>OY829913.1:162860043-163213610 GCA_963691935.1 Nephrotoma guestfalica | reverse complement strand
ATATATATATATATATATATATATATGTCCATATATATATATATATATATATATATATATATATATATATATATATATTATATATATATATATATATATTATATATATAGTATATATATATATAAACTTCCATAATATAACTCGGTGGCTGCACAAAACAGTCAATAATCTATAACTCGGTGAAGCATTCGACTTACGCAATGATACCATTCATTCAAAAAAAAATTTTCTTATAACTGATCTTAGCAAAAATTAATTATGAAATAATACAACAATCTTATTTTTTATTATTATTTTATTTAAATAAAAAACCGTTGCGAGGAAAAGCCATATGGAAGCCTATCAAAATGAACGGAAATTAAGAACAAAGGCTTCCATTAGGCATAAAAACCTTTCTATTTTTTCTATAAATTCATTTTCTTCGGCCATTTCATGCGAACCTGAAACGAAACAAAAAATTAAAAAAATTAGTATTTCATTATGCAATAAAGGAACGATACATATCTTTTCATATTTCATCTTGTATTTCTACAGTTTCTCATCGTCAATTGTATCCTTAAACGAAACCAAAAATAAATTCCAATCAATCAACCTCTTATGATAATTTTGGACAATCTTAATGCACATCTTGTATCATGTTACAATTATTATGTAATATTTTTTCTTACCCAGCATTAAAGTATGTATGTTTATATATATCACTTCTCGTTTTCCTGCAGATGTACAAAATATAGTGAATTAATAATTTAAAAAAACGCGATAAACACTTTTTACCTGTTGGGTAATCGCGATTCGAAGCGCTCTTAAAAAATCTTCCTGAATTTTAAGCCGCGTACATATTTTCAAATGCTTCAAATGGGATTTCATTAACGCACAGAACGAATCCAGTTCTACATCCAAATTGTCTTGGGGCATAGCAGCTTTGGTGCAAATTAGCTCGTATTTTTTATATTCGAGATCAAGATATCTCCGTTTAAGGTCCGAATTATCCTCTTTGCGTCTGTCTAATATAGAAAAATTATTGGAAAATAGGGTCTCCGAATACGATATGATGATGTAACACGAACATAAAAATTCACACAAAATAAATTTTTTTGGTAATTGCCCAATAATCATAAACTGAATAATATTTAAAACACAAATTTTATCGTACATTCTTCTGATACTATGTACGTATGAAGATGCCAAAATGTTATACATAACATTGAAATTATATTTTATGTATATAAACAGATATATATATATATATATATATATATATATATATATATATATATATATATATATATATATATATATCTATATATATATATATATATATATATATATATATATATATATAAAATATATATATATATATATATATATGTATATATATATATATATATATATATATATATTTAAATTTAAGTAGAAATATAAACTTCAAGACAGATACGAAAAACCTATGTAATGATTACAAAAAACAATTAGGATTTACAACCAACAGCGGAAAAATATTTCAAAATAATTCAAATAATAACGTTCATATAGCTCCATCTTATCCATCATATCAATTAACCTAAGTTAACAACCATCATTCTACAATAACCCAAATTGTTCATTATACCTAATCTATACCGTAATATTCAACTGGGTCAAATAATTGTATACCTCAATGTGCATATCCACACTAGAGTAACTTGAATCCAGTAACTTCTTCGTTTGGTTCCCCTTTACCTATAAAACCGTTTCGTTTTATTTGTAAAGGGGAAGCAAACGAAGAAATTTCCGGATTCAAGTTACCCTACTGTGGATATGCTTAATCAGATGATTTTGAATGTATGGTTTATGATGCTTGTTGCCCAACGTATTGAATGCAACAGCCATCGAACATAATGTAACACACAGAAATACCAGTCATCTTTAATTTCTTTTGTTTGTTTACTTTATATAGATACATAAAATATAATTTCAATGTTATGTATAACATTTTGGCATCTTCATACGTACATAGTATCAGAAGAATGTACGACAAATTTTGTGTTTTAAATATTATTCAGTTTATGATTATTGGCATGGTACAATTACCAAAAAAATTTATATTGTTGTGAAGTTTTATGTTTTGTACATTAATGGAAAGAAAGCAAAAAGAAGGAATATAGTACAGAATTTGCTTTTATATGTTTATAATTAATTAGCTTTTCAAATATATATAGGTAATTTTCTTTAGTGTAAGTTACTAAAATTTGTGATACCATTTTTTATATTTAACACTAACTTAAATTTTTTTCTTTGTAATCACGTCTTTGCACGCATTTACCCGCAACCACATACATACATAAACCCGCATGCAGGTATCTACATGAATCCGAACCAACATTCACGCATGCCACATAACTTACTTGAAATCGATTTCCGTTTCCGAGGCTGAGGTGCTTGCGCCTTTGGTGGCTCTAAGCTTGCATTTTCTGCCATATCAATTTCCCCTTCCATAGTAATCTGTCCATTACTTATTTCTATGGAGCTAAAAAAACAAAATGTATGGCATGTATGGTATTAACATATATAGAACCTGAGACAATTAAATACAATTCGGATAAGTACCTTCTTGGCATGGTAGTGTCTTTCAAAAACGACAACATGATGCTGTATTTATAGGTGGGTTGCGAACCTGCTGACCCACTCGCACACTTTTTCTCATTTCGGATGTGATTCGCCTTGATATTTTCCCAAATTTTTTTAAGTTTAGATACCGCTTCAGGTGATACTGGTATATCTGTAACATATAAATAAATAATAATAAACAATTTATATTAAGAAAATGTAATTACCAGAATCTCTTGCCACCTCTTCCCATAAACGATATTTTAAATTTTTATTTTTAAAATTGGAATCGTGTATGTTCCAAAGTGCTGGTCGCGGTCGAACTGCTTCAATTATTTTTTCTAAAATTAAATAACTTTTAATATTAGGATATTGTATTGAAATATTAAGATGTTGTATTGAAATGTATCATACCGCTGCAGAACTCGATGGGGGGCGTTGCGGCAGCCGCTTCTTTGTTGTATGTGAGATCATCTGTTTCATGGAAAAATAATAATAATTTAATAACCTTATTAATATAAAAAGCGACAGTTAATAACATTTTACCTTCGTTGTCCGATGTCTGGCAATTAAAATTGGAAAAAAAATGTTGTGCAGACTGTTGTAAGTCGCTTTTCGGTTGGACGATGACGTTCTCCAAAACTACAACTGTTTTGTTACCTAAAATATAATAAAAAACAGTATTATTAATATTTGTTTCGAAGTAGATACATTTTATTGGGAAATAAATTTTTCTGAACGACATGAAAACCGCGCCACTATTTTTACTCAGTACCAAAATTTTACAATAAACAATAAGAAAATTTTTGCAATTATTTCACAATAACCGGATAAGTAGCTACGATTGTTTTACAACTATCAAATAATTAAGATTTAAGATTTATTAAGGTTTTTATTAAATTTCTGTGCCGTTAAAATTACAGTAGGAACTGTGGATTTAATGTACTTTTTAAATTTCACTTTTCACAAACTTCAATATCAAATAACTAATAAGTAATAGGTAACTAATTAAATTTATTTTAACTAAACTTACCGTATTTTTCCATTTTTTTAAATTTCAATTTAATTATGTTTAACCGCAGGAGAATAAAAGTTTTTCTTTACAAAAACTAACCACAAAATAAATCCAAATACAAAAGTTTTTATTCTCCTCTCACGCACTTGACACTATAAAAATTTGTATAAAATAAAATTAAAAAAGGAGTAGGGATTTTTTTTCGTTGCTAGCTATAAAAAATACTCGAGTTGATATTTTTTCTGAAAAATTTATGGCAGCACAAGAAAAATTTGCTCAGCAAGCTATAATCGGATACGCCCTTCTCCCAAATAGTCGATCTATATTTTTGTCTCGTTTTAGTTTTGCTGAGATAATATTTTTTTCTCATGGAATAGGGCCATAATTCTAATACGAATACGAAAATGAATGGTACGTTCAGAAAATTCCCCTATTCCGCGATTCGAATTCGAACAGAACCCCTATTCCCCTCCATACGAATAACAAATTTACGAATTCGTGTAATTAATTTTCCTGAATACGAATACGTATGACTCTAATACGAATACGAAAATGAATGATACGTTCCGCAATTCGAATGAAATGATAAATTTCCGCTATTCGAATTCGAAGTTTTTGTACGTGGCAATCCGCCATACCACACTTTAATTCTTTCCTCGTTTCCTTGCCCTTCACCAACAAACTAACAGTTTGTTTGTCGAAGTGGAAGGAAGCGAGGCAAGATTGACGAAAGAACCAAAGTGTAAAATGGCGGAATTAAAATAAAACAACAAAAGGCGCAATTCCATTACTGCGGCTTTTTTTTATGCAGAAAACCAGAAAGAGATAAAATCACAAAACCGTATGTGTGTGAGCGGTGAAACAGTAAAATTTTGTATACTTAAATTTGTTGTTGTTGTTGCGTTTTGGTTGCCATAAATATAAATAAAAAATACAAAATGAAGTATTTTTTATGGCAACCAAAATGAAAAATACTCCCCACTCTCAGCAAATTTTAGTTTAGTAATATTTTTATGGTGAGCACTTGGCTCAGACGTTTTATATGTTTGGTGGAGTGTGATATAAATCGCGTTTTCATGATAAATTGTAACGGAACTTTATTCCGTTACCACATCAAAACACCCAATTCCACTTAATCTTTTATCAAGGTAATTTCTCCATGACTTTGAAGATATCATCTTCACAGAAATTCATTAAACACTTAGTCATGCTGGAATTATCTACTTTTCTTTATGTTTGTTGTTGCATTCATATACATGAAATTGGTATAAGATGCAATACGACAAACATAAAATTATTTCTTGTTTACGTTATCCAGTTGCAAGTTTACGTCTCTCAAGGTCTTTATAATGTAGTTATTATAAACACAAATGAATGGACGTAAATATTAAATTTGTAATTGGATGATGTATCCATATCTTTGTGTCGTGCACACGAAAAAGCAAACGTTCTACATAGAGTTAATTAAATGACCTATGTAGACATTTTAAAACGTTGCATTTTTCGTGGCACATAAATATAATTCCCACAAGTGCATGAAATTTAAATTCATGTCACGTTGTTTTTAATGTGCGGTGTTTGTACTAAAATTTTGCTAATTTCGGAAAAATTACATGAATTGGTTGAGAGAGAAGTATATTCCCATAACTAAATTTTCCCCCTCCATTCTCTGGCAGCCAGTTTAGTGTGTATAAATACCGCGCATTATTTTTGGGATAGGTAGTTAAGTTTTGGAAAGAAGACACACAACTTAATTACTCACAGAGCTTAAGCCGTGGTAATTAAGTTGTAATACCGTAATTTTTTTTTTTTTTTGTTAATTAATAAATATTCTAATTGTTTTTTTTTACCTTTTTTTTATAAAGTTGTAATACAGTAATTATTTTTTTTAATTAATAAATATTCTAATTGTTTTTTTTTATCGGGTTAAAACAATACCTTTTTTTTGTTTGTGTGTTTGTTCGAGAAGGGCCAGATTTTAATTGTCCTTTATTGGTAAGTATGCCAGCATATAAAAAATGTATATATTAACATAAAGGGCCCAATTGGTAAAGGGTCTACCAGCTGCTCCATTAGGGGCGGAAATCGCGCAAGTGCGTTAGCACGCGGGTTTCCTTCTGCTGGTAACGCTTTACCAATATAAAATACTTACTAACCATTAAGGCTTTAGGCCAAAAATATTTGAATCTTTTTAATGTTTATACTAAATTTAGGGTAATGATGTTACCCTAAATCTTCGTAATTAAACAACCACAGTGGACATGCCTAAAAGGAGGCATGAATTCCACTAATTTGGTCATCTCCTGACACCTTTTATCAATTTTTCGTTGTTTTACTCCCTAGTTGATGGCATAACACAGGCCGCCTCACCTTATCCACATATGCGGTAATCTAGGCCGAAATCTGAGTACCCCAAAACCCACACCGTTATCCCCTACCGGCTTGAGCTGCGGGAAACGACGCCGCATGGGGTACTTATCAGATGACGGTAATTCTTAGAAATATGAGTGCTTCTACGCAAGTAGAAGTTTTTACTGTTTCAAGTGGCGCCCAAAAGGGGCCTAAAAATTGGCCCAAATTATTGGTATACATTGCCAAAAGATTCTGGATTCATTTATGGATCCCAAATTTAATTGAGAATTTCCTCCCACATTCTTTACATTTAATATTTATATGTAGGCACCACTGTTTCAAGTGGCGCCCAAAAGGGGCCTAAAAATTGGCCAAAATTATTGGTATACATTGCCAAAAGATTCTGGATTCATTTATGGATCCCAAATTTAATTGAGAATTTCCTCTCACATTCTTTACATTTTATCTATATGTAGACACCACTGTTTCCAGTGGCGTCAATATATTCTATATTTTTTTTTAAATTAAGTAATCTCTAATTGAATAAGTAAAAATGGAAAAGCATTTTCGGTGTGAGTGTGGCTGCGGTCATGCCCCAGTGGCATGCCTGACCAGATGCATTGGTGGGTCACACACATACGGGAAAAGCTTTGCAATTATCGAGTTCCAATGCTGGATCCTCGTTTTATCGGTTCATTTGTGGCATTGTCCCAACCCGCACTCCGGGGAATGAACTGATATTCGTGGTAGCATCTGGGAATCGATGAGCCATTTTAACTAGGTTTAGTTACAGATTATTTATAAATTCACCCATAAGATTGTACGGTTTTCGATACCATGTACAATCAACAGTTTTGCTTTGCGTCGCCAGCAAGGGAGAATGACATGTTTCCCTGATGTAATGGGCATATCTCTTTCTCGGCCGGAGAAATTTTCGGGGGTATAAAGGGCTGCTCATTCTCAGGTTATCAAGCGTGACATTCCGTATCCTGGTTCGTAAAGCCGAACTGACCCAAAATTTGATTTTCCCAGTTAAATTCTTATGGCTATAGGTAAGAAATTACCACGAGCCGTAGGATAAATTTATAAATTATTTGTTTTAAATGAGGATTTCTAATGCAGTGTATAGTTAGGTTATTGCGCAAATTCCACTTTGTCGTTTCATTAAAAATTTATCATCCTCCGGGATGGGGTTGCCAGTCCTCCCATTGCTAGTTGTAGGCGCGTTCAGGGTATAATGTGCTTAGCTGTCCAATCCGGTTTTCTATCAGTGAACGGATATTGATGAGGTTTCGGACATAAGCTAAACACTATTATACCACACACTGTTGAAATCCTTGGTGATAACCGGCGTGTTATCATCCCCAATAGACAGCAATAGCAGCTGCTGTTAGAGGCCTGCAAAGGTCTCATTCAACATCAGTTGACTTACATGGTAACGTTTTTGTCACCCATGTAGGTGAGCTCCTCTGAAGTCAGAGTAAGATGGTCAACTGCGAATACGGGGGCAAGAAGTTTGCCATGGCCTATTGGGTACATTAATGCATCTGTTTTACCTGTTCATCATAGCAGCAAGGATCACCTTGTATGTTAGGTTAAGAATATTGCTGCGAGATGAGGAACAAGGAACGGGTTCATCAAAATTCAATTTAAATTCAATTCCTTTTCCCATCCTTATTTTGACTTAAGTTAGTGAGATTTTTGCTTCACGAGTAAGTGAAGAAGCTGTGGTTGTTTTTTTTTTATATATACATTTCTAGTTTATTTTTGTCTTTGTTTTTTTCTTTTTCTTTTTTTTTTTCTCTTCTTATACTTTGTAACTTTGTGAACCATGAATATCGAACATTTGGATCCCGACGAGCTCCTAATAGAGTTCGAGATTGAAGGCTTAGGGGAGGAAGCGTGCGAAGCACCCCGATAGCATAGGGCGCTGTCCCACACCACCATTACATCACCTACAAACCATAAGAAATGTAAGGAGGTGATGTAACGGTGCTGTGAAGATCGGTATTCCCCGCGCGGTTAGAGGATACCGGTGTTAGTTTAAGAGAATTGAGGTAAATGAGAGAATGAGGCTGACTCAATTTAGCTACTACAGTTGTTCTTCTGTGAAAGTAAAATTGATTTGGCGTCCTCCGCTCATGATAGTTAGAGTAGTAGCTAAGTCAAAAATTTTACACAAATTGTATATAAATAGATATAACCTAACTTAGAGCTTAGGTTAAAGATGAGGTTGGCTCAACTTAGGGATAGAAAGTAGAACAAAAGAGAGTTGAGGTGACGCCATCTATGAACAAAAGAAAGGGAAAAGATAGCAGTGGAGGCTACAACCGGTCTACAAACCGGAAGTGTGACAAGGAACGCGTGCGAAGTTCCTCGATAAAGCGGGTTGTCACACCACCATTACAACACTTATAAACCATTAGATATGTAAGGAAGTGATGTAATGGTGCTGTGACAATCGGGATCCCCGGTGCAGTAGAGGATCCCAGTATTATTTAAGAGGTTGCGAGTTTTTAGGGCGAATGAGGGAATGAGGCCGACTCACTTCGACCCAGGCAAAAGAACAAGAGTCCTGTAGAAGCAGAGGTTAGTTGGCGCCAGCCTTCAAAGCATATAGCATTAGAAGAGTAGTTAAGATCATATATTCTAGCTAGGTAGGGTTAAGTAGGAATGTATATGTTTACATATTTAATAGAAAAAAAAGGAAAGAAACGGATGTATATCTTATACTTGTTATCCCCATTCCAGAAATGGGCATATTCAGCTGGTGCGTAGGAGTAGTAATTGCGGTGGCAGCAGTTCGGAGTCAAGATAACCGGAGCCTGCATTTCCAGGAGTTTCAGACCGAGCTCGGTATATATTTTGCCGAGGAAGGTAGGGCAAAAGTTTCTACGAGCATGTGGACTATAGTAGTATACTATAATCTGTCCAGTTACTGGCTGGAATGGGAACAGATAAGACAGACACAAGAACACCTCAAAACAACATGTGAGAAGAGTGCAAACACGACAAGGTATATTCGACACTGTGAAGCATTATTGGCCCCGATGTCCTACCTCGTGGATCAAATCAAGGATATCAACGGTCTTCTCCAAACACACCATGGACGAGAAAGACGAGCCCCACTAGATTTCTTGAGAGATATAGCTGGAGATGTGATCGGGGTGCTTAGTCAAAGAGATGCCCGCCGGTACCAAGAGCAGATCGAACATTTAAATGCCGGAGTATTGAAGACTCAAACGATGTTGCAACAACAGATACATGTATTGGATCTGACCGGAAACATCATACGCAAGGAGCGTATACTAATGGAGAAACAGTATCGTCTGATTCAGGATGAAATTCAGGCAATAGTATTACATGAGGAGTATCTGGACGCGTTGTTCCAGTTATCTGCTGCTGTTTTCATGTATAAGGACATACAAGGGGACCTCATTGATATACTGTCCGACGTACACCACGGGCGTGCAAGTTTGAGACTGTTACCACCATCCCAATTCGCAAAGCAACTATGGGAAATCAGTAAGCAAATTCCTAACAACCTACAAGTTCCAAGTTCGAGAGAACACTGGGTAAATGTGTACAAATTGCTTGATTCCAAGGCCGCCATCGTCAATGATCAATTCATATTCGAGATCCGGATACCACTAATTGAGGGGGAAGACTATCAGATATTCAATCTTATCCCGGTGCCAACAAAGTACCAGAGTGGTTACGCATACCTGGAACCACAGACACAATATATGTTAATTAGTAATACCCGAGTTTGGTACCAGCCAATAACATCCAAAAGTCTAAGAGAATGCAAGCGATGGGAAGAAGAAACCGTGATCTTCCAGCTGGAGGGCCCAGTGTATAGAGTGTCGGCACCAGAGGAACATTGCGAAGTGGCCCTGCTATTACATGTCAAGGAAGCACCAAACAAATGTCACGTGCGAACTGCATTGCCCAAGCTCTTTATCCACCCATTAAGGGGTAATCGATGGTTGCTAGTACTACCACAGGAAGGGATCTTCGACCTGATGTGCCCGTCAGGGGTACAAACAGTAATTATGAATGGGAGTGGGATATTATCGCTGAAGCCAGGTTGTAGTCTACGAGGTTCCTCACTAGTTATCAGAGCTACAACCACCTACGAAAGTAGTATCCATGCAGATGTGGTACCGAGATTTAATCTCACCCAAAGCACAGAAGGACAAACAGTAATGCTTCACACCGGGGGCCTAGATCTCGAGGTTTCAGAACTGCAAGAAATAATCCAGGAACTAAAAAAAGAAGAACCATGGATGCAGGTGGACGTACACCACATAGGGAACTACACAGTAACCGGAATTACCCTGGTCTTAATTACGGTCCTGTTACTCTTGGGATGCAGACTTCGCCAACGGCAGAGGAAGCAGGTTTCAGAAGTGAGGGTGGAGCCACAACCAAGAACAAGAAGAAACCAGCCCGACCCCCTCGTAGGAAATCTGGTATAGGTGATAATTAAGTATAAGATAGGATAGTTAATTATAAGATGTAGGTTAGCTAGTATTAGGTTAGCAAGTACATAATAATTTAGTTAGCCACGAGTTTCCCGTGTACCTAAAAAAAAAAAAAAAAAAAAAAAAAAAAAAAAAATATTAAAAAAAATTAAATAAAAAAAAAAAAATTTAAAAAAAGGGGAGAAGGAAACTTGTGAGTATTAAGATTAAGCTTAGTATTATAATAGTATATTAATTTAGCGAATAATAATGATAATTAGTATTTAGTGCGCGGCTAGCTCAGTCGGTAGAGTAGGAAACCATCTCAGGGTGTGGGGGTTCCCCACGTTGGACTACCAAGACTTAACTAGCTCAGTCCACCATCCTTTTCACATGGGGCATGAGATCTCCTTTCATCTCAGGGTTTGGGTTTCCCCACGCTGTAACGGAACTTTATTCCGTTACCACATCAAAACACCCAATTCCACTTAATCTTTTATCAAGGTAATTTCTCCATGACTTTGAAGATATCATCTTCACAGAAATTCATTAAACACTTAGTCATGCTGGAATTATCTACTTTTCTTTATGTTTGTTGTTGCATTCATATACATGAAATTGGTATAAGATGCAATACGACAAACATAAAATTATTTCTTGTTTACGTTATCCAGTTGCAAGTTTACGTCTCTCAAGGTCTTTATAATGTAGTTATTATAAACACAAATGAATGGACGTAAATATTAAATTTGTAATTGGATGATGTATCCATATCTTTGTGTCGTGCACACGAAAAAGCAAACGTTCTACATAGAGTTAATTAAATGACCTATGTAGACATTTTAAAACGTTGCATTTTTCGTGGCACATAAATATAATTCCCACAAGTGCATGAAATTTAAATTCATGTCACGTTGTTTTTAATGTGCGGTGTTTGTACTAAAATTTTGCTAATTTCGGAAAAATTACATGAATTGGTTGAGAGAGAAGTATATTCCCATAACTAAATTTTCCCCCTCCCTTCTCTGGCAGCCAGTTTAGTGTGTATAAATACCGCGCATTATTTTTGGGATAGGTAGTTAAGTTTTGGAAAGAAGACACACAACTTAATTACTCACAGAGCTTAAGCCGTGGTAATTAAGTTGTAATACCGTAATTTTTTTTTTTTTTTGTTAATTAATAAATATTCTAATTGTTTTTTTTTACCTTTTTTTTATAAAGTTGTAATACAGTAATTATTTTTTTTAATTAATAAATATTCTAATTGTTTTTTTTTATCGGGTTAAAACAATACCTTTTTTTTGTTTGTGTGTTTGTTCGAGAAGGGCCAGATTTTAATTGTCCTTTATTGGTAAGTATGCCAGCATATAAAAAATGTATATATTAACATAAAGGGCCCAATTGGTAAAGGGTCTACCAGCTGCTCCATTAGGGGCGGAAATCGCGCAAGTGCGTTAGCACGCGGGTTTCCTTCTGCTGGTAACGCTTTACCAATATAAAATACTTACTAACCATTAAGGCTTTAGGCCAAAAATATTTGAATCTTTTTAATGTTTATACTAAATTTAGGGTAATGATGTTACCCTAAATCTTCGTAATTAAACAACCACAGTGGACATGCCTAAAAGGAGGCATGAATTCCACTAATTTGGTCATCTCCTGACACCTTTTATCAATTTTTCGTTGTTTTACTCCCTAGTTGATGGCATAACACAGGCCGCCTCACCTTATCCACATATGCGGTAATCTAGGCCGAAATCTGAGTACCCCAAAACCCACACCGTTATCCCCTACCGGCTTGAGCTGCGGGAAACGACGCCGCATGGGGTACTTATCAGATGACGGTAATTCTTAGAAATAGGAGTGCTTCTACGCAAGTAGAAGTTTTTCCTGTTTCAAAATTTATATTAATGTTCACATTAAAATATTTTATAATTTTTAATTTTTATTATTTACTCTGTATTACATAATTTTAATGCATGCGATATTATTTAGGTTATGTTATAAATGCGGTGCAAATATTCCCCTAACTTTTTTTTATAGTAAAGCGTTTTTATAGTTTTTAATTATTGAAAGGAAATAATTAAAAAACATAATAAAATGATGCCTACAAATAATATTTAGAATTTTTAGTAATTTGGAGATAGATGTAAAATTAATTGAACAATAATTTTCACCTTTTAACTATTTATTGGTTACAATTTAGTAGTTGTCAAATATTCCCCTTAAAATTTCGCTATAAAATAAAAATTATCTGTCTTTGTCGGATTTTTGATTTTATCTCTTTCTGTTTTTCTGCAAAAAAAAAAAGCCGCAGTAATGGAATTCCGCCTTTAGAAAAAAGGTAAAGGCAAATTTTTTTTCTATTGTGAGAGCTCTGTTACTTCGGAGGAAATTTTATAATAAAAAAATGTCTCTCTGCCTACACTGTAAAAAATAATTTGTGGCACGTTCGTATACAGGAAACCAAATTATTTTCGTATTGGATTGAACTTTCGTATCGTAAGATACGTATCGTATTCAGGAATAGGGCCGCTGTATATACACAGCAATACAACAATATAAAAGGAATATACATAATTTAAGTTTAAATTTTTATTAAATAATAATAATAAAATAAATAATTCGTTTATTTTTCCAAATCAATTACATCAATTAATTAAGCAACTAAAATAATAGAGACAATGATTCAAATTTAATAATCTATATACAGAAACACAATGCATTAATAAATAATATTTTGTTCTCAATTCGTTCTGTTATACCACATCATCTTTACGACGTCGATGATGATTATCTGATTATCTTTACTATATTGCTATCTTCCAAAATTATGACTTGTTCGCCTAAATCAATTGGTCCGATTTATATTATTTGTATCATTAAATTAGATCATTAATCAGGTTGGATTAATAACGTTAGATAAATTCTTTTAGCGTACTGAATAAATATTTACGTATATAACATATTATTTCGTGAATGTTTCTGGGTCATTTTCTGTTTTGTCCTTTTTTTTACTAAACAAACAAAGAAAACTGCGGCATTGCAGGTTAGTGCTATTCCATTCAAAACTACAGAATTTTGTACAAAATTAAAAAGAGACGAAATAAACCATTTCTACATGTGAGAATGAGACTTTCTGCACGAGTATATAGTACATGACAACATTGCATGACATCATTACATCATTCGCGTTTAGACGTAAACTATAAAACTGTTGGCACCAATTGCAACTTGTGTTTGTATGCGTAAAATTATTTTTATTTCGTATGTTGCTTAGCTTTTTGCTAAGCAAAAATTTTTTTTATTGCTTTTTCATTGTATTAGTGTATAACAACTCGTTCCGCAATAAACATTTTTGAGGAAAAAATGCAAACCGATGCAACACAAATATCCCCACTCCAAAATAAGTTTGTAGGCGAAGAGGTAAGAGGCGAGGAAAATACATCATGTACATGTAGTGCATACACGTCTAAATAGGCCCAATGGTACTATTTCCAATTTTTTGTTTTTATTTTTGTTGAGTTGCTATAATTTTTCCTTGAAAAATACATAATGGTTCGTCACGAACAAAGCGTATTTGCGTATTTGAGTATTGTGTATTTTTGACATATCTTCTGATTGGTTAAAATTTTTTAACCACAGCAATACACAATAATCAAGAAACGTCAAAAATAAACAAGCTCACAAGTTGATTATTTGCGTAAATTTTATTGAATTGAGATTTGGTTGTGATATTAAAATTAAAAGTATTTTAAATTTGGAAAGAAAAATATGGAAAATAATGCTAGTAAAATGATAATAAAGAGGGGTAGAATAACAACAAAAAAATGGCAAGAAGAGGAAGAAAGTGAAATATTGAGTTACATTCTAAAAATTATTCAAAATAATTTGGAAATAGAGGTTAGTTTATTGGTGGTATTTAAATGGATTAAAATTAATATGGAATAAATTTTTGTTTTAGAAACCAAGCGCTACAGTATTCTACGATAAAATGATTAAAGAAATGAAACTGCAAAATGTGTTGACGATTCAGATAAAAAATAAAATGCGAAATTTAAGAAATCTTTATATTAAAGCTAGCGATTGGCAGAATCAAACGGGCCAAGGAGTTGATGCTGGTTCAGTACGAGGTAATAATAGTTTAATCATTTGTTTGTTAGAAAATTAAATATAATAATGTATAATAATAATAATGTATTATAAATTAAACCTATTTGCAGATCATGTATTATCTATCTGTCCACATTGGGATATGTTGGACGAGATATTTTCAACTAAAACGAATATAACTCCCACCATATATCCATGACACCAATTCGTTTGATGAGTTAGACGATAATATTATTTTTGATCCCACTGGTTCTTTTGAAGAAACTTTTGTTGATGAAGCTGATGATGTAATCGACGTGCCGGGTCCGTCTAACAAAATTGCGTCAGAGCCTGTTGTGGTAAACAGCGAGGAAGCTGAACAACCACTAGCAAGATTTCGCCGATGCCTCTCCACAATACCAGTTATCGTTAATAAAAGAGCCAAAACACAGTCAAACTCCACATCAGCATTGTCTGAGGCCCAGAAGATGCGTGCCGAGGCTATTTCGGAAAAAATTAAAGCTGATGCGAAGTGGAGGGAAGAGGAAATGCAATTTAACAGAGAGAAATTTGAATTTGAAAAATATATTAAAACGCAGCAAATAGAAATTGAGAAAAAAATTGAAAGCATCAAGAGGATAAAGATATTAAAATTAGAGAAAGAAGAAAGGGTGGAAAAATACAAAATCGAATGTGAAATGAAACTAAATAAAAAATAGAAATTAAGAAAACGTTTATTTATTGATCAAAAATTAATTCGTATAAGACTTGTCGTTTAAGCTCCCCTAACTTGTCAATGTCTACAGAAGATGTATTCAAGAAATCTTCACTTTCATCTGAAGTTTCCATGTTACTCGAATGTTCGACATACAAATCTTCTTCCGACAGATGTGGTAATATTATATAAAATACAGCATACTCTGATCCACGTGAAGGCAAATTAATTACTCTCGTCCATTTTTATTTGGATTTTTAATCTTTCAAACTAGAGAATTTCTCTTTTAAAATTCCAAAACAATGTTCAATCCGTACACGATATTTACTGAAGTAATTATTGAACTCCCCTCTTTTCTCGACTTGTGGTGTACCGTTTCTTCACCCGTTTTATTTCTGTAAATATTTTGTATAAAAATAAATTTATTAAACTTTATTATCATTTTTATAAGTTTTATTTCTTGCTTTATAATTAAAATACTTATCTTGTTGTTGTTGTTGTTATATTTTTGTTGTGACATTTTATCTATAGAGAAATGTCCGAAATTGACATTTCGTAAAGGTATAATATGAGTACGTTTTATGGAATAATATAGTTAGTACAGTTTGGTATAACTGGTTACAACTTGGTTTTAGTAGACCTGATTAATCACAGAGTCCTTAGCCAAGTTGTATACCAGAAAAAATGTATATAAGTTTTTGTTTTTTATGGCTGGACTATAGATAGAATAAAAAGAATAAAAAGAATAACGTAAGAAACGAAGACAAAAAATTATTATTCCAATTTGACGTTACGGCCATAGATGACTTGAAATATTAAGTTCATTCATATATTTTTGTGATATATTTCCTACAATTATGAATGAAACTACAATATTTTTCAGTATAAACGTATTTATATAAACAAATATATGTTTTTCAAATTATAAAAATTATTTATATGCGATTTAAATCACCACAATTCGATAAATTATTTTTTTAGGTTAGGTTTAGAAAAACACAATTCTACAGTGTATTGAAAATTATTTTTGATATTATATTCATATTAGTATATATATACATGAATATTTCATAAATAGAAAAGATAAAACACACGAATAATATAAAATCCACTTATATAAAAAAATAAACATGCATATTATATTCAACGCACTAAAATTTATTTGGGTTTTGTTGTTGTACTTATTAAGTTTTTTATTCTTGGACGAAAATTATCGCTCGGTTATTCTTTTTAAGTGACAGCAAAAATGAAAAACAATTGAACGCAATTTCTGTTATTCTTTTTATATTCATTATTCTCGGTATAGTCGATTGCATGTAAATCCTCTCTTTCGCTCTCTTACGTTATTTTTTTATACTTTTTATTCCATCTATAGTTCCCACTTTATTTTTCACACCAGTCTTCTTCAGTAATTTAATAGTTCATGTCTTTAAGCAAAGACACATTAGTACATAATTTTCATGGTGAAAAAATAACATTTTTATTTATATTAAATTAAAACAATTAAGTTAAATAAATGTTAAAAGATGTATTTAAATTAAATAATATATTTATATTAAAATTAATAAATAGTGAAACATTTGTGAATACAAATAAGCTGCCACTTTATCCTCAGTTCGGGAGTACTGAGGATAAAGATATTATATATACCTATAATATTATATATAAATCAAGTAAATATATAACCACGACTCCTAAATTGGTGACCCCGATATGATGAAGCAAAGTCCACCAGGGGCAGCAGTTAATTTTGTTTCGTCAGTATTAAAAAACGTTAAACGATTTTAACAAATACGCAATCAGCTTCGATGGGAAGCATTTTAACTCCAGTTGCAGCGGCTAAAGTTGCAGTTAATTTGTAAAAGGAATATTCCGTGGATCCGCTAAATATTTTACCCAGTCTCCAAGCGGCAGCATTCCATAGAGCAGCTGAATTAGTTTAGTCAGCAAGCAAGAGGAAACATTCCGTGGAGCAGATAAAATATTCCAGTCAGCATTAAAGAGGAAGCATTCCATAAGCAGCCGGGAGTTATATACATATTTATATAAGTTAGCAGAAAAAATTGTAAGTACCAACTATACTTTTTCTTAATAAAGCGTACTCCAGTTTTTTCGTCAATTTTCACTATTTATCTAAAAAATCATAAAAATAAAAATTTAAAAAAATTATTTTAAAAAATATATTATTTTAAAAAATTTTAAAAAATTATAAAAAAATAAAATTATTTTAAAAAAATAAAAATTATAAAAAAAAATAAATTACAAATTATAATGTTCAGCAATTCTTGTGTTTTTTTCGTTTGTTCATCTTTTTTCTTAATTTTATGTTTCGTGTTTCGTTTCGTGGTGCACGGTATAAATACCGACGACGAGGAAACGAGTTCGTCCCATTCGCATTCTCCTGTTAGGCAAAATCTTTCGACTGCAAATAAAGAAATGATCACGTTGACTCACGAACAATTACGTGAGTTAATACAAGATCAGGTTCAAATTATATTATTAAATACACAGTCGAAAGATTCTAATACTTTTCATGCGTCTTCTAGTGGAAAGTCTTACAATGAAATAGATGAAGAAATTAAATCTATTAAATGTTTGACTCAAAAAGAGGTAGCACACGTAGCGTTTAAACCTCCCCAACCATTATATACCCAGAATCCCGAGGTCTGGTTTGCTATTTTGGAACAACAGTTTCAGGTAGCAAACATTGTTACGGAAACTACACGGTATTCACATGCGGTTGGTGCATGGGATGCTAGACTGCACAATAGATTTGCCAATCTTATTATGAAAAACAAAGGCAAACAACCGTATACTTTTTTTAAGCAGGAGGTACTCAGAGTTTTAGGCGAATCGGAACGTTCAAAATTAAATAATTTGTTGCACGGGTTACGGCTTGAGGATCAAAAACCGTCGCAGTTGCTTGAATAAATCCATATGAATGCAGGAGAGCATTTCGAAGAGAGCACTGTTAGAAGATTATGGTTACAAATGTTACCGCAACAAGTCCAGTTGGTGTTAGTTCCGTTTGAAAACGACGTTACATTAGGAAAATTAGCAGAACGAGCAGACGATTTGATCGAAACCATGTCGCAACAGCAAATCATGGAAATTGGTGATAAATCGCATATAGTTAAAAATAAAGAATCTTCTACGAGTATAAATGAGTTTCAAGAGATGTTGGCTAAGTTCCGTAAGGACATTTTAATGGAAGTGTCTGCTTTACATAGCACATCCAGAAGGGCTCATAGTCCACATAAAGCTTCTAGAAATTCATCCAAGTCTAGGGAGCGATCGTTCGAGGAAAATGAGTGTTTTTATCATCGACGATTCAAGGACAAAGCTACGAAATGCGTTTCTGGTTGTCGGCATCATAGCAAGTTCTTAGCAAGTCAATCTCAAAATTCAAAAAACTAAATTCAGGTCAGCATTTTGAGACGTGTGTTGATGAAATTTCTTCAAATCGTCTTCTCATTTTCGACCAAAATTCTAAAAATAAATTTCTGATAGACGCAGGTGCAGATGTGTCCGTTTTACCCAGAAATTTTAGTAATAAAAAAGTTATTGAACCAGAATTCCATTTATACGCAGCAAATGGCACCAAAATTAAAGCCTACGGATCGCAGACAATTTTGTTAAATATTGGTTTACGTAGGGTGTTTAAATGGTCTTTTATATTTGCTGACGTGTCTAGGCCAATTATCGGTGCGGATTTTTTAAAATCAACCGGATTAGTTGTTGATATCAAGAAAGGCAGATTATTAGATCCGATAACAAATTTGTATACAATAGGATCTATTACACAAAATCCAGGTCTTTCGTTAGCATTGTTAGATAAAAATAAAATTAATCTGAAAATCAATAAATGATTAAAAAAATTCGAAATAATTACTCGGGAAGCTGTTAATATGAATGTTCCGAAGCATAACGTTACGCACTGTTTAGAAAAAAGAGGCCAACCGGTTATGTGTAAAACGAGGCGATTAGCTCCCGATAAATTAAAAATAGGTAGAGAATATTTCGAAAATATGATGGCGCAAGGTATCTGTCGACCAAGTAAAAGTGAGTGGGCCAGTCCGTTACATTTGGTACCCAATAAAAACGGGGAGTGGAGACCCTGTGGAGATTATAGGGCGTTGAATAATGTGACAGTTCCCGATAATTATCCTGTACCACATTTACAAGACTTTTCATTTCAACTCGCTGGTTGCACAATATTTTCAACATTAGACTTGGTTCGAGCTTACCATCAAATTCCAGTAGAACCAAAAGATGTACCAAAAACAGCTATAGCAACACCATTCGGTTTGTTTGAATTTAATAGAATGACATTCGGTCTTCGGAATGCGGCACAATCGTTTCAGCGATTAACGCATTCTGTGTTAAGGGGATTGTCGTTCTGTTTCGTTTATTTAGACGATATTCTTATTGCATCCGCTTCATTGGATGAGCATTTATTGCACGTTGAGCAGGTTTTCCAACGCTTGGCCGATAATGGGTTAATAATTAAGTTTGATGAATGCGTATTTGCACAGAAATAAATCTCCTTTCTTGGGCATTTTGTTATATGAAGGGAATTTTACCATCTCCAGCAAGAGTTGAGATAATTCGTGAATTTCCGCAGCCTGTTATTGTTCAGCAATTGAAGCGTTTTTTAGGAATGCTAAATATCTATAGGCGATTTATTCCACCTGCGGCGCATGACCAGGCCATTTTAAATGATTTTTTAAAAGGTTACAAGAAAAATAGTAAAGAATCAATTGTTTGGTCGGAAGAGTCAGTATCAGCTTTCCATAAGTGCAAAAACAAATTAAGTGATGCCACATTGTTAGCTCATCCAGATATGTCGGAAAAATTATAAATAATGGTAGATGCTTCGGACGTAGCAATAGAGGCGGTTATGCAACAGTGGGTTAATGAAGTTTGGCAACCACTGGGCTTTTATTCCGTGAGGTTGACTGAGACGCAAAAGAAATACTGTACCTACGATAGGGAGTTGTTGGCGGCTTATTTAGCGGTGAAATAATTCCGATTCTATCTCGAGGGAAGAAATTTCATACTCATTACGGACCATAAACCATTAATTTACGCTTTTAATCAAAATTTAGACAAAGCCTCACCCCGACAAAGACGTCAGCTTGACTTTATTGGACAGTTTACAACGGACTTGCGACATGTAACTGGTACAGACAACGTAGTAGCTGATACGTTATCTAGAATTGAACCTATTGACATTCACGAGACGATTGACTATACCAAACTGGCTACGAATCAATTACAAGACTCGGAACTGAATGACATATTACAGGACGAAAATTCTAGTCTAAATTTGGTACGAAGACCTTTGGCTTTCAATACAGAACATTTCATTTACTGCGACATTTCGACGGGACATGCAAGACCTTTCATCCCGAGAGAATGGAGGAGGAAGGTATTTGAGTCTCTACACTCTCGTTCGCATCCTGGAATAAAAGCTTCGGTCAAACTGTTGTCAAATCACGTAGTATGGCCTTCAATGAAAAAGGATGTTAGGGAATTGGCACAAACATGTTTGGCTTGCCAAAAATCCAAAGTATCAAGACACACGAAAGCACCAATTGGTAATTTTGAAGTTACGAAGGAGAGATTTTCAGAGGTTCATATTGACCTAGTTGGGCCATTACCTGTATCCAATAATCAAAAGTACTGTCTAACCATGATTGATAGATATACGCGCTGAGCGGAGGCAATCCCGATACCAGATATCTATGCTAGTACAGTAGCAAGTGCTTTTTATTCAAATTGGATAGCTCGTTTTGGTGTTCCAAACTTCGTAGTAACAGATCAAGGTTCACAATTTGAATCAAATCTTTTTACAGAATTATCAAAATTAATCGGTTTCGAAAGAAGGCGTACTACATCGTATAATCCTAAATGTAATGGTATGATTGAACGTTGGCATAGGACTTTAAAAGCAGCGATAATGAGTCATAAAAGAACGGATTGGACAGAAATATTACCACTTGTATTATTAGGTTTACGTACCTCTTTTAATGAAGAGTTAAAGACTACTCCTTTAGAGTTGGTATATGGAAGTACCGTCAGAGTTCCTGGGCAATTTATGGAACCACCAAATACTTCAATTCCACAGTCAGAATTCGTGAATAATCTAAAAAGACATTTTGAAGAATTTAAACCTGTTAATGCATCTCGGAATTCAAAGGAGAGATTGTTCATTAACAGGAAATTGGAGGATTGCTCTCATGTATTTATAAGTACCGATGCAGTCAAAAGGGCACTTCAACCTCCGTATACTGGTCCTTTTAAAATTTTAAACAGGGATGCAAAATTTTTTGAGCTAGAAATAAAAGGTAAAAAAGTTAACATTTCAATAGACAGACTAAAACCTTGTTATAGCGAAAATAAAGATGAGTTGTTCAACAATCAGTCATTAGCCACTAATGTGTCATCGAATTTTGATGAGAAAGCTGATGAGGTGATTTCAGAAACTCCAAGATCTAAAAAGAAAGTAGTTTTTAATCAGCATGTGCAATTTAGTAATGAGCCAAAGGAGGTGTTGTCAAGGCATGGTCGTGTGATTAAACTACCAGTACGATTTCAGAATTGAAACACCGGACTTCGTATCGTGTAATTTAATACTTACCAATTTTCTTAAATTCCACTGGAAGGGGAGTGTATGTGGTGTACCGTTTCTTCACCCGTTTTATTTCTGTAAATATTTTGTATAAAAATAAATTTATTAAACTTTATTATCATTTTTATAAGTTTTATTTTTTGCTTTATAATTAAAATACTTACCTTGTTGTTGTTGTTGTTATATTTTTGTTGTGACATTTTCTCTATAGAGAAATGTCCGAAATTGACATTTCGTAAAGGTATAATATGAGTACGTTTTATGGAAAAATATAGTTAGTACAGTTTTGTATAACTGGTATACAACTTGGTTTTAGTTGACCTGATTAATCACAGAGTGCTTAAGGCTGGACTATAGATAGAATAAAAAGAATAACGTAAGAAACGAAGACAAAAAATTATTATTCCAATTTGACGTTACGGCCATAGATGACTTGAAATATTAAGTTCATTCATATATTTTTGTGTTATATTTCCTACAATTATGAATGAAACTACAATATTTTTCAGTATAAACGTATTTATATCAACAAATATATGTTTTTCAAATTATAAAAATTATTTATATGCGATTTAAATCACCGCAATTCGATAAATTATTTTTTTAGGTTAGGTTTAGAAAAATACAATTCTACAGTGTATTGAAAATTATTTTTGATATTATATTCATATTAGTATATATATACATGAATATTTCATAAATAGAAAAGATAAAACACACGAATAATATAAAATCCCCTTATATAAAAAAATAAACATAAGCATATTATATAAGCATATTATATTCAACGCACTAAAATTTATTTGGGTTTAGTTGTTGTAGTTATTAAGTTTTTTATTCTTGGGCGAAAATTATCGCTCGGTTATTCTTTTTAAGTGACAGCAAAAATGAAAAAAAATTAAATGCAATTTTTTTTATTCTTTTTATATTCATTATTCTCAGTATAGTCGATTGCATGTAAATCCTCTCTTTCGCTCTCTTACGTTATTTTTTTTATTCTTTTTATTCCGTCTATAGTTCCCACTTTAGCCAAGTTGTATACCAGAAAAAATGTATATAAGTTCAGTCTTCTTCAGTAATTTAATAGTTCATGTCTTTAAGCAAAGACACTTTAGTACATAATTTTCATTGTGAAAAAATAACGTTTTCATTTATATTAAATTAAAACAATTAAGTTAAATAAATGTTAAAAGATGTATTTAAATTAAATAATATATTTATATTAAAATTAATAAATAGTGAAACATTTGTGAATACAAATAAGCTGCCACTTTATCCTCAGTTCGGGAGTACTGAGGATAAAGATATTATATATACCTATAATGTTATATGTAAATCAAGTAAATATATAACCACGACTCCTAAAGACTGTCAGTGCTTTAGATGATTTTCGAAATGGAGTTAATACAGTAGTTGTTAAACGGTACGCCGAATCCGCAGCAATCCATTGCTCTTCCGTTAGATATGGTTTAGGGTTCTTTGCGATTCTGGAGTTGTTGAATATTCTGGAATCATGAACACTTCCTGGATATCCAACTACAATATTTATTATTCGCAATTTGTGATCACATATTGCTTGTAGTTTCATTGCATATTGCTTTTTTCGTGAAAAATACGAAGTTGCGTCTAGGCATGGTGCCTCATCTAAAGGTATTTCGGTTGCATCCAAATAACCAATGCAATGTGGAAGTTCCTTAAATGTTTCCGAGATTAATATTTTTTTTAGTGATGGTCATTTTAAAAGTTTTTTTTGTAATGGTAATAGACTGTGAAAAAAACCTTTGTGTTACTTTCTGTAGTGTACCACCATCACCAATACCAAACAACGCTGCAATTTTGCCTTTTAAAGCGTTATCTCCATTGGATCCTAATCTAAACAACACCAAAGCTAATTGGAAAAATGGAGAAAATTGCAGGTTTGAATTTTCCCCGTGAAATATCTCGTGATCTTCGATTAAGTTCAAAATAATGTTGAACTGGGCTCTTGACATCCTGATAATCATCTTAAAACGGTTGTCGTCCATGTGACGCAGAATGTGGTCACTTTCAAAATTTCTCCTGTACGTAAATATTTTCCTATTGATCGAATCGACGTTTTTGTGTGTCAGCTTTTTTTTTTATTTTTTTGTAAGATGGTTGTCATTTCAGATGTTTTTTTTGAATGACCGCTAAAATGATATAAATTGGAGTACTGTTTAGAATGGGGGATCAGTCGATTTTTGTTATTCGCTAAAATGAAATGTTGTGATTTGCAATGAGTATAAGTTGGTTGCACAGTATAGTTAGTGTGTTTCTCCTAAAAATTTTCGTACCATATTAAATATTTTAATGTGAAAGAAAAAAAACGTTAAGAAATTAATTAGTGAATGATTTAAATCCCAAGTGAAATTAGGGTATAATAAATCGTAGACTGTTAATATATAGTGCGTGAGAAACACCAGTCGTGTCTTTGTGTGGGTCGACTGGGAGTCGCCTGATTTGCTTCGTAGAGGTACCATGAACATGTATTTTTTTTTTGTATTATTATATATTATAAAGTACCTTACGATTGTTAATGTGAAGAGTGCATTCGTACATGTCTAAAGTAAACAAAAAAAAAAAAAACAATTTGAAATTAATCAATTGTTATTTTTAATCCCAAGAAGAATGGGAAACTGCTTCTGTGTAACTTACTACTTTTAATATGCTAATAAATAATATGTACTATTTTTTTGAATGAAAAGAATTTTTTTTATATTGATCAATTATTTTGGTCGTGTTCACCAAACAATATAATCCGATTGGGTTCACAGTTATTGGTATACGTCAATTTCTAAATCTGGGGTGCACGAGCGAAGCAACTATCAGTGGAGCGGCGATACGAGACAGTTTCAGCCGGGGGAGTATTGGTGCCTTTTCAGCCAGTGGCAATAACTGGTCGAATAAGTAACCGCAAGTTTTTTTTATTTTTTTTTGTATATATTTATAGTACTTAATATTTAATATTTTCTTTCCTTCCTTTTTGGTTTATAAGTGTACTTTCACATATTTGATTTTTTTTTTGCTTAATATTTTTGTATACATCTGTAAACAGGTATGGGTACGTTTTTGTTGCGAATTCTGCGATGAAGTAAAGTACTAGTACATATCTGGGGAATGTCATTGAAGTCGTTGGTCAGTAAGTTTGTGGAGGTGGTAGCATGTGTTTAAGAACCCGCAGTTAATACTAGATTACTGTAGTCTTGGGAACACTCACGACCGATCCGACGAGTCATAGCCGAAAATAATGTAACCGCCCCAAGGACAAAAACTACAGTAATAATTCTGTAACAACTCTCATCATTCGCATGTGGGGGAACGTTACAGTGGCGCCCAAAAAGGTAGACAGGTAGTAGGAGAATTAGTTTCGACAGTTACTCACTCACAGACTTTCGGTGTTGAGAAGAACTGTGTTTTTGTTGTTGTTTTTTTTTTTTGTTACAGACAGTATATACCAAAAATATGATTAACCGTGCTTAAGATAATATCGTAGTGTTACAATATAAACTGTTTTCTGTCTTCGATATTGACTCTACAGTTAAATTGTCTAAATATTTTTATAATGCCGGTCCGCATAATACAGCTCTGTGCTTAACGCATATTTTGATTAGGTATTTGCCCCGGATTATTAAGACTCATTTTTAAAACCGAGATTTTTTTTGCTTGCATATTTTGGTAAGTTGCGAGAAATAAATTTTTTCTGTGCACCTATTGGAGTGCTGCATATGGAGTTGATTTTCGTAATATGGTTTTCTAACAAATTAAATTGCACCTATACGCATCGATTTGATTTAGCTGTTATATATCTGCCAGGTTTTTTTTTGGTATTTCGATTTTCATATTAATTGAATTAAATCGATGCGTATTGTTTTGTATTGATGACCTTTTATGCTTCTGCCACACTTTAATGTCATTCCCATCATATGTTTTGATTTTTTTTTGTACAACGCGATTTATTTTTTATTATTATTATTATTATTTTCTTCGCGATTTAGAGTGAAAATTTGATTTGAATTATTTATTTATTAATTTCATAAAGATTGAGTTTTTTTTTTAAATATTCGTGAGTGAGTTTTAACATAAATTATATTATAATAATTAAATATAATTTAATTTAGTATTTGTTTTAGAACAAATTATATATTAACCAATACTGAAAACAACCATAACTTTACTGCAGTCTAAATATTTCGTTTTCTTAAACCAGTCTCAACATTTATTTTCTATCTTACATAAATTTCAAACTTCATTATACAGGGTGTCCGCCGGGTAGGTATACTACTTTGTTTTGCCGCCATTTAGGCGAATATTAGTATTGAAAGTTCATACTTGACAGTCGTGAAGTAGACACGTGGCAAATTTATTATGGAAAAATATTCGATAAACCATCGTGTCAATAGGATGTTACAGCTCGCCCATGACAACCCCGATTTTCATGAAAAAATCATAATGAGTGACGAGGTACATTCTCATTTAAATGGATATGTGAATAAACAGAATAGTCGGTTCTGGGCAATGGAAAACCCTCACATTATTAATCAGTCACCTTTACATCCATTAAAAGTGACAGTCTGGTGTGCAATTTGGTCAGGAGGAATCATTCGACCTTACTTATTTGAAAATGAAAACGGCGTAACGGTAACTGTGAATGGGGAGCGATATCGTGATATGATTGAAAACTTTTTAACGCCACAACTGCATACTTTGGGCTTGATTAACATGCGGTATCAACAAGACGGTGCCACATCGCATGCAGCCAGGATTACAATGGAATTACTGCGAGAACTCTTTCCACAACAAGTTATTTCAAAAAATGGTGATGTTGATTGGCCTCCACGGTCGCCTGATTTGACTGCTCCGGACTTCTTTTTGTGGGGATATCTAAAAAGCAAGGCTTATGCAAACAAACCATAAACGCTTGAGCAACTCAAACAAAATACTCGTGATGAAATTAATGAAATACCGCGTGAAATGTGTGAGAATGTAATGAAAAATGTGCTCAAAAGGGCTCGCATTTGTGATGCTAACAGAGGCGGACATTTATCTGATATTGTATTCCATACATAATTGCCGACATTAAATAAAACATTTATCAATATAAGATCCATTCTCTTTCATTTAATCAAAAATCATAAACAAACAAAGTAGTATACCTTCCCGGCGGACACCCTGTATATGTTTTTTTTTCTCTCGGTGGGACATTTATTGTTGTATAAAAAGATAATAATTAATCATTTCGTGTAATTTTTTTTTCGTAAACAATACGCATATTAAAGCCAGACGAAATTCAAGTTGAATTTGAACTTCGAAAGATTCCCTTAAATGATCCGCAAGGTCTACAGAAGTTGCAACAATTGGTAGATGCTGAAATGGAGGGTACCCAAGCTAAACCCACGAAAATAACTTCTAAAGCTAGCAAAAGGCCTGATTTGGAAATCGAATCATGCCGTGTTAAGTTGGAGGGGTTACAAGAAAATATTTTGATCCTTGACCAAGTGCCGCCCGCTGATTTGTCCAATAAGTTATTGGAAATTCAGTCTCGTCTTTTGCACGCAAGAGGCCGCCTGGAACTAGCGTTGTGTTCAGCTACATACGAAGCTCATGCCCGAAACTCCCTACACTCATGTAACGAACTACTAAGTAGCATTGATAAGTATATTTCTCAACATGAGCCTCTAAATTCATTGATTGAGTACGCACATGTGTACAAACATGTGGAAATTGATACAACGTCAGTTACCACCCAACAAAGTCAGGTGTCGACGGAAGTACCCAAGGTAATTCCACCGATCACTGTTGAAGACAACAATGAAATTATTGCTTCATCACGAAATTATGCACCTCCTAAACAACAGCAAATAATCCAATCTACATCACAACCGCTTATTGACAATAATCATACTTTGGATACCGGTGCCCTGGTCCTAACCTTGGTAGAGCAAGTTCGATATTTGACAGAACAAATTGGCATATTGGCTATTCAACAACAATGATTGGAAGCTAAAATTGAGTCGGAACCACCAAAAATTATGCCATCGATTAGTGATCGAAAAATTTCGAAGCCTATTCAGACTCAAACAATTATTACAACTCATTTTAATTCGGGTAACCATCTTCAACAAAGAGAGATGTCTAAACCTAATCAAGTACATGAAGGCATGCTTTCTACTAATATAGCACCGAATTTTATGCACCCTTTTTCTAACGCTCGTGCTACTCCGCCTGAATTCAAACGCTCAAAACGGCACTGGGAATCAAGCCAAGTCATACACTAGAACTTACACCGACAGACCACGTAGCCTTGCACGATCGGGCATCTCATTTGATGGTTCGCCAAGTGGATTACCAGCCGATTTATTCGTCCTGCAGGTTGAAACACTGGCAAGCACGATGAATATTCCACAACAATCCTTGCTAGACGAAATTAGTTTTGTATTGAGCGGCACAACATTACACTGGTATTGGAATTACCGTCGCCACAATCCAAACCTTAGCTGGAATCAACTGCGTACTATATTTTTAGAAAAGTTCGAAGACCGAAGGACGGATCTTGAAATTCGACAGCAAATTGAATCTAGACGACAATCACCAAAAGAAAGTTTCTTACAGTTCTATCAGCATGTATGGGGCTTGACTCTTCAATGCCATACACCATATCCAGAAGACCGTCTTATTGAAGTTTTGATGCGTAACATGAATCCACAGCTAAAGTACCATCTTACGGATCGTTACTTTCTAAATGTCAATGATTTGATTAAGAGTTGTGCTGCCTGGGAAAGTATTTGGTCCCGACTAAAAATGAATTCGCATTATACATCATTTTTAAGGCCATCCATTAATGAATACACATTATGATCAGAACAGCAAAGTTGTTGATACAAACGAATCACTCACCGATTTTCCTGGTTTAGCTGCAATTAAACATCCGAGTGAGAAATCACCTAAATTTCCAATTACGCCACAATACCAAGTGTTAAGTCATCAGTTTAAACATGCCGATCGTGAAACTATCTGTTTCAATGGTTGCGATATAGGACATACTTTCCGAGAGTGTTCCCTATCACTGGGTTTATTTTGTTATCGCTGTGGTTATCGGAATACTACAAGCAGTCAATGTCCGAGGTGTTTGGGAAACTTGTCGAGAGGCCAGGGGAAATCGTGGGTTCCTGCACCTCAAAATCCGTTTCCCTCCAGTCAACTTGCATCCCCACCACCTACTCAACCGATACCTCAAACAAAACAACCCCAAACGAGGGTAGAATTCAGTTCTCGAAACCTAAACCAAACCGCCGAATAACATCGTATAAGCCCCAAATTTCGTCTCACAAATCAAGTCATTTAATATCTGAAACAGATACGTCCCTCTGTTCATCAATCGAGGAATTTAGGTCATCTGACGTATTAGAACCTATTCGTATATTAACTAAACCTCAGAACCGTTGCTATAATCTAAATCAAATGAAAAGACGACACCAATCCGCTATTGCCGCCTCCATTATAAAAACTGAAATTAATGATTCTCGGCCGTATGCCAATGTATTAATCAATGGAGTAAAGTATACCGGATTGCTGGATAGCGGAGCCACCGTGAGTATTTTAGGGGCGGGTTCGGGAAAGTATCTTAAGAATCCGTTTATCACATTCCATAATTCATTTTCGTACGTAAACACTGCTAGTGGAGAAAAGAAAAGGGTTTTCGGTTATATTTTGGCCAACGTCACTTTTAACAATCAAACGCATAAGTTACGTTTACATATCGTACCCGACTTACAACAACCCCAATACTTAGGCATTGATTTTTGGAACCGTTTCAAGATCACTCCCACGGTGCCGACTGCCAATGACCTAACTGGTGATATGGAAGAACCCAAACACCACTCACTCATCTCTGTTCAATACCTGTGACTCCAGCAAATCATTCAGAAATGTCCATCTTGTGAGTTCAGACTTGGTAAAACAACTCTACTATCTCATGTGATAAAGATTCGCGAAGGAGTTGAGCCCGTGAAACAGCGGTTTTATGCTATTTCACCCGCTAAACAAAAATTAATGTTTACGGAATTAGATCGAATGTTGTCTCTTGGCGTTATAGAGGTCAGTCAGAGTTCATGGTCTTCGCCTATTACTCTTGTGCATAAGGCGAATGGTAAAGTGCGGTTGTGCCTGGATGCCCGTGAACTGAACAAAGTAACCGTCAAGGATGCCTATCCGCTGCCACTTGTCGAGGGATTATTGGGTCGATTAGAGCAAACTAAGTACATCAGTTCCATTGACTTAAAAGATGCCTTTTGGCAAATCCCCCTCGATCTAGAATCCCGCGACAAGACTGCTTTTATGGTGCCTGGACGGCCCTTGTACCAGTTCACCGTCATGCCATTCGGGTTGTGTAACGCCCCGCAGACCATGTGTCGCCTTATGCACAAGGTAATACCAACCGAACTACATGAATCTATCTTCACATACTTGGACGATCTTCTCATCACCTCTGAAACCTTGGAAGAACATTTTAAACTGTTGGAATTAGTGGCTCAACTTTTGAAGAATGGTGGTCTGACGGTAAATACTGCTAAATGTAAATTTCTCCTCAAAGAAATTGTGTATCTGGGATACGTTGTGGGTGACGGATGTTTAAAGGTAAACCCTGAAAAAATTCAGGGAATTTTGGATTATCCGGTACCAAAAACCCTTAAACAAATACGGCGATTCCTTGGGTTATGTGGTTGATATCGGCGATTTATAAAAAAATTCGCAATACTCGCGACACCAATTACCGACCTTCTCAAAAAAGGCAAAAAACTGGTTTGGTCAGACAGTGCTCAACGTTCGTTTGAAAATTTGAAGGCTTCCCTTTCTTCAGCTCCGGGGTTGGCTAATCCGAACTTTAGCCGTCCGTTCTACATACAATGTGACGCTTGCTTGGAAGGCATCGGAAGTGTCCTGTTTCAGGTTGATGACGATGGTGCAGAGCGTCCCATAGCTTTCATATCTCAGAAGCTAGACGCCGCCCAGAAAAATTACACCGTCACTGAATTGGAGTGCTTAGCGCCCGTAATTAGTGTGAAAAAGGTTAGATGTTACATTGAGGGATACCAATTTACTATCTACACCGATCACGCTGCATTGCGTTGGCTGATGTCACAAAAAGAACTTTCGGGCAGATTGGCCAGATGAAGTTTAAAACTCCAACCTTATAATTTCGAAATTGACTACCGAAAGGGCTCAGACAACACCGTGGCTGATTCTTTATCCAGAGCTTTTTGTGAAACTCTTAATTCAGATTGTATCTTAGACTGGTTGCGATCGTACGATCTTGATATAACAAGCGGTTCTCAGTCCTACGTGATATGTTCGATGAACGACAATACTACTGATCCCAATATAGTACTTCCCGACGATAACTTACCACCTTTGCATGTCAATCTTCATTCCGAGGCCTTTTTGTCGAAAGCTTATGAAGATCAAATGAACGCCATCCTGGCCCTAGATCCACATAAGTGCAATTACCGCGTAAAAGATGGTAAAATTCTGTGGTGACATGTTGTAACTTCACTTCGCTTCGCTTCGATAAAAATCATCACATCGAAAAAAACGACAAATGGTATGTTATAACTTTTTCGATGGATAATAAATATTTACATATGGCAACACTTTTTCGGAATGTTTTTGGAATTAAAATGACATTTAGAATACTTTTATTTACTTGTCAAACAAAACAAATTTAAGTTCTTTACTTTTATTTAACTTAATTAATATTAAGTGGTGTGTAGTTTAACTTAATTAATAATGAACTGTAGTGGTTTTTTTGGGGCTATAGCTTCATCTCGCGATGTTGTGTGTCATAATTTGATTGGCTTTATTAATTTAAAGATTATTGTTTATGTTTTTAATGTTTATTTTATTAACTTAGTTTACATGGATTACTTAAACTATATTATATAATTATTTTGTACTTTAAATTACTTTGTACTTCATTACTTGATGGTGGTTTCTATTATACTGACTAACCCTATGACCCACTATATTCTTTTATGTTGTCACTCTCATGTGTACAACTTCATGTCTAATAATATGTATGTTTATAACTTCATGACATCCTTTTTTTTTTTTTTTTTTTTTTTTTTTTTTTTTTTTTTAATAATTTTTCTTTATTTATTTATGTATACTGAATATAGTCCTTTAAATAACTAGGTTGCCTAATTATTCTCTTTGGCCTAGTTGATGAATTCATATCATCAATTTTTTCAGTTTGTGTTATTTTTTGATTGATTTCCATGTTTTTCTTATTGCTATTTACATTATTATCATTATCATATATTACATTATTATCATTATTCATAACAACATCATTATCATTATTCTCATTTAAATCTGACTGTGGTGTATTTATTTCAGTGATTTCTGGTGAAAAATCAACCTCTCTACCTGAACCCTTTCTCAAATGATATCTATTTCTAGTTAATATTTTATTGTCATATCTTAAAACTTTGTACTGTCTAGGATTATTTGTCTTTTGTTGAATTATGGCATTGTCCCATTGTCGATTCCTATTAACGACTCTAACTTTATCTCCTACATTAAATTCAGGTAAATTTTGATCCTACCGGCTGCGCCATGTCATAATTTGATTGGCTTTATTAATTTAAAGATTATTGTTTATGTTTTTAATGTTTATTTTATTAACTTAGTTTACATGGATTACTTAAACTATATTATATAATTATTTTGTACTTTAAATTACTTTGTACTTCATTACTTGATGGTGGTTTCTATTATACTGACTAACCCTATGACCCACTATATTCTTTTATGTTGTCACTCTTATGTGTACAACTTCATGTCTAATAATATGTATGTTTATAACTTCATGACATCCTTTTTTTTTTTTTTTTTTTTTTTTTTTTTTTTTTTTTTTTAATAATTTTTCTTTATTTATTTATGTATACTGAATATAGTCCTTTAAATAACTAGGTTGCCTAATTATTCTCTTTGGCCTAGTTGATGAATTCATATCATCAATTTTTTCAGTTTGTGTTATTTTTTGATTGATTTCCATGTTTTTCTTATTGCTATTTACATTATTATCATTATCATATATTACATTATTATCATTATTCATAACAACATCATTATCATTATTCTCATTTAAATCTGACTGTGGTGTATTTATTTCAGTGATTTCTGGTGAAAAATCAACCTCTCTACCTGAACCCTTTCTCAAATGATATCTATTTCTAGTTAATATTTTATTGTCATATCTTAAAACTTTGTACTGTCTAGGATTATTTGTTTTTTGTTGAATTATGGCATTGTCCCATTGTCGATTCCTATTAACGACTCTAACTTTATCTCCTACATTAAATTCAGGTAAATTTTTAGCATTTCTGTCGTAGAATTCCTTTTGTTTATACTGCCTATCCTTCAGTTTTTGTCGCGTCAACCTATAATTGTTATCATATGTCTGAAAATGAGGTAGAATCCCTCTAACCGGTCTTCCAAACATTAATACATTTGGAGATTCTATTTCGTTTGAAATCGGCGTATTGCGATATTCTAATAAAGCTAAATAAATATCCTTATTATCAAAATCGACTTTCTTTAACATGTTTTTTAAATTTTGAATATGCCTCTCAGCCATCCCATTACTACGAGGATAATGAGGACTGGATTTTACGTGTTTAAAATTATAAAGTTCAGCAAAATCCTTAAACTGTTTAGAACTGTACTGTGGTCCTCCATCACTATGTACTTCATATGGTATTCCATAACGAGCAAAAATGGACTTTAACGCTTCTATCGTTGTCGTACTTGACATATCTGATAATTGTAATACTTCAATAAATTTGGAAAAATAATCCACAACCATCACATAATTCCTATTTTTAAAATATAATAAATCGGTTCCTACTATCTGCCATGGGCCTTCTGGTATTTCCATTGGAATTAATGTCTCTTTTACGTTAGCTTTTTGAAAATTTAAACAAGTCGAACAATTTTCAATCATTTGTTCAATGTCTTTGCTCATTCCGGGCCAAAAGACAATTTGCCGTGCTCTATTTTTTGTTTTTTGTCTTCCCATGTGGTTGTAATGCATCTTCTCTAACATTTCTTTTCGTAATTTTATTGGCACTACCACGCAATTATCTTTCCATACCAGATCTCCTTCGACGTATAAAGCTTCTCTGAACGTGTGATATGGTCTCACTACCTCAGGTATTTGTTGTTTTTTATCGGGCCATCCATTTATAATTAAACCTTTTAATTTTAGTATTTCTTCATCTGATCTCGATTCAGCTTTTAATTTTTCAATTTTTGCGTCAGATGTATTTTCTTCTAAGTTAAGCATTAAAATCGTCATTTCATTCATCTCTTCAGCAACGTCTTCTTCTTCCAAATGAGATCTTGAAAGCATATCTGATATCCACATTTCCTTTCCGGGTTTGTAAATTAAATTCATGTCATAGGGTTGTAATTTCATTCTCATCTTTTGCAGTCTCACTGGTACGTCTGCCAAACTTTTCTTTAAAATTGATATTAGTGGACTATGATCTGTTTCAACAGTAAAATCATTTCCTGCTACGTACTGATGAAATTTTATACACCCGAACACCACCGCGTTTAATTCCTTTTCAATTTGAGCCCAATTCTTTTGTGACTCAGTAAATGACTTGGAGCTATATGCAATTGGTCTACCTTTTTGCAATAGTACGGCTCCTACTCCTGTGCTTGATGCATCTACATTTATAACACAATGCTCATTTTCATCATAATATGCTAAGACTGGGTTTGATGAAATACAATCTTTTAATGTTTTAAATGCTCGGTCATGTTCTTCTTTCCATTCAAATTCTGTTTGCTTTTTTATTAAATTTCGTAGTGATTCAGTCAGTTGAGATGTATTTGGTATAAATCTTGACAAATATGTAATGGTACCCAGAAACCTTTCGACTGCTTTCTTATCTTTTGGTTTTGGCATATCTTTAACTGCTTTAATTTTTTGTTCATCCATATGTATACCATTATAATCAAATACGTGACCTAAAAACTTTATTGAACTCTGTGCAAATTTACACTTGTTTTTATTGAATCTTATATTGAATTCCCTTGCTCTGTCTAAAATTCTTTCCAATGTTCTGTAATGGTCTTCTCTTGATTCTGACCATGTAATAATTTCATCAACATATATTTCTATATTTGGAATATCGCTAAAAATATCCTTGAACTGTTTCTGATAAATCTCAGTTGCGGTTTTTATGCCATATGGCATACGCTTGAAGCAGTATCTACCATATGGTGTGATGAAAGTCGTTAATAGAGCGCTTGTGTCATTTAATTTCACTTGATAGAATGCTGTTTTGCAATCAAATGTGCTATAGTATTTCGAATTCTTCATACGACTTGCTATGCTATCAAATGTTGGCATTGGATAATGTTGTCGAAGTAAACAATCATTTAAATTTTTAGGATCTAAACATATTCGCAGTTTTCCATCCTGTTTCTTTATTATAACTAAATTACTCACAAATTCTGTCGGTTCAGTCACCTTTCTTATTATTCCCTGTTCTTCCATTTGCTCTAACTCGTCTTTTATTTTGTCTCTAATTTTAAATGGTATAGTTCTAAGATTTTCAATTTTAGGTATGTAATCGCGTTTCAATTCAAATTCATATGTAAAATTCAATATCTGACCCAGACCACTAAATACATCCTCATATCTATCAAAAATATTGCCAAAATCAATATTATCGATTCTTTTTATTAGATTAAAGTTCTCTATAGTTTCTAACCCTAAAATCGGTATAACCTTATCTTCTATTACATAATATTCAATATTTTCTGTCATTTTCTTTATTCTTGATTTAAGTATGACTGTACCTAATACACTTAACTCATCACCATTGTACGTTACCAGTTTTGATGCACTTTCTTTTAATTGATAGTCATGGTTTTTAATTATATCAAAACTAATTACGTTACATTCTGCTCCCGTATCTATCTTGAATGATATTGACATATTTAAATCTAATAAATTTACATTTTCGAACCACCCCTTAAAAACATTTCCTATTGAATTAATTGATTTTATGGTAACAGATCCTAGAAATTTATTTTCATCGTTTTCATTATCTTCTAAATTTATGCTATGCATATGTTTTTTCTGATTATTATTATTATTTATTTTACTAACATTTCTTTTTTGATTATAATATCCATTACCATTATGTCTATCTGAATAATTTTTATTAAAACTATTACTACCATAATTACGATCACTCTTATTTCTATTATAGTTATCTTGATTTTGATTAAAGTAACACTTTACCTTAAAATGACCTATTCGATGACAAATTGAACACATCTTATTGAACGCTGGACACCTTTTCACCTCATGATCGTACCCACATTTATTACATCTTCGATTATTTGATGTATGTTGATTGTTACTGCTAAATTTTGAAGAGCTGGTGCGCACCTTTTGTGATTGTACCATGTCAACCGTAACATTCGATTGTTTTAGCTGTAAAAGTTGTTCTTCAGCGAGCTCTGTTGTTTGACATATACGTATACATCGATCTAAATTCATGTCTTCCTCTTTTAATAGTTTCTGCTTCAAACCATTGTTATTAATTCCACCTATTATTTGGTCTTTTACTAATTCCTCTCGTAGTTTATCAAATTTACAGTTGAAACTCATCTTTTGCAATTGATTAATATATTCTGTGAGCGTCTCACTCGGTTGTTGTCTTCTTTGAAAAAACATATATCGGCTCAAACTGTCTGAGTTTTTCTTTTTTCCGCAATATACTTTATAAGCTTCAATCACTTGTTTATAATTTTGTTTTTTATCGTCGTCCAAATTCATTGTGTTGAATTTTTCTACTGCTTCGTCGCCAATCAAATTAAAAAATATTGCGATTTTCACTTTATCGCTTTTTTCATCAGCTTCTATCGCCGTTAAATAATTTTCAAATTTATTCAACCATTTCTCAAAGTTTTCATGCGTATTACCATCAAATTGAAATGGATTTGGCTTATTTATCGAATTCATGTTTTTTTTTTTTTTTATTTTTTTTTTTATTTTTACCTTACACGTTTTTCTTTTCTTTTTACTTCTTTTTTTTTTTTTTTTTTTTTTTTTTTTTATGCACCACCAAGTGCCTTTATTTTATTTCTCCATGTGCTTAATTATATCTTCGATTTTCTTGACCATCCGGCTGCGCCATGTCATAATTTGATTGGCTTTATTAATTTAAAGATTATTGTTTATGTTTTTAATGTTTATTTTATTAACTTAGTTTACATGGATTACTTAAACTATATTATATAATTATTTTGTACTTTAAATTACTTTGTACTTCATTACTTGATGGTGGTTTCTATTATACTGACTAACCCTATGACCCACTATATTCTTTTATGTTGTCACTCTCATGTGTACAACTTCATGTCTAATAATATGTATGTTTATAACTTCATGACAGTGGAAGACGAGGATGAAGCACATTTGGAATATGTTGTCGAAAGGAGGTATCTTAGAGATAGATACGATATAATGAATATGGAAGACAAAAGTGAGTCATTTAAATTGTTCATTTATTTTATAGTCTAATGGAATTTTATGTTTATTTTAGATTTATTGAATCATTTAAGATTAATAAAGAAATATTTAAATTTTTAATTGAAGAATTAAGACCGCATATTCCCGATGGCAAACGGACAACGAAAATCCCGCTGGAAATCAAATTGGCGGTAGTTTTAAATTTTTTAGCAACTGGATCGTACCAGCGAACAGTCGGTGATATCTTGCTTCATACAATGGATCAATCTGTTGTATCACGAGCCATAACTAATATTATTGACATTTTGGAGAGTACAATATGCCGAAAATTTATAAAATTTCCAGACGCGAGGAAAAAACAAGAATATAAACAAATATTCTTTGAAAAAACAAGCCACCCTGGCATAATTGGATGCGTCGATTGCACGCACGTACTTATAATTGCACCGCAGAACTAGGAGCACATATTCGTCAATCGGAAAGGGAACCATTCACTGAATGTACAATTGGTAAACTAACTATATTCGATCTATTAACCGTTATTTTTAATCTATACTAATTATTTTTCTAGATTTGCAACTACAATCTTGAAATATTATCGGTTTGCGCAACCTACCCTGGATCCGTACATGATTCTGCTATTTGGGCGCTAAGCCCGGATAGACAGGTAATGAAGCGAAATTACGAGAATGGAGAACGGAACACTTGGCTCTTAGGTGATTCGGGGTACCCGTTAGAGCCATGGCTTTTGACACCTTATCGGAATCCAACACCAATTCAACAAAGATATAATTATCTACACGCACAAGTTCGGAACCCGATCGAACGGTGTAATGGGGTATTGAAAAACACGTTCAGATGTCTTCTTGGAGAACGAGTTTTAAGATACGAGCCATTAAAAGCCATTAAAATTATAAACGTTTGTTGCGCCTTATTCAATATATGTCTACAAAATAAAATTGATATGGCAGCCGAAACATTACCTACAAATTCAACAGATCAACAGGAAGCAGAGTTTGAATATAATTCGGAAGAGAATGATACCGCTGCACTCATTAGAAATGGGCTTTTGAATTGTTTTTAATAACCGCAAAATTTTATTTAAATATATTTAATTATATTATAAATTCAATAAAAAAATATTTCATATTTTTATTTCAATAAAAAATTAAAATTACATCACAATTTCATTTTCATCACATCTTTGGCCTTTGATTTAATGTTTTTTCGAGAGCACTGCAAGCAACTGTGCTTCGATCTGAACTCGTCGGGAATTTATATTGTTGCTCTCTCGTATTAGCTCTATTAGGTTATTCTGGAAATTTTTGTTTGTTGCTCCTTGCGCTTTCAACTCATCTAGCATTTTCCGTTGGATTGTCACTCGTGGTTTCTTTGGTCTCATATTGTCTTCCGACATTGCCTGACGTCTAATACCACATGATGATGGAGTATGTTCTAATCTGTTTGTATTTTCCACATTTTCTTCACAGATTGTATTTGTGGTAATATCCTCCTCGGAATGGCCGCAACGATAACCTGGCAAACCAAAAACTGTGAAATTCATACTTGTGATAGTTGCCACCCCCTCTTCAAACGAAGATAATGTGACACTAGCAGTCCCACCTCCCGTTTTATTTTTGTCGGTAGCCTCTTTTCGTAATTTTATACGAATTTTATTCTTTAGGTCTGACCAAACCTGTCAATTAAAATTTCTTAATATGATAGATAATACTAGAAATTTATTTTGTAATTTCATTAACATACCTTTTTCCAACCGTTTTCGTCGCGTATTGGAGGTCCTTCAGAATTTAGCTTCGATGTTAATAATTGCCAATAATTATTGGTTGTCGATTTCGCGTTTATAGTTGTAAATGCACTAGATACCATTTCCGGGTGCTCCTCAAAAAAAGTGAGCATTGTCTCAAATTGACATGGTGTTGTAATTTTTTTTTGCTTCTCCCTACAAAATAAATATGTATCATGTATAATTATAAGGAAATAATTACAATTTTATATAAGTAAATATTCAAAAATGAAGATAAAATTGCACATGTAATGTTCTTACATCGTGTTGAAATGATAACTCAAGTATTTTTTGATTTTTTGAAGAGGATTTTATTTAGTAAAAGATTACACGATTAGACTACACGTTTTTTCTTAGACTATCCTTATACTCTACATTTTTTAGATATTTATGCTAAAATCCCCACCACTAATTGTAAACAAAAAGGATTGTTAACATAAATATACGAGCGTATACATAATTTTAACCAATAAAAAATAAGATAAAGATATTACATATACTTATATTTTGAAATTTTTGCAGTTATGGTATGGTCGTCATATGTCGGTTTGGAATTTTTGTTAAAATGGTCGCCATCTGTGGTAGATAGAAATTCTGTTATGAATCACTATATCCAGTCCATGTAGGTCTACATTTGAGATGTCTCACTTCTATATTTTCCTCAGTTGTAGAATTCTACATGGGCTGGATGCAATATATTCGTGTAATTTTGGGTTTATGTCTAATTTAATTAATCATTAATTAATAATGAAGTAAATATAAAATTCCTTCATTTATTAAACTTCACACCATGAAGATAAAAACAATAAAAACAAATTTAAATAGAACACCCAATGATTCATATACATAATCTATTTGCCCACATCACACGCAAATAATAATAATAAATAATATTTAAAATATTACAAAACTTGTGTTTTTAATTATTAATAAATTTAACATTACTTATTTTTGTAAAAAAAAATTTAATTAATTTAATTTTTTATAAACCCATATCTTCTTTTCACCTTATATTATGTTTTGTTATGTCAAAATTTGTGTATCACTGAGTATCGATGAGAAAATATATTGTGATAAAATATCGAGAAAAGTGATGGGCGAAAATGATATAACATACCAATTTCACGATACTATCGAAATTTTCGATAGTATCGAAAATTCCGAAGTTACAACGTGTCACCACTGGTCCGACTTTCGTACGGCTCTAAATATACAGACACCAGCCTATCCGAATGGAAACTACGTGTTCCAGATGAATTGGTACCATCCTTAATCAGACAACATTGTTCCCCTTCGTCGGCACATATGGGAGTTCGAAAAACTTTAGAGATATTACAGCGTCAATATTATTGGCCTACCATGGCATTGGACGTGAAACAATTTATTCTTCACTGTGACGCATGTAAAATGAATAAGACGGTCAATCATAAATTGCAACCACGTATGGGACTTCAACCCGAATCTTTTAGACCCCTCCAAAGAATTATATCGACTATTTAGTCCCATATCCAAGGTCTAAAAATGGGAACTGTTATGTTCTTATTGTACTAGATCATTTTTCCAAATTTACGCTGTTGAAGCCACTAAGAGAAGCTAATGCTAAGTCGTTGTGTGAATTTGTAGAAAATCACATCTTCAATTTATTTTCGGTTCCCGAAACTGTGGTCTCCGATGATGGTAAACAATTTATCGCTAAACAGTTCCAAGAGTTGTTAGTAAAGTATGGAGTGAACCATCTTCGCACACCTGTTTACTCCCCGCAAGCAAATGCCTCGGAGAGGGTCAACCGGACAATTTTGGGAGCAATTCGATCCTATATAGCGGACTCACACTCTGATTGGGATCTGCATATTTATGAGATTGCGTCAGCCATCCGAAACTGCGTACATGCTAGTACCACTTACTCTCCACATTTTCTAGTATTCGGTCAGTATATGATCCAGCACGGGTCAGAGTATAAACTAAGAAATTTGCTTGAGGGGGTAAATGATAATTTTCTCAGTATTACGTCCAAACCTGATCGACTGGTTGCAATCAGGAACAACGTGTTACATCATTTAAAAGTGGCGTACGACAAAAGCGCTCACACCTACAATCTACGCAGTCGCGCTCGAAGTTTAAACATCGGACAAAGAGTATTCGCTCGATAATTTGCTCAGAGTGACGCCGCAAATAAATTCGCAGCTAAATTACATCATAAATTTGTGCCAGCTATAGTAAAGGAGAAAGTTGGTCAAGTTGCATATTATTTGAATGACGTGAACGGTAAACCGCTCGGTCTATTTCATTTAAAGGACATTCGAAGTTAAAATTATTCTTGTTTCTTCCGTTAGCCCGGCTTCATATGAGACCTCTTCTCATGTGGGTCGTCCCCACGATTTGTGACGCAGAATGTGGTCACTTTCAAAATTTCTCCTGTACGTAAATATTTTCCCATTGATCGAATCGACGTTTTTGTGTCAGCTTTTTTTTTTTATTTTTTTGTAAGATGGTTGTCATTTCAGATGTTTTTTTTTTGAATGACCGCTAAAATGATATAAATTGGAGTACTGTTTAGAATGGGGGATCAGTCGATTTTTGTTATTCGCTAAAATGAAATGTTGTGATTTGCAATGAGTATAAGTTGGTTGCACAGTATAGTTAGTGTGTTTCTCCTAAAAATTTTCGTACCATATTAAATATTTTAATGTGAAAGAAAAAAAACGTTAAGAAATTAATTAGTGAATGATTTAAATCCCAAGTGAAATTAGGGTATAATAAATCGTAGACTGTTAATATATAGTGCGTGAGAAACACCAGTCGTGTCTTTGTGTGGGTCGACTGGGAGTCGCCTGATTTGCTTCGTAGAGGTACCATGAACATGTGTTTTTTTTTTGTATTATTATATATTATAAAGTACCTTACGGTTGTTAATGTGAAGAGTGCATTCGTACATGTCTAAAGTAAACAAAAAAAAAAAAACAATTTGAAATTAATCAAAAGTTATTTTTAATCCCAAGAAGAATGGGAAACTGCTTCTGTGTAACTTACTACTTTTAATATGCTAATAAATAATATGTATTATTTTTTTGAATGAAACGAATTTTTTTTTATATTGATCAATTGTTTTGGTCGTGTTCACCAAACAATATAATCCGATTGGGTTCACAGTTATTGGTATACGTCAATTTCTAAATCTGGGGTGCACGAGCGAAGCAGCTATCAGCGGAGCGGCGATTCGAGACAGTTTCAGCCGGGGGAGTATTGGTGCCTTTTCAGCCAGTGGCAATAACTGGTCGAATAAGTAACCGCAAGTTTTTTTATATTTTTTTTGTATATATTTATAGTACTTAATATTTAATATTTTCTTTCCTTCCTTTTTGGTTTATAAGTGTACTTTCACATATTAGAATTTTTTTTTTTTGCTTAATATTTTTGTATACATCTGTAAACATGTTTGGGTACGTTTTTGTTGCGAATTCTACGATGAAGTAAAGTACTAGTACATATCTGGGGAAAGTCATTGAAGTCGTTGGTCAGTAAGTTTGTGGAGGTGGTAGCATGTGTTTAAGACCCCGCGGTTAATACTAGATTACTGTAGTCTTGGGAACACTAACGACCGATCCGACGAGTCATAGCCGAAAATAATGCAACCGCCCCAAGGACAAAAACTACAGTAATAATTCTGTAACAACTCTCATCATTCGCATGTGGGGGAACGTTACATCCAATTTAGACAAAGTATCCTCATACCAACTAGCATTTTTTGGTACCACTGAACGAAACGCATATCTGTAATGTAGCACAATGCTAATATCCTCCTCTAACTCATCGTGAATATCATCAATCATCTCATCTAGAACCAGCAGGCAACTTAATACATATTTCATAAAGCAAAAGAAAAAACTTACCCGAAGATTCCAACAGATCAACTTCAAATTGAGCGGAATCAATTAAATTATTAACTAATTTATTTTTGTTACTGGCCATTCTTGTTTTCCAAATAAAATTTACGCAAATAATCAACTTGTGGCGATGTTTATAAACTTAAATGTCAAATTTATAAAGTAGAAATGAGCTCGCTAAAATTATGGAAGAGACAAAAAAAACCCGGTCTACCAACGTAGGTTGTGATAAATAAAAAATAAAAAAATGTTCAATTTTTTTTTTACACACTAGAAGAAAATCCGTAGTGTGAAGTTTTGATTTTTAAGAATAAAAAAATAAGAATTTCAACGCAAGTGTTTGCATGTTTGTATATTGTGAAGTGAATTATAGTTTGAGCTTATATAATCTCGTAGAGGAATTAACCCAAAACGAATCAAATTTAATTGATATCGTTCAAATTACCAAATAGAAAGGTTTCGTCGAAAGATACACCTGGATACATCAAAAGTATATGTGCAGCCATATAAGAGAGTAGAATATTGTATCTCTTCAAATTGGTGACCACCGACGTGATTACGATTGCGCAAGGATACGGCAGCACATCACAGGCGTTTTCTCTTTGGAGTACTACGAGCAGAGCACAGCAGAGGTGTCAACAGCAGTTGGCGATTCAGTGGTTAAATCATCTGGACATCAAATCATTTGACATCTGGAAAACAAATTCACAACAAATTTGTAAACGTGAGTAGATCGGGGGTAAGTTTTTCTTCCTTAATTTTATCGAGTTCATTGCCTCAAATTTAATAATAAAATTTTATTTAAAAATTAAAATTAACTCCGGCATTTTATTTATTTCATTTTTTTTTTCCTCTACTCGATTTCGCATTTTTGTTTCGCTTTTCTATTTGAGTTTATAGATGTCGTCTGATACTCCATCCAACTCTCCGGTAAATGACGAGGATTATGGAGATGCAAGTTCTGCAGATCCAATTAATTCTGCATCGCAACTACAAAATTTATTCGCAGAACAATTTCAATTGTTTCTGCAAGCTCAAAATTTATTCCGGGATCCAGGAGTTGCTCAGTCGTCTGGGCAGTCTGGTTCAGGACCTGGTTGGACTGGGGTCCAAAATCCAAATTTGAAGATTGGAGCGGTCCGATTCCGACCTCCACAACCGTTGTATGGTCAGAATCCGGCCGTTTGGTTTACGATTCTTGAATCGCAGTTCGCTGTCGCGAACATCAGGTCCGAGACCACCAGGTTCTCTCATGCAGTGGAGGCATTGGATGCGAGACTGCATGATCGCTTCGCGGATTTAATTCTCCGCGATAAGGGTACACTTCCTTACTCGGTGTTTAAAGAGGAAGTGATTCGCGTGTTGGGCGAGTCAGAGATGTCACGCCTAAATAACGTCCTGACGAACCTGACTTTGGGGGATAAAAGGCCGTCTCAATTACTAAGTCAGATACGTTTGAACGCTGGCAGCAATTTCAACGACAAGTTGCTCAGACAACTTTGGATGAAGAGGTTGCCTTCGCAGGTTCAAGTTATCCTGACCACTTTTGAAAACGACGTGACGTTAGATGTTTTAGCAGCACGAGCCGATAATATGATGGAGGTGATGCCACCGTTAGGTTTAAATGCTGTTAAATCGTGCAACCCTTTCGGCCCATCCTCGTCTGCAGCATCTAACGGGTATGTTGATCCAGCTGGCATTTCTGATGCATCTAATTTAGATGCAAAATTAGAAGATTTTAAAATTAAAATTTTAGTTGAAATTAAATCTATGGTTAACCCTAGATCTCGATCTCGTTCACACAATAGAAAACCAACAAATTCTCGTTCGAGATCTAGAGGTCGGGTTAACCCAAAATTCGATTTATGTTTTTATCATTTTCGGTTCGGTGAAAAGGCTCAGAAATGCCAGCCTGGCTGTAAATTTTATGATAAAACCTGCGGAGGTCAGTCGATCAAGATGGATTTTTAAATGTTCATCAGGACGTGACGACCGTTACTGATGAACCTACTACCAGTCGTCTATTAATTCATGATGCCAATTCAAGAGTTGCATTTCTAATAGACACTGGTGCTGACGTTTCGGTTGTTCCACTCAAAATTTGTCACATTCCGCAGGCATTAACTACCTCCAAACTATTCGCTGCGAATGGAACGCCAATTAAAGCTTATGGAACAAAAATTCTAAATTTAGATTTTGGGTTACGGCGTAATTTCAAGTGGGAATTTATAGTGGCAGATGTCTCGCTGCCCATTATTGGAGCTGATTTCCTTAAAAGTTCTGGATTGATAGTTGATTTTGGCAAACATCGTCTTCTAGATCCAACGACATCATTGTTTACTGTTGGTTCTATCTCTCTCACAGCCGAGTCAACACTGTCTCAACTAGACAAATCCCAGGTGAATAATCAAATCCAGCAACTTCTCTCTAAATTCTCAGAAATTATGACAAACTCTCTAAACGTCAAACCAGTTAAGCATATGATCACTCATCGGCTGGAAACTTTTGGAGCACCGGTTTCTTGTAAAACTAGACGTTTGGCACCTGATAAATTAACGATTGCAAAACAAGAATTCGAGAATCTGATGGCACTAGGAATTTGTCGTCCGAGTAATAGTGCATGGTCTAGTCCTTTGCATCTTGTCTTGAAGAAAAATGGAGATTGGAGGCCATGTGGAGATTACCGAAGTCTGAATCGTGTTACTATTCCAGATCGTTATCCTATTCCACATCTTCAAGATTTTTCGTACCAGCTTGAAGGATGTACAGTTTTTTCGACTCTTGATCTTGTCCAAGCTTATCATCAAATCCCTATTGAACCATCTGATATTCCAAAAACCGCTATTGCGACTCCCTTCGGTTTATTTGAATTCACTAAAATGACTTTTGGTCTCAGGAATGCAGCACAAACTTTTCAGAGATTCATGCATTCCGTATTGTTGGGACTTAATTTCGCATTCATCTACTTAGATGATATTCTGATAGCGTCTAAAACTTTCGAGGAACATCACGCGCATCTCGAACTAGTTTTCCAAAAATTATCAGACAACGGTTTAATAATCAATCCTGGAAAATGTGTCTTCGCTTCACCTGAAGTTAAATTCTTAGGACATTTTGTTAATGCAAATGGCATTTTACCTGTTCCAGAACGTGTTGAAGTCATCAAAAATTTTGAACGTCCGTTAACGGTTAATCAACTCAAAAGATTTTTGGGGATGATTAATTTCTACAGACGTTTCATTCCAAACGCCGCGGCTGATCAAATTTTACTTAATGATTTTCTTAAAGGTTATAAGAAAAATAGTAAAATTCCAATTAATTGGTCAGCAGAGTCCATTGATGCCTTCGACAATTGTAAGGAGAAATTGTGTAAAGCTACTCTTCTTGCACACCCTTCATCTACGGCTAAACTCGCTATCATGGTAGACGCTTCGGACACAGCTATCGGTGCAGTAGTTCAACAGTATATCGGCGATATTTGGCAACCACTCAGCTTCTTCTCGGTTCGTCTTAATGAAGCGCAACAAAGATATAGTGCTTATGACAGAGAGTTGTTAGCAGCGTACTCTGGCATCAAGCATTTCAGATATCTTTTGGAAGGGCGACAGTTTACGTTGTTTACGGACCATAAACCACTTGTCTACGCTTTTTGTCAGAATCCGGAAAAGGCATCACCGCGTCAATTCCGACATTTGGATTTCATCGGGCAGTTCACAACCGACATCCAACACATATCAGGCATAGATAATGTCGTCGCAGATACACTTTCCCGCATTAATCTAATTTCTATTCCTGAAAGTATAGATTATACAAATTGCGGACAAATTGCGGATGCCCAAACCAATGATGTCGAGCTTAAAGATCTTATACGCGATAATTTAACTTTAAAGTTTGTTCAAGTTCCGTTGAGTTTTAACTCTAACAAAACTATATATTGTGATATTTCGACAGCTAATCAAAGACCTTTTATTCCAATTGAATTTCGGAAAAAAGTTTTTGAAGCCTTTAAAGAGATACAATATTCTACTTCCTTATATGGCTGCACATATACTTTTCATGTGTCCAGGTGTATCTTTCGACGAAACCTTTCTATTTGGTAATTTGAACGATATCAATTAAATTTGATTCGTTTTAGGTTAATTCCTCTACGAGATTATATAAGCTCAAACTATAATTCACTTCACAATATACAAACATGCAAACACTTGCGTTGAAATTCTTATTTTTTTATTCTTAAAAATCAAAACTTCACACTACGGATTTTCTTCTTGTGTGTAAAAAAAAAATTGAACATTTTTTTATTTTTTATTTATCACAACCTACGTTGGTAGACCGGGTTTTTTTGTCTCTTCCATAATTTTAGCGAGCTCATTTCTACTTTATAAATTTGACATTTAAGTTTATAAACATCGCCACAATACTCCCGCCCCAATAAATTCGGAAGAATTTATGAAAGTACAAGTCTATACGAGAGGCCGAAAATAAACTAATTAAAGGAACCAAAGGTGATCCAAAAGCTGCTTCAGCTAAAACGTGCTGGTGGTCTAATTCTTCTTCCAGTCCTGGTTTGAACTGGTTCCTTCGGTAGAAGATTGAAGCGAACCTTTTTTAACACGTGTGTATCATCAGAAGCCGGCTCGATATCCGAAGTTCTCTCACCCAGCGGGATCGCCGGTGTCCGCATTCTCCGCGAAACACGGTTTTAGGCGATCCAGAGACACCACACCTGACCTGCCGTTTACGTCAATAGTGAAGAACTTATCCCCTCTTTCGAGAACTTTAAACGGTCCTGAATAAGGTGGTTGTAAGGATTTCCTCACAAAATCCGACCTTAAAAATTCGTGTGAACACGTTGAAAGCTCTCTGCTTACGAAAGTTTTTACATTGGAGTGCCTGGTTGCCGGAGACGGTCTAATTTCATCAAAATGTTTTTTAAGATTATTTACAAAATCTGTCTGAAGAATTTTATCGGTCGAAAAAGAATTTAGAAATTGACCAGGCACCCTCAACGCACTTCCGTAAACAAGTTCAGCAGGAGAAGTTTTAAGTTCCTCACTATATAACGTGCGTAAACCTAACAGTACGGTTGGCAAGAACGTTACCCAATCAGTTCGCTCGTGACACATGATTGCGGTCTTTAACGTTCTGTGCCATCTCTCAATCATACCGTTGGACTTTGGGTTATAAGCCGTCGTTCTTACTCGCCTGAATCTGATTAACGCTGACAATTCATTAAAAAGACAAGACTCAAACTGCGAACCTTGGTCGGTGACTATAACGTTTGGTACCCCGAAGCGTGAAATCCATGTGGAGTATACCGCAGAAGCGAAGGTAGCTGCAGTAATATCAGGAACTGGAACTGCCTCAGCCCACCTCGTATACCTGTCGATTAATGTAACGCAATACCGCTGATTGTCAGAAATAGGCAAAGGACCAATGATGTCTAAGTGAATTTCTGCGAAAGCGTTGCGAAGCGTTGTGAAAGCGTTGCGAAGTTAATTGATAAGATCCAAGAGGTGAAACGGTGTGTCTTGAAATTTTGGATTTCTGACAAGCTAAACAGGATTGTGCCATAGTTTTTGAATCTTTCGTGATGGAGGGCCAGATGACATTTTTCGTTAATAATTTAGTTGTTGCTTTAATTCCAGGGTGCGAAAGATTATGAAAGGCTTCAAAAACTTTTTTCCGAAATTCAATTGGAATAAAAGGTCTTTGATTAGCTGTCGAAATATCACAATATATAGTTTTGTTAGAGTTAAAACTCAACGGAACTTGGACAAACTTTAAAGTTAAATTATCGCGTATAAGATCTTTAAGCTCGACATCATTGGTTTGGGCATCCGCAATTTGTGCATAATCTATACTTTCAGGAATAGAAATTAGATTAATGCGGGAAAGTGTATCTGCGACGACATTATCTATGCCTGATATGTGTTGGATGTCGGTTGTGAACTGCCCGATGAAATCCAAATGTCGGAATTGACGCGGTGATGCCTTTTCCGGATTCTGACAAAAAGCGTAGACAAGTGGTTTATGGTCCGTAAACAACGTAAACTGTCGCCCTTCCAAAAGATATCTGAAATGCTTGATGCCAGAGTACGCTGCTAACAACTCTCTGTCATAAGCACTATATCTTTGTTGCGCTTCATTAAGACAAACCGAGAAGAAGCTGAGTGGTTGCCAAATATCGCCGATATACTGTTGAACTACTGCGCCGATAGCTGTGTCCGAAGCGTCTACCATGATAGCGAGTTTAGCCGTAGATGAAGGGTGTGCAAGAAGAGTAGCTTTACACAATTTCTCCTTACAATTGTCGAAGGCATCAATGGACTCTGCTGACCAATTAATTGGAATTTTACTATTTTTCTTATAACCTTTAAGAAAATCATTAAGTAAAATTTGATCAGCCGCGGCGTTTGGAATGAAACGTCTGTAGAAATTAATCATCCCCAAAAATCTTTTGAGTTGATTAACCGTTAACGGACGTTCAAAATTTTTGATGACTTCAACACGTTCTGGAACAGGTAAAATGCCATTTGCATTAACAAAATGTCCTAAGAATTTAACTTCAGGTGAAGCGAAGACACATTTTCCAGGATTGATTATTAAACCGTTGTCTGATAATTTTTGGAAAACTAGTTCGAGATGCGCGTGATGTTCCTCGAAAGTTTTAGACGCTATCAGAATATCATCTAAGTAGATGAATGCGAAATTAAGTCCCAACAATACGGAATGCATGAATCTCTGAAAAGTTTGTGCTGCATTCCTGAGACCAAAAGTCATTTTAGTGAATTCAAATAAACCGAAGGGAGTCGCAATAGCGGTTTTTGGAATATCAGATGGTTCAATAGGGATTTGATGATAAGCTTGGACAAGATCAAGAGTCGAAAAAACTGTACATCCTTCAAGCTGGTACGAAAAATCTTGAAGATGTGGAATAGGATAACGATCTGGAGTAGTAACACGATTCAGACTTCGGTAATCTCCACATGGCCTCCAATCTCCATTTTTCTTCAAGACAAGATGCAAAGGACTAGACCATGCACTATTACTCGGACGACAAATTCCTAGTGCCATCAGATTCTCGAATTCTTGTTTTGCAATCGTTAATTTATCAGGTGCCAAACGTCTAGTTTTACAAGAAACCGGTGCTCCAAAAGTTTCCAGCCGATGAGTGATCATATGCTTAACTGGTTTGACGTTTAGAGAGTTTGTCATAATTTCTGAGAATTTAGAGAGAAGTTGCTGGATTTGATTATTCACCTGGGATTTGTCTAGTTGAGACAGTGTTGACTCGGCTGTGAGAGAGATAGAACCATCTGCCACTATAAATTCCCACTTGAAATTACGCCGTAACCCAAAATCTAAATTTAGAATTTTTGTTCCATAAGCTTTAATTGGCGTTCCATTCGCAGCGAATAGTTTGGAGGTAGTTAATGCCTGCGGAATGTGACAAATTTTGAGTGGAACAACCGAAACGTCAGCACCAGTGTCTATTAGAAATGCAACTCTTGAATTGGCATCATGAATTAATAGACGACTGGTAGTAGGTTCATCAGTAACGGTCGTCACGTCCTGATGAACATTTAAAAATCCATCTTGATCGACTGACCTCCGCAGGTTTTATCATAAAATTTACAGCCAGGCTGGCATTTCTGAGCCTTTTCACCGAACCGAAAATGATAAAAACATAAATCGAATTTTGGGTTAACCCGACCTCTAGATCTCGAACGAGAATTTGTTGGTTTTCTATTGTGTGAACGAGATCGAGATCTAGGGTTAACCATAGATTTAATTTCAACTAAAATTTTAATTTTGAAATCTTCTAATTTTGCATCTAAATTAGATGCATCAGAAATGCCAGCTGGATCAACATACCCGTTAGATGCTGCAGACGAGGATGGGCCGAAAGGGTTGCACGATTTAACAGCATTTAAACCTAACGGTGGCATCACCTCCATCATATTATCGGCTCGTGCTGCTAAAACATCTAACGTCACGTCGTTTTCAAAAGTGGTCAGGATAACTTGAACCTGCGAAGGCAACCTCTTCATCCAAAGTTGTCTGAGCAACTTGTCGTTGAAATTGCTGCCAGCGTTCAAACGTATCTGACTTAGTAATTGAGACGGCCTTTTATCCCCCAAAGTCAGGTTCGTCAGGACGTTATTTAGGCGTGACATCTCTGACTCGCCCAACACGCGAATCACTTCCTCTTTAAACACCGAGTAAGGAAGTGTACCCTTATCGCGGAGAATAAAATCCGCGAAGCGATCATGCAGTCTCGCATCCAATGCCTCCACTGCATGAGAGAACCTGGTGGTCTCGGACCTGATGTTCGCGACAGCGAACTGCGATTCAAGAATCGTAAACCAAACGGCCGGATTCTGACCATACAACGGTTGTGGAGGTCGGAATCGGACCGCTCCAATCTCCAAATTTGGATTTTGGACCCCAGTCCAACCAGGTCCTGAACCAGACTGCACAGACGACTGAGCAACTCCTGGATCCCGGAATAAATTTTGAGCTTGCAGAAACAATTTGTTACGATTACATGATCGTAACAAGCGCTGTTTGATTTTATTCCCCTCGGTTTGTGTCCTCGCTTTCGGAGTTGTTTAATGTTTGTACACGTCGTGGTGATGGCGCGAGGGTGAGAAAAATGATGGGAGAGAGAGAACAATGCGCATCGAATGTGTGTGTAAAGCAAAACATTCCATAAGAATGTTTTTCTTATATGCCTCTCGTTTACCTCAATGCGAATTGATGTAAACGAGAGACAGAGAATAAATACAATTCTTCTGGAATGTTCTGCGCGTCGTTGTGCGGGGCAAGAGTTTTTTTTATTGGTCATTCGAGTTTTGAGTTTTGAAAAAGACAGTCGAGTTTTGAGTTTTGGAAAAGACTGTCGAGTTTTTTCTTGTTTTATAAAATAAAAAAATATATAAAATTTGATTTTGATTATCGTCATGCAAAGTCGAGATTAATATACGTGTTTGAAAAATACTAAAATAAAAGCTTAAACTTTTAAAATAATTACATTTATAATTTGTGCATTTTTACAACATTTTAATAAAAATAAAATTAAAAAATCTAGTGAGAGTTTTGTTTTATTGTGAAACGTAGCTTAGCCTTTTTGAGAATTTGATGAAAATAAAGAAAATTACGTATTTTGGATTTATTTTGAGTGTTTCTTTTCTATTCATATGTAAATAAATAGTTGATATTGAATAAAAGTGAATTTTTGTGAACAAAACAATAAAAAATTAAGTGAAACGATCGCTAAAAATAATAATACGTTGTTACACGATCCATTTACCAATGGTAATATATATATACCTCGATTAGTTTACACATGCGGCGCAACGACGCCCAACAAGAAACGGCCTATCGAGGCATAATTTGATACGGCGCAAAGACGCCCAACAGTGAGGCGGCCTATCGAGGCATAATTTGATACGGCGCAAAGACGCCCAACAGTGAGGTGGCCTATCGAGGCATAAATTGGTATCGGGGAAAGGCCCCGCAACGTCCGACCGCACAAGGTCGCAACATACGGGTGGCCAACCGGTCCCTCGTGTTTTTTGCGTTTTATTGGTATCGGGGAAAGGCCCCGCAACGTCCGACCGCACAAGGTCGCAACGTACGGGTGGCCAAACGGCTCCTCGTGTTTTTTCGAGTTTTTGTGTAACGGTGAAAGGCACCGCAACGGTCCGGGTGTGGCACATCACCTGTGGCATGACGGCCGCGCAAGGCCGCACCAGTATTCTTATTTATATACATTAAGGTACCAGTTTTTTATTTATATTTTTAATTTTTTTTTATTTTATTTTTTTTATATATTTTATTATTATATTAAATTTTTAAAATATTTTGTAATCGAGCGCCGCACAGCGGGTGCACGCTCGGTGCGCATCGTTTTCTCTCTCTCTCTCGTTTTCTCCTGGTGCGGGTGGAGGGGGAAGTTGTTTTCCTGTTGTTGTTGTTTTTCACTACAAATAAAATGAATTATTAAATTTTTTTCGGTGTGGTGTGATGTGAGCGGAAACTCCCTCTGTGTCGGCGTAGTGTTTGCGGTCCCTTGATGCCCGCATCCGATTCCGTAACCAGGGCTTGTCCCCGTTTGAATTCGGATGGATGCGCGCACCAAGGCACCGCTCTCGGTTTATAGTTGGTTTGTGTTCGTTCCTCAGGTTTCGGCCGACGAGTTTCGGCGGAACTTCGGGTACATTTTTATTATTTGCGTTCCCCCTAACTTTCTGTATGATCACGGTGTAAGCCAGGAGCCCTGTATGCCTCAAACCCCACGACCCTTAGCACGTCTCCCTGAGAACGTAGCCGGCAAAAATCACCGTGGAGGCCTCTGCAGGTGCTTAGTGATATCTGCAGGTTGGCAGTAGCCAGCCTGTAACAGTGGCGCCCAAATATCGCGAATTTTAATTTTTTGATTCTTATGATTTGTAGCTTCACTCCCTTTGGCGTGCGCGTCCAGTGTCGAAACCAGTGCTTCGCACTGTTTGAATTCGCATGGACACGCACACCAAAGCCAGTCTCCCGGTTGGCATTCCCCATCTGCGATCGCAACCAGCACGGGCTGTTTGATTGCGCGTAGATGGGGGTGTCATACCCCTATTCACCGGGCATCCGACTTACGAGCTTCTTCCCATTTCCACTATGTTGTGTCTGATTGTGGTGGAGCTCGGATGTCATTTGGCCGGGGTTTAGTTGTCTTAGCTTCATTTCCTCTTTTCCCGAAGTTTCTCGGCCGAAATTTGAGGAACAGAACAACAACCTTATTATTATATTATTATTAGTTTTTATTTATTTTTTTATTATTTAGCTGACACGGAGTGGGGTTCCCACTCTCATCATACCACCGTATTATCATCTGAGTTAATTTTTATCTTTGATTTATTTTTGATATTTTTGGTTGATTTTTATATTTTGATATTTCGGCAATTTGATTCGGGTTAATTAATATTTTGGTTAAATTTTGTATTATTTTTGGGTTATATTGGAACCCCGCGTACTGTTAGTACTTCATTTTATATATTTTTGCATTTTTATTATTATTCTGCCTGCATACCGCTGGGTGTGCTGGTAGTTTTGGTTTTCTTTTTCTTTTTGTGTATCGTTTTGTAAATTTTAACGAGCCCCTCCAAATTAGGTTCTCATTGAAAAGCGCCACTTTGGAGGGTATCTCGTCTTCTCCGTAGTTAAACAATCGTGGGAGTACGGGCCCCACGGTACTAGTGGACCACGACTTCACCGTCCCTAGTATCAAATCTACAAGGTATCCATTCCTTTCTTCTTTTATTATTATCTTATTTGTATTTTCTGTTGCCACTTTGCCTTCTTCCTTGGGTGTGTTGGTAGCTTCATTATTTACGTTATTCTTATTATTAACATTTTATCTTGCTTTATTGTGTTATGAATCGAAATCCGTGGGATACGCCAGAAAGACCTCAAAGACGTACAGTGTGGGATAACTCGGACGTAGAACCACGTATCCAACGTAACCATCCGTGGGATCGAGTGGAAGTTAACCAAATTCGTATTCGAATTGAGTATTATCCAACGCACGGGGTAACTTTCTGGTTGTTTATCTCGGTTTGAGATTCGGTGGTTGAATTTTTGCTGTAACTTATTTTTAACGAGCCCCTCCAAAATAGGTTCTCATCGAAAAGCGCCACTTTCGAGGGTATCTCGTCTTACCCGTGTTTAAATAATCGTGGACTTACGGATTCCATAAAACTTGAACAAGGTAACCATTCCTTTTATTTTTATTATTCAAATTTTTTTTTTTTTTACGTTTTATATAGTTATAGTGGGTGTGGAATCATTAGTTGTAAATACACTTTATTCTGAAACCTTCAGTTTCGAGTAAAGTCATTTTGAAATAAAATATTTTTGTATTTTTTAATAAATTAATAAAGACTACGTCACCTTTTTAACCGAGCGAGCTTATTTCCTTATTCCTACTTAATCCAAAATGGACGAATCGGAAAACCCACATCACACGGAACGCAGATACACTTTAGAGGAATTGCTTGATCAGGTTCAGGCGAGAAGTCTGGCGGCATCACAATCAAACGCCCAGACGGCTTTGTTGGAATCCATGCTGCAAAAATTCGAGATTGTGTCACAGCAGTTGGTATCTTTGGATCAACGGCAGACTAAGTTGCAATCGCAGGTGGAAGGAAATCGCCAGTCCCATCCCGTACTACCGAATCATAACGCACATGAACCTACCAGTTCACCAGCACAACCGAAATTTATCGATCGACGTTTACTGTCCGGAAGCGGTCTAAGCTACACTGGATCCCCCTCGGGCATCAACATTGATATGTTTTTATTCCAAGTGGATACCATCGCGTCGTCTCGGAGAGTGTCCGACCAGATGTTGCTATTGGAGTTACACACCATCTTGAAAGACATAGCGTTACAATGGTACTGGACATTTCGTAAACACAACCCGCACGCTACCTGGTCAGAACTAAGAAGCGGTATGATCGAGCGTTTTCAAGATCGTCGCACCAATTACGAAATCCGCAGAATGGTCGAGGCACGTAAACAACAACCGAACGAAAGTTTTCTGGATTTCTACAATCATGTTTGGACGCTTACCCTACAATGTCGCACACCGTACTCTGATGAAGAGCTCATCCAAATTCTCATGAACAACATGAAGCCGACACTACAATACCATTTAACCGATCGTCAATTTGGCAGCATCAACGAGCTGATCAAAAGCTGTTCGGCTTGGGAGGAGTCTTTCCGGCGGCTCAAAGCTCCGGCGGATCCTGCAATCCATCCACGACGCGTGATCAATGAGTTATCAGGCGGTCCGTATGATGATATTGGAGCATATGACTCTAATGAGAATTATTCCTTAACGGATGTTCTACCCGATAACTCAGTATCCGCGATTCAAACGGGGAGCAGGTATCCGTCGGCAGCGGCGAGACGTTCTGGCGGACAAGTCCCAGCAGACAGTTCAGGATTAGTGTACAAGCAGCATTCAAGTTATGGTAAAAATATTGTCTGCTTTAATTGTTCGGATATGGGTCACACGTTCATGGATTGTCAATTGGCTCCCGCTGGATTGTTCTGCTATCGATGTGGGTTAAGAGGTACGATTTCTGCGCGATGTCGACGTTGTGCTGAAGAACGAAACACGCCATCAAGATTGTGGGAAAACCAGAACAGTGGTTCTTGGAGGACTGGGCCACGAGAATCACCACAACCACAACTGCCATCCAGACTGATGCCTCAACGGACAAGTCCACTCAAACCGATTCAGGAGGACGCAGCGAGCAATACGGACGCGGAACTCCGCTCCCAATCGAACCCGACCAGAAGGTAAACTCGTCTGCCAGTCATGATTCCCTTCCCGATCCTTCTTCCTCACCAAATTCCTCTTCCCTTCCTGTCGCTCTAAAGTTTTTCTATAATTCTCCGTCGTTAGCTAAGTTAGATCGTTTAAAACGTTCCAAGAAATACTGGAACCACCGCGTTGCAATGAGAAACGACGTGATTTCCTCCGTTTTGTTCTCCGAAGGTAGTGACACTCGGCCTTACGCCCAGGTCTTTATCAATAAGATCCCGTTTAAGGGTCTTCTCGACAGCGGGGCGAGTGTCAGTGTTCTCGGGAGTGGAGCGGAGAAAATCTTGTCGAATCCATTCGTAGAGTTTCATAATTTTCCATCCACGATAACTACCGCGAGTGGTCAAGTCCAACGAGTATTTGGTTACATACGAGCTAAAGTCGAGTTTAATGGAATTACTCAAACCATGAATTTTTATGTTGTTGCTTCCTTAGAACAACCGCTTTATTTAGGTATCGATTTTTGGAATCGTTTTGGAATTTCCCCAAAAATCTCCGCGTTAAATAATTCGGACGAATTAGGTGAAACTACCAACACACCCAAATTTCATATTTTAACATCTGATGATCGTCGTAAATTGGATCTAATCCGCGAATATTTCCCGAGCAGCGATATTTTAGGTTTGGGCCGCACATCCCTCATCACTCATATGATCGATGTCGGTTCCGCAAAGCCAGTCAAACAACGTTTTTATTCCGTATCCCCAGCTATCCAGAAACTCATGTATGCCGAGTTGGATAGGATGTTGTCTTTGGGGGTCATCGAGGAGTCACAAAGTTCCTGGTGTTCACCGGTCACGTCGGTGCGTAAGGCCAATGGCAAAGTTCGTTTGTGCTTGGATGCTAGAGAACTGAACAAGGCCACCGTCAAGGATGCGTATCCGCTGCCAATAATCAACGGATTGTTGGGTCGTTTGGGACACACCCGATTCATTTCGGCGATTGATTTGAAGGATGCCTTTTGGCAGATCCCACTCGACCCAGCATCCCGCGATAAAACAGCGTTTACGGTTCCTGGACGGCCCTTGTATCAGTTGAAGGTGATGCCGTTTGGCTTGTGCAACGCACCACAGACGCTTTGTCGCTTAATGCACCGCGTGATCCCGTACCAGCTACACGATAAGGTCTTTGTGTACCTCGATGACCTTCTGGTCACATCCTCCACTCTGGCTGAACATTTCGATTTGCTACAACAGGTTGCTGGATATCTGAAGGATGCTGGTTTAACAATTAATTTGACCAAAAGTAAGTTTGTGTTGAAAGAAGTCGACTATTTAGGTTATATTGTGGGTGATGGTTGCCTCCGTACAAACCCAGATAAATGTAAAGCTATTCTGGAGTACCCTATTCCGAAAACGACGAAACAGATTAGACGTTTTCTGGGGATGTGCGGATGGTACCGTCGCTTCATACCTAATTTCGCCTCTTTAGCTTCTTCTCTCACCGATCTTACTGGTAAAAACACTAAAGTATGTTGGTCTGCAGCTGCTGATTCTTCTTTTAACGCTCTCAAAACCGCCTTGTCAACTGCCCCAGTTTTGACGCATCCTGATTATACAAAACCCTTTTTTATTCAGTGTGATGCCAGTGCCGTTGGGGTCGGTAGTGTCTTATTTCAGGTGGACGCCGAGGAGGTGGAGCGGCCCATTGAGTTTTATTCACATAAGCTCAATGCGGCGCAGCGAAACTACTCGGTGACCGAGCTGGAATGCTACGCTGCCGTCCTCAGCGTGCGAAAATTCCATCCCTACGTGGAAGGCTATCCGTTCGTCATTTACACTGACCATTCCAGTTTACGCTGGCTAATGAGTCAAAAAGACCTCTCCGGACGTTTGGCGAGATGGAGTCTTAAACTTCAAGCGCTGGATTTTCAGATTGGATACCAAAAAGGTTCAGTTAACGTTGTACCTGATGCGCTGTCTCGAGCTTTTCCGGATGAATCCGCTCCTTGTGCGGATGATTCTGAAAGTAAGAGCACGCCTGATCCTGGTGCCCAATTTGAAGATCCAGCCTTGTCGGGTAAAAACATCGACCCTTCAGTGGATGCGTTAATACCTTCTTTCGTCCCCATTTTGCACGTTGATCAAAACTCGGTTGCGTTCCAAGATCCAGATTACGTCGATCAGATCGCGAAAATTCGTAGCTTAAAAGATTGTTCGCACAACTACAAGATTCAAGATGATAAACTGTTAATATCCCCTTCGTTTGGTTTTAAATATATGGATACCGATTTGTCGAATTGGAAACTTGTTATTCCGAATTCATTAACTCAATCGCTTATCGAACAGGCACATGTACCTCCCACTTCAGCACATTTAGGCGGCAGCAAAACCCTCGAGCGCCTTCAGCGTCAATTTTTCTGGCCTCAGATGGCAAAGCAAGTTAAACAATACGTTGCTGGCTGCGCTAAATGTAAAATGAACAAAGCTGTTAATTTCTCTACACAACCAGCCATGGGAGCTCAGGTCACGTCGACTCGCCCGTTTCAAAAACTGTATGCTGATTTTTGGGTCCGTATCCACGTTCGAAACTCGGGAATACTTGCATTGCTATCGTTCTGGATCATTATTCCAAATTTGTAGTTGTAAAACCCTTACGCGAAGCGTCTGCCTCCTTATTGTGTCGATTTTTGGAAAACGAAATATTCCTGTTGTTCTCGGTACCTGAAGTCATTACTTCTGACAATGGGAAGCAATTTACTTCGAATTTATTTAAGGATTTGTTGTCTAAATACGGTGTAACACATATTCGTACGCCGGTGTATTCGCCCCAAATCAACGCATTCGAGCGTGTTAATAGAACGTTGATTGCCAGCATTCGTTCATATTTGAGCGATCACGACCATAATTTGTGGGACAAAAATTTGCAAGAAATTGCGGCTGCTTTACGTAATGCCATACACGATTCGATACATTACTCCCCTCATTATGTCGTGTTCGGTCAACATATGTCGATGCATGGTTCGGATCCGTGTACCACAATTACCACTAGAATGTTGGTACTTCTGAACAAGTGTGTTTCGGTTAGGATATGGTTCAGCAGAATGAAAGGAGCTATTAGAAGCTTCTGAGTTTATCTCGAATTGTTCATCCTCCCAAGGTTGTTTAAGGAAGGATCTGTATTCGCCGATGCATTCTGCTGCTGAGAACTGGGTTGATAATGTCTCGGGGGACCCTGGTTCCCAGACCTCCACTGGCCCCGTGCACCGTTTTCCGAACAACGTGGACATTTTGGGGATGTTGTGTCTTTTAGTCCACACTTGTAGCAAAACCAACCAGTAGGTGGCTTTGGACAATCACTAAATGCATGACCTATATCGTCGCAGTTATAGCAGATTATGTATGTATTGTTTCGGTGAGGGGAATTGGAATCGAATTGTGGGCGAGTTATCAGAGGTCTTTCTGGTTGTTGTGGTGAAAGCATATTTGTCCTTTGGATAGCATTGATTTGTGGAGGCATACAATATTGGTAGGACCCGGGACTGTTTGTGTCTAGTTGCGTGTTCATCACATTTTCATAATTTGCGCTGGGGTCCAATTCTAAGGAATGTATGCTACGCCTTTGCGGAATAACCTTGTCAAAATCTTGGAATGTGACTCGCTTAAAAGGGAACAAAGCCATCGGGATCTATTTTTAATTCAGACCAAGTATTCTCCCAGCTCATGCAGCTGCTTAACAAATCTCCGAGAGAATCAAAATGACGATCGGTTAATTGATAGCGCAAACCTGGTCTCATATTTTTCATAAGCACCTTGATGAGCTGTTTGTGAGAGTAGGGAGTACTTAATTGAAAAGTTAGACTACACACTTGTTCATAAAATTCCAGAAAAGACTCTTTAGGAAATTGCTTTCTAGACTCAATTTTATTTTCAATGTCTATGTCTGGTCGTCTAGTTTGAAAGCGTTCTACCATGGTATGCCGAACTTCAGGCCAATTCGCTTGAGGGTTTTGTTGCCTATACCTCCAATACCAGTTCGATGCGACTCCTTTTAAAACAAAGCTAACCTCAGTCAAAAGTTGCTCGTTCGTTAAATGCATAGATGATGCTAATGTTTCTAATTGGAATAGAAACAAATTAATGGGAATGCCCGTTGGTGATCCATCAAAAGACAGACCACTTCGCGATAAACCACGTGAATCTGGCGCATATTTAACTTGTGTTGGATTAGGCTGTGTAAAATAATTATTCTCAATTTGACCAACATTATTCTGAGACGAATGAGGTATATTTGGTTGAGGTATGTAGGGCGTATTAAACATATGATTATAATTAGCGGTAGGTTGCTTTATTGGAGGAGGCCTATGGTACTGCCAATTTTGAGAGGTACTTGCGACGGCTGCCGACATTTGTGGCAAAGTAATTGCTGGTTTATACCTCTCGTTTGCGAATTGTAACTGGGTTGGTTGCATTACCGAGTATAACATAGAGTTTTGACTATTCTGGGCTTGTGTTTTGATAGGTGGCTCCTGCAATGGTTCTTTTGTGTTACGCTTCAAATCATAACACTCTTTACTTAGTGATAATACCTGTTCGGATAACTGACGGATTTGCTCCATCATACGGTCCATTTCGGACGACTGATCAGCACGATGTGAAATAGTAGAGGTTCCCGGTATAGAAAGTGTTTTATGATTATCGTCACAGTTCTGAATCATTTCGATATGCACTGAGTTGGCTGTATCAATGGATTCATCCAACTTGTCCTGGTGATTTAAGAAGTTCTGTAGTGTGCCTATTAATTTTTCACAGGGTTGTAATGCCTTGCTAGCTGGTCCAGCATACGTTGGAGAACTAGTAGCACGCCTTAACCGACTTGCAATATGAAGGAGTTTAGATTCTATTGTACGGGCAGACTGTACTTGTTGATCGGTTTCTAAACTACGGATGGAACTAATTTCCTGCTTTATCATTTCTAGGTTAAGACAGCACTTATTTATTTCCAAGTCAGGTCGTTTACACGCGCTTTCGTGCATCTTAGAGGGTGCTTCCTTTTTCCCTTCTTCTTCTGCGATCACTTGGTTTTGTAGAGTTTGAATTGCGGAATCTTCATCGACTGCAATTTTACGCACTTCACATTCGATTTCGAATTCGTTTCGATTTAACAAAAACACATTCATTTTTAAAAGATTCAATTTCACCGAAGAGAGAAAAAAAAATATAGAAAAACTAATATGAAGAAATACGATATTTCTATACGTACAAATAAGTTGCGATTACAAATGTGTAAACTCTCAAAGACGAAAAAAATCCTTGTAAAATTATCTGAACAGTAATGCCAAATTCGAAAAAAATATATAATTACAAACAAAAAATCAATCCCAAATTGTTGCTGAGAATTGTGTGTATGACTACGATATTGTGTACGGAATGACAACTGAATGAGTAACATACAAAGTAAATTTCAATCGATCGTAAATTGAATTGAACGAAGAAAAAAAAACGTTAATAGTAATGATAAAGCCCGATATTGCGACTTGCCAAAAATATGATTAATTGATAAATTATTAAATTAGAACAACAATATGTTTATAAAAAAAAAATACGTTTTGGCTAGATTAATCGATCGCAAGAAAAAAATTCAAAAATTTTCAAATATGGAACCCAATTTAAAAAATAAAAAAATATATATAAGTATACATATATAGATATAATATGTATATATATAACGATAATTTGCAAAATAATTTGAATCGAAGAGGATGAACTAGAATGAGTGCCGTAGATTTATAAATCATAAAATCTGTTATTTGGTTTTCGTAATTAGCATAGGTAATTAGCATTAAAGGGAAAGGGATCGGAATGGTGGAAGAATTAATGAATTACAATAAACCCGCCAGTAATTCAAACAGTGTTTATAACCGGATACGATGTAACGGACCAATTGCAATCAAATTAACTGATAAATTAAATTAGGTAACCGAATCACCTGGGACTACAAATCAAACTCTTTGCAGAGGAAAATGTATCAAATCCGAAGTAATACGACAACTGTTAATTGAAATTGATTTCGAAAACCAGAAAAGATAGTAAAAATCAACACCAATGGCGGAAACATATCATTTCTGATTTGACAAAGCAATTTTACATTAACGGAATTAGAAAAATTTAATAATGTTATGAAAAAAAGAAAAAAATTTAACATCTATATTGAACGTCTAGATCAACAAAAAAAAAATTCAGATTTTAGACAGAATATAGAAGCATAAAAAAAATTAAATGGACTAATTGATAAAGGGAAGAGAAAAAAAAAATTAAATAAAAAGCCGTTTTACATTGGGCGCCACTGTAGCATTTAGCATGCAATGGAGGGTATTTGTTGGGTTGAAAAAGAAAAACAATTCAATTCAAACAACAACAAAAAAAAATATAAATAATAAAATGAAAGGAAAATTCTAGTAAAGGCAAACAAATGAAGGAGACCGAAAAAAAATAAATAAATACCGTCCACCACATGCTAGGCTATAGATTTTTGACCTGCTCAGGGACTCAAGGGGTTGTTGCGCGGCTAAGCGTCAGGGAGTGGGGTGGGTATAAGAGTATGAGTAAGTCAGGGTTAACCGCTATAGGAAATGCTAATTACCTATATACCGACCTTGACACTCACCCTAGTTCATCCTCAATTTACTATTTTACATTGATCTCATTTTTTCTGTGCGAATTAATAACGACATAAAATATTGAATTTTAACTAGAGTATTCATAAAATTTATTACGGCAATAAAAAAAAAAAAATGAAAATAAAATACAATTGTGAGAAATTCCGACAGATTATAAAAACTACCTACCTAGCTATATCTACCATCCTAACTAACTTATATTAAAAGTTTTAACTACCCGCCACCAAATTAAATACCAATGAATCATTAAAAATAAAAAAAATATTTTGTTTTTGTGTAATGAAAAAAAATTATACATACAATTCTTACGGTGTTGAGTTGATAGTTGTCGTTGAGCTTGATGCGTCGAATCCAAAATTGATGACGTGTTGAATGATGTTGAAGCTCGATTTTAAGTAAAGATGAATGGTCAAAAGAAATTCCTTTCAGGATATTTTCATTTGATGAATAATAATTATTAATATTATTATCATTATTATTATTATTATTATTATTATAAATTATTATAGATTATTATTATTATACATTATCATTATTATAATTTCCGGCTTAAAATGTCTGTTAATATTATTAACTGTTGCGATATTTTTTTTTAAATTTATATTACTCTATAATTATAACTAGAATTTTATTATATTTTCATATTAGCTTATGCTCGTACTATATAATTTATAATTTGGCCTTTTTTTTCGGTAGCTTCGGCTTATCCAATCACATTCGGCACACTTCAACTTTTTCGCAAATATCACATATTATACTCACGAATATTTAAATTAAAAATTATTGTTTATTAACCTTGGCTTGGCCTGCTCTTAAAATTAAATATCAATTGCTTTTTCGTTTATTTTTTTCTCTATTTTTGTTGTTATTGTACATTACACCATTAATCAAATTACACCAAAAAAAAAAATTGTCTATACACTAATAAAATAAATGTTTATGGCCACTTTCTTTTCATATATCGTCCATTATCAATCACTCTTCACTAACAAGTTCTTTTTACTTAAATAAGTATATAATTCACACTATAAATCCATTTACTTTATTACACGGTTTTTTATTTTATCCACATAATGGTAACATACAGTTTACTTTATGCTATATTAAATTTTCGGTATTTCTCACTCAACCAAAGTTAAAACTTAAAAAAAAATTATAGCTTTTGGTACAAAATTATTCTTTAATTTTCAATTTTATTACGCACGCCCGAAATGATCGCCAAACTCCAACTGACCTCCCAAAACCAAAATTTTTCTTTTCCTCCTCGCAAAAAAAAAAATCGCGAAAAAAAAACCGAAAAATCTATTTTTGCTAAGTCATCATTTCAACTGCTTTATCGACCACTCGATATTTTTTTAAAATCAACTGACTTAAATTATCGATCGATCGATATTTTCCTTTGACATAACTTTCAATTACCGATTCGCACATCACAATATCGAAGTCAACATTTAGGGATATTTTAAATGAAAGTTTGCTGACATACACAAAACGTACTTCAGGCGGTTTACATACAAATTCAAAAATAATTCAGAAACTTGTAACGATGACATTCGAAATCGTTACAATAAAATAAAAAAATATATAAAATTTGATTTTGATTATCGTCATGCAAAGTCGAGATTAATATACGTGTTTGAAAAATACTAAAATAAAAGCTTAAACATAGCATTTTTACAACATTTTAATCAAATAAAATTAAAAAATCTGGTGAGAGTTTTGTTTTATTGTGAAACGTAGCTCAGCCATTTTGAGAATTTGATGAAAATAAAGAAAATTACGTATTTTGGATTTATTTTGAGTGTTTCTTTTCTATTCATATGTAAATAAATAGTTGATATTGAATAAAAGTGAATTTTTGTGAACAAAACAATAAAAAATTAAGTGAAACGATCGCTAAAAATAATAATACGTTGTTACACGATCCATTTACCAATGGTAATATATATATACCTCGATTAGTTTACACATGCGGCGCAAAGACGCCCAACAAGAAACGGCCTATCGAGGCATAATTTGATACGGCGCAAAGACGCCCAACAGTGAGGTGGCCTATCGAGGCATAATTTGATACGGCGCAAAGACGCCCAACAGTGAGGTGGCCTATCGAGGCATAAATTGGTATCGGGGAAAGGCCCCGCAACGTCCGACCGCACAAGGTCGCAACATACGGGTGGCCAACCGGTCCCTCGTGTTTTTTGCGTTTTATTGGTATCGGGGAAAGGCCCCGCAACGTCCGACTGCACAAGGTGGCAAGGTCGGTTGGGTGGCCAAACGGCTCCAGACTGATGCCTCAACGGACAAGTCCACTCAAACCGATTCAGGAGGACGCAGCGAGCAATACGGACGCGGAACTCCGCTCCCAATCGAACCCGACCAGAAGGTAAACTCGTCTGCCAGTCATGATTCCCTTCCCGATCCTTCTTCCTCACCAAATTCCTCTTCCCTTCCTGTCGCTCTAAAGTTTTTCTATAATTCTTCGTCGTTAGCTAAGTTAGATCGTTTAAAACGTTCCAAGAAATACTGGAACCACCGCGTTGCAATGAGAAACGACGTGATTTCCTCCGTTTTGTTCTCCGAGGGTAGTGACACTCGGCCTTACGCCCAGGTCTTTATCAATAAGATCCCGTTTAAGGGTCTTCTCGACAGCGGGGCGAGTGTCAGTGTTCTCGGGAGTGGAGCGGAGAAAATCTTGTCGAATCCATTCGTAGAGTTTCATAATTTTCCATCCACGATAACTACCGCGAGTGGTCAAGTCCAACGAATATTTGGTTACATACGAGCTAACGTCGAGTTTAATGGAATTACTCAAACCATGAATTTTTATGTTGTTCCTTCCTTAGAACAACCGCTTTATTTGGGTATCGATTTTTGGAATCGTTTTGGAATTTCCCCAAAAATCTCCGCGTTAAATAATTCGGACGAATTAGATGAAACTACCAACACACCCAAATTTCATATTTTAACATCTGATGATCGTCGTAAATTGGATCTAATCCGCGAATATTTCCCGAGCAGCGATATTTTAGGTTTGGGCCGCACATCCCTCATCACTCATATGATCGATGTCGGTTCCGCAAAGCCAGTCAAACAACGTTTTTATTCCGTATCCCCAGCTATCCAGAAACTCATGTATGCCGAGTTGGATAGGACGTTGTCTTTGGGGGTCATCGAGGAGTCACAAAGTTCCTGGTGTTCACCGGTCACGTCGGTGCGTAAGGCCAATGGCAAAGTTCGTTTGTGCTTGGATGCTAGAGAACTGAACAAGGCCACCGTCAAGGATGCGTATCCGCTGCCAATAATCAACGGATTGTTGGGTCGTTTGGGACACACCCGATTCATTTCGGCGATTGATTTGAAGGATGCCTTTTGGCAGATCCCACTCGACCCAGCATCCCGCGATAAAACAGCGTTTACGGTTCCTGGACGGCCCTTGTATCAGTTCAAGGTGATGCCGTTTGGCTTGTGCAACGCACCACAGACGCTTTGTCGCTTAATGCACCGCGTGATCCCGTACCAGCAGTGGGTGATGGTTGCCTCCGTACAAACCCAGATAAATGTAAAGCTATTCTGGAGTACCCTATTCCGAAAACGACGAAACAGATTAGACGTTTTCTGGGGATGTGCGGATGGTACCGTCGCTTCATTCCAAATTTTGCCACTTTAGCTTCTTCTCTCACCGATCTTACTGGTAAAAACACTAAAGTATGTTGGTCTGCAGCTGCTGATTCTTCTTTTAACGCTCTCAAAACCGCCTTGTCAACTGCCCCAGTTTTGACGCATCCTGATTATACAAAACCCTTTTTTATTCAGTGTGATGCCAGTGCCGTTGGGGTCGGTAGTGTCTTATTTCAGGTGGACGCCGAGGGGTGGAGCGGCCCATTGAGTTTTATTCACATAAGCTCAATGCGGCGCAGCGAAACTACTCGGTGACCGAGCTGGAATGCTACGCTGCCGTCCTCAGCGTGCGAAAATTCCATCCCTACGTGGAAGGCTATCCGTTCGTCATTTACACTGACCATTCCAGTTTACGCTGGCTAATGAGTCAAAAAGACCTCTCCGGACGTTTGGCGAGATGGAGTCTTAAACTCCAAGCGGTGGATTTTCAGATTGGATACCGAAAAGGTTCAGTTAACGTTGTACCTGATGTTGTACAATACAAATGTTGTACAGAACAAATGTTGTACGATTTGTACCTGTTTGACAAGTATTTATTGTTGGTAGTAATTGATTACAAATATGAATTATGCGCTAATATTGTACATAGCGTATATATTGTACATGCAGGTATTGTAGTTTTAAGTATGCGAGTTTTAATATAATATAATAAAAATTGATATAATATAATAAAAATGTAATTAAATTGTAGTGTTAAGCTCTTACCTGATTATACTTATATTTGAAGAGTTGATGAATGTTAAATAAAATTGAATGCACTGTATTTCACTATTTTGAATCAAAACACAATTAATTTATTAGATTGATTACTTGTGATTTATAGTTTTATTAACAATTTAAATTTTTGATACAATAATAACTTGAACAAGGATGATACAACGATACAATAATAACTTGATAATTAACTTGAACTTCTTGAACTTCTTGAACTTATTAAAATTTTGATTTTGACTTATTAAATTTTGAATTCCATTACACACAAAGTAGATATAAATTTCACATATATTTCACACCACTTAGATTTTACTTGAGCCGATTAAATTTATTTAATGAAGAGACACTATTTCGTGGTTGATCACTTTTTCTGATTTGACTAAAAATTTAATGAAGAGACACTATTTCGTGGTTGATCACTTTTTCTGATTTGACTAAAAAATTTAATGAAGAGACACTATTTCGTGGTTGATCACTTTTTCTGATTTGACTAAAAAATTTAATGAAGATCACTTTTTCTGATTGACTACAAAAATTTAATGAAGAGACACTATTTCGTGGTTGATCACTTTTTCTGATTGACTACCCCAAATGTGTTTGACTTTTTGGCTTATATACTATTTTTAGTTTCTTAATTTTTTTGTTTTTGTTTTGGAAATGGTGTCGAGTGGAAGTTTTCCACTCGTAAAATTATTAAACAAAAATGCATATCAATAGTAATTTTTGGGTTGAAAATATTTAATTGGATTTTGGGTCATAACATTTATTTTAATTTTTATTTTAATTTCCGTGAAATTGCATTTTGGTTTTAATTTAGTTGTTCTAATTAATTTTGTAGTTTTGTTTTTTTTTGATGTGCACGTGTTTTTGGTGAGAACATTTTAGATTTTTGTGTGGGAAAGTTTTCCATGTTGTTTTTTATGTTTTTAATGGGATGTATTTTATATTTTATGATTCTACAACACCTTCCCTGTTTGATGAGCTAAAATTTTGAGGCTGTTGAGGAAATTTTAGTTAACGTGATATATGTGTATATGGTTTGCTGTTCATCATATTGGTCTGTTGGTTTTGGAGTTTGTTTCGCGTTTGTGTCTGTTCCGTTTCTGAAGTTGTCATTGTTCCATCCAATTTGGTGTTATATATTGATTTTTGCTTCTAGTTAAGTTATTTCACGTTTCTGTTGTTGCTAAAGTTTGATTTCAGCTGTAGTTCCGTATGTTTTCATCGTGTGTTGCAGGTTATTGTTCTCGTTTGCTATGTGTGGAAGTCTTATTTGATTGTGTCGTATTTCTTGTGAAATTTTTGTTTTGGTATGTCCTTGTGTCGCGTGCTGTTGTAAAGGGTGTTTTTTTAAGAGGTTGCCGATTTTTTTTTTGAATAAAACACATATAAAATTATGAAATGACCAAAATTTTTTTTTATTTGGTAGATAATTTTTTGGCATTTAACATTTAAACACAATTTCTGGCATATGGCTACCACGACTATTTTTCACAAATGTCATTCTGGAGGTCCAATTTTCCAGCACTTTTTCAAGCATTTGAGGGCGTATGTCAGCAATGACACGTTGAATATTGGTTTCCAAAGCGTCAATCGATTGAGGTTTATCCACATAAACCAATGACTTCACGTATCCCCACAAAAAGTAATCGAGTGGCGTCAAATCGCACGAACGCGGAGGCCAATTCACCGGACCATTTCTCGAAATAATGTTGTCGTTGAAAGTTTCTTTCAATAAGTCGATTGTTTCACGTGCTGTATGGCAAGTGGCACCATCTTGTTGAAACCACATTTCATCCATATCCATATCTTCAAGATTTGACAACAAAAACTCATTTAACATGGTTCTGTATCGATTTCCATTCACGGTAACGCGTCGTCCTTCCTCATTTTTAAAGAAATATGGACCGATGATCCCACCAGCCCATAGACCGCACCAAACAGTACATTTATCAGGATGCATTGGTAATTCTTGAACGGCGTGTGGATTATCTTTGCTCCAAATGCGACAATTTTGTTTGTTGACGTATCCATTTAACCAAAAATGCGCCTCATCACTGAAGAGAATTTTACGGTAAAAAAATGGATCTTCGTTCAATTGATTTAACGACCAATCACTGAATTCACGGCGCAAACGATGGTCGTGTGGCTTTAATTCTTGCACCAATTGAATTTTGTATGGCACCAAACCCAAATCTTTACGTAAAATTTTCCATAAAGTCGATGGACAAAGTCCAATTTGCTGAGCACGACGACGAATCGATAAATTGTCGTTTTCTTCGACACTGGCCTCAACGACAGCAATATTTTCTTCTGTACGAACTCTTCTCATTCTTGTCGGTGGCTTGGCATCCAAAAGAGTGAATGTAGACCGAAATTTGGTAATTACGTTCTTTATGGTGGTCTCTGACGGACGATTATGTGCACCATAAAATTCACGAAGTGCTCTATAAACATTTTTAATTGAACACTGATTTTGAAAATAAATTTCCACGATTTGAAAACGTTGTTCTGGAGTTAACCTATTCATAATGATTTGCCAAACAATACTGAGTAGAAATGCCACTTTGAGCTGTCAAAACAACTGTCATAAAATAAAACGACATCTATCGGAAAAACAAACCTCCTAAAAAAACACCCTTTATATATTTCTTTTTGTATACACTGACCTACGGTATTATTGTTTGTTTACATATATCATATTACGTTTTCTTTTTAGCCTTGAACGAATTTTATTTTGAATGAGTGCGATTTTGTATTGTATTATCTTTTTCTTTTCTTTTGTTTTGCAATTTCATGTTTTGTTTGTAAAAAAAATTTTTTTTTTTTTTGTGGTGTCATGTTATTTGTGAAAGAATTTAATTTAAATAAAATTGTAATTGTGTGTGTGTAATTATGGTGAGGCCATTTTTGTTTTTTCTTATATAATATTTTTATTTATGTGTGTGTTTTTCTTTTGTATGATATGTTAATAAATTTTACTGTGAAAATATTTTTTGTTTTACTTTTATGAATTGAATTTCTTTTTTTTTTTGTGTATGCATGAAATAAGTGATTTTCGTGTATGTTGGGTCAAAACCAAACACAATCATATTCTGTGAATATGATTGTGTTTGGTTTTGGTTGGGTTCATACTCAGTATTTAAATTCATGTGTGTGTTTTCTTAATATTTATGTGGTTAAAAGAGGTTTTTTTTTTGTTGTTGTTATTTTCTTGTGTGCTTAATGTCTATAGAAATTCTTACTTGTTTTATATTCTAATATAGTAAAATTTTGTTTATTTTCTTATATTTAGTCTCTAATTTCTTAATTTGTTAATAATTTTAGGTTTTTTGTTCCTTTTGAAGATTGTACTTATGCTAGGTTTATAATTGGTAAAAAAAAATTCTTTTAAAATTATGGTTAATTGCTTGCCTAATGGTTTCGTGTTCATAGTTTGTTCTTCCCTGAGTGTTAGTTTTGGTGTGGGTTCATTGAAGAAAAAACTATTTGTTTTTGAGATGTGTTTAGAATTCGTCCATCTCTAATTTTTTCATTTTATTTTCGTCCCATGTTGGCCATGGATACGCGGGTATTTTATTTCTCGCGAGCCAATTGTATTTTCTTAAGTTTAGTTTTTCCGCTGCTTCAGCCTTTTTCTTTTCTTCTGGATATTTCAGGTGATACCAGGTAGTGACGTGTTCTGGCAGTATGGTTGTGGTTGTTATTTTTTTTTGCGTTTTGCGGGGGTTGTTTTTCCTCATTTTTCTTGACTCTTCGTCTCTCTGGTTTGGAGGTGTTGGATCATTGCGAGATGGGCTTCGGGGAAATTTGACATGGTGTTGCTGGATATTGGGGTTAAAGAAATTTGTTTTAGTATTTATATAATTCTTAAATTTTGGTTATTTGAGTTCGTATCTTGTTTGTCCGTTTCTTTTGTGTCATGGTCTTTGTGTATGTTAATTTCTGTCAAGTTCCCTGTATTTCTGTTTTTCGCGGTTTTGTATTTGCAGAGTATTAGAAATGATACTGTTATTGTTATACTTATGCTGATGATGGTTATTACTATTCCTGACGAGTGGTTGAGTTTGTTTTTGTTCATCTGTGTAGCTATTTCTTCTGCTGTATTTTTTAGTTCATTTATTTTGCGTGCTTCTGTGCTCAGTTGTCTGTTGTATTCGTTGTGGTTGCTTATTTTAATTTGTTCTGTAATTTCTGTGTCGTTGTGGTGTCGTAAGTGTTTCAATGAAGCCTCTACATCGTTTGTTGGTACTTCTGTTTGTTGTTGGTGTTCAATTTTTATTGTTTTAGAGTTTCCTTCTATTTGTATAATAAAGTGTTCTGTGATTATTTTACATGTGTCAAGAAATGTAATTGTTCCTTGATCTATTAACTGTACAGTTTCTGTAATATTTTTACATCGTATTATCATGGTTAGATTTTTAATTGCTGAATACAGCCAAGTGTTTGAATTGTCCATTTTCGTGATTTTTTCTGTTGCTTTGACAGGTAATATTTTGCATTGATTAGTTACAATTTGAGGGTGGAGAAGTAAGTTTGGTAAGCAAAGAGAGTTTTGGATTGTGTTGATTGGTTGTGTCAGTTGGCAAATTTTTATATTTCCGTCTAAAGTATCTATTATGTTTTGGCATGTGGAAATTTCTGTTAAGTGTAAGTCTATGAATTTGCTTTTATCGTTGTTTATTGCTAAGTAGTCTGTGTCTGTAATGTACATCGAGTGTCCGTTCTGTGTTTTAAAGGGTATTACATATGGTTTGTATATTGTATATTCTTCGTTTGGCAATATGGGTATTGTGATTTTTGCTATGATTTTTCTATCAATTTCGATATGATTGATTTTAACTATTTGTCTTAAGTTATTGTGTATTTTCATTACTTTGTTTGTATCTTGGTAATTTGTGTTTACTACTTGCATGATTTTACTAGCAGGTATTATTAGTGGGTGTAAGATTTTATTTTCTAAGGCTGTTATGATTTCTGTTGCGTCATCTTGGAGTCTAGTTATGTGAAGACATTGTACCAGTATAAGGGATGATAATTCTGTTATTTCTGTGTTTAACTTCTGTTTGCGTTCGATGTATTTGTTCTGGTCATTTGATTTTTGTATTAATTTGTTCAATTTTTGTTCGATTTCTAGTGTTTCATTTTGTAGTTGTATGATCGGTCTGGATAAAGTGTCAAAATTTGATTGTAGTAATGCTATTTGCTGGTTTTCTAAATTTAATAGTTTTGTTTGTCCGTTGTTGAGTGTTGTCAAATCTTCGTATATTTTAGATGAGTCTTCAGCGTCCATAGTTCCGAAGATAAATTTGCTAATTTTTCCTCCTATATCTATTAAGCCTCGTTTCTGTTTCCCGTACATTTCTTTTAACTTGTTATCTTGTCTCTCGATTTGTCCTATATGCCATTTTAGTTCTCGTCTAAAAGGTTTACATATGTTTTCTGGATTTTGTTCTAATATTTCGTCGCATAATGTTTTTAGATGCATGTTACAGTTTAAGAGAGTGTCTGTTAATTGTCGTGCTTCAGGAATGTCTATAGTGGTTATAATGTTTAAGTTTTTGGTAAAAAATATAGCTTTGTCGAGTACTTCGAATACTATTCCTGTATTGTTTATTTTCTGGTGGGTGAAAGGTAACTCTGTTTGTACTAGGGTCGTTATTGTTGATAGTAATATTATGTTATAGATGGTCATTGTATTTCCTGTAAGGGTAATTGAGTTGTTAGTTTAATAATTTTGTTTGATTAATCTGTTGTTATGGACTTTTATGTGTTTTCTGTTAACTTCGATTGTGGTGTTGACCGGTGAGTCTATGTGTATTACTTTGTATGGACCTAACCATCGTGCGTCTTGTTTGTTTTTCTTATTGTCATTAGCTAGCCAGACTGTATCATTGGGTTGTAACGTCAGGGGGTTGGAGTCTTTGTCATAGTACATCTTTGTCTGTTGTTTTTTTGTATGATTCGTTCTCGTGCTACCGTGTGTGCGATGCGTAGTCTTGCTTTTAATTCATTTACGTAATCGTCATAACTGTAAACGGGTTCGGGTTCGTTTTGTACTGCACTAGGGATTAGTGCTGGTCGTCCGTATATAAGTTCATGTGGGGTAAAGTTTGTAGTAGTATGCGGTGTGGTATTGTAAACGAATATGGCGTAGTGGCACATTTCGTCCCAGTTATTTTTATCTAATTCCGTGAAGGATCGCAGATATTCTTTTAATGTATTATGTGATTTTTCTAGTGCTCCGTTTGTTTGTGGATGGTGAGATGTCGTCGTTATGTGTTTAAGTTTTAGTAGTTTGCACAATTCTTTGAACGTGTTGCTCATAAAGTTGCTTCCTTGGTCAGTCAGTATTTTCTCTGGTATTCCGTATTTAGTAATGTAATATTCACATAGTGCTTTCGCAACTGTGTTTGCTGTTTGATTTGGTATAGAGATGGCGCCTGAGAATTTTGTCAAATCGTCTTGGAATGTCAGTAAGAAGTTATTGCAGTTTTCTGTCATTGGCAACGGGCCTACGATGTCGAAAGCTACTCGTTGAAATGGGTGAGTCGAAGTGTCTGTTATTTGTAGTGGCATTTTGGTCCTTCTGTGATTTTTGTTTCTTTTACACAATGTACATTTCCTAATGAATCTGTTAACGTCGATTAACATTTTTGGCCAATAGTAGAGCATTTTTATTCTTTTGTACATTCTCCATGTACCTGCGTGGCCACCTAAAGGGAGATTGTGGTATTCGTCTAATATTTGGTGTCGTTTTTTAATGTCGGTTACAATCTCTATTTTTGTGTCATTTTGATTTGTTCGGTTCCAGTCGTGGGCATTATCTTGTTGTGGTGTTGTTAGTGTTCTTGTTTTGCTTGTTTCGTTCAGTATTGTTTCTTTAGGGTGTGTTTTCTTGACTGTGTTTTTTGTTTCTGTTGTTATTTCTGTGAGTATTGTGTTTTGTGTATACTATTAAAGTTAGCCGATAGTTTCCAGCCGAAAGTAAAAAAAATCGATAATGCAGATAGTGTCTTTGCTATCTCAGCCGAAAATATAATATGTTATGTCAAATATTATTATGCATCAGCCGATATTTTTCAGCCGACATTTCTCAGCCGACATTTTTCAGCCGATATTTCTCAGCCGATATTTTTCAGCCGAAAGTGTTTTTTATACAACAAATATTTGATTTCTACAACAAAAAAAAATTAAACCATTAAAAATAAAACACTAATCAATATTTTTAATAGCATTTATAGTTATTCGGAAAAATTCATTTTACTATTGGGAAATTGCAAATAAACATAAAAATACAAAATTTGAAAATTTCTAAATATTGACCGTTTAAAGTGTCATGGTTGGAAATAGATTCAAATGAAAGGTCTTAATGATGCTCGCACCTGGAAAAAATTTCAGGTCAATTTTCATGTGGGGAGTCCGGGAAAACTTGATTGAATATATCGCACACACAAAATTTGAAAATTTCTAAATATTGACCGTTTAAAGTGTCATGGTTGGAAATAGATTCAAATGAAAGGTCTTAATGATGCTCGCACCTGGAAAAAATTTCAGGTCAATTTTCATGTGGGGAGTCCGGGAAAACTCGATTGAATATATCGCACACACAAAATTTGAAAATTTCTAAATATTGACCGTTTAAAGTGTCATGGTTGGAAATAGATTCAAATAAAAGGTCTTAATGATGCTCGCACCTGGAAAAAATTTCAGGTCAATTTTCATGTGGGGAGTCCGGGAAAACTCGATTGAATATATCGCACACACAAAATTTGAAAATTTCTAAATATTGACCGTTTAAAGTGTCATGGTTGGAAATAGATTCAAATGAAAGGTCTTAATGATGCTCGCACCTGGAAAAAATTTCAGGTCAATTTTCATGTGGGGAGTCCGGGAAAACTCGATTGAATATATCGCACACACAAAATTTGAAAATTTCTAAATATTGACCGTTTAAAGTGTCATGGTTGGAAATAGATTCAAATGAAAGGTCTTAATGATGCTCGCACCTGGAAAAAATGTCAGGTCAATTTTCATGTGGGGAGTCCGGGAAAACTCGATTGAATATATCGCACACACAAAATTTGAAAATTTCTAAATATTGACCGTTTAAAGTGTCATGGTTGGAAATAGATTCAAATGAAAGGTCTTACTAATGTTTGCACCTGGAAAAAATTGCAGGTCAATTTTCATGTGGGGAGTCCGGGAAAACTCGATTGAATATATCGCACACACAAAATTTGAAAATTTCTAAATATTGACCGTTTAAAGTGTCATGGTTGGAAATAGATTCAAATGAAAGGTCTTAATGATGCTCGCACCTGGAAAAAATTTCAGGTCAATTTTCATGTGGGGAGTCCGGGAAAACTTGATTGAATATATCGCACACACAAAATTTGAAAATTTCTAAATATTGACCGTTTAAAGTGTCATGGTTGGAAATAGATTCAAATGAAAGGTCTTAATGATGCTCGCACCTGGAAAAAATTTCAGGTCAATTTTCATGTGGGGAGTCCGGGAAAACTCGATTGAATATATCGCACACACAAAATTTGAAAATTTCTAAATATTGACCGTTTAAAGTGTCATGGTTGGAAATAGATTCAAATGAAAGGTCTTACTAATGTTTGCACCTGGAAAAAATTGCAGGTCAATTTTCATGTGGGGAGTCCGGGAAAACTCGATTGAATATATCGCACACACAAAATTTGAAAATTTCTAAATATTGACCGTTTAAAGTGTCATGGTTGGAAATAGATTCAAATGAAAGGTCTTAATGATGCTCGCACCTGGAAAAAATTTCAGGTCAATTTTCATGTGGGGAGTCCGGGAAAACTCGATTGAATATATCGCACACACAAAATTTGAAAATTTCTAAATATTGACCGTTTAAAGTGTCATGGTTGGAAATAGATTCAAATGAAAGGTCTTACTAATGTTTGCACCTGGAAAAAATTGCAGGTCAATTTTCATGTGGGGAGTCCGGGAAAACTCGATTGAATATATCGCACACACAAAATTTGAAAATTTCTAAATATTGACCGTTTAAAGTGTCATGGTTGGAAATAGATTCAAATGAAAGGTCTTAATGATGCTCGCACCTGGAAAAAATTTCAGGTCAATTTTCATGTGGGCAGTCCGGGAAAACTTGATTGAATATATCGCACACACAAAATTTGAAAATTTCTAAATATTGACCGTTTAAAGTGTCATGGTTGGAAATAGATTCAAATGAAAGGTCTTAATGATGCTCGCACCTGCATCATTAAGACCTTTCATTTGAATCTATTTCCAACCATGACACTTTAAACGGTCAATATTTAGAAATTTTCAAATTTTGTGTGTGCGATATATTCAATCAAGTTTTCCCGGACTGCCCACATGAAAATTGACCTGAAATTTTTTCCAGGTGCGAGCATCATTAAGACCTTTCATTTGAATCTATTTCCAACCATGACACTTTAAACGGTCAATATTTAGAAATTTTCAAATTTTGTGTGTGCGATATATTCAATCGAGTTTTCCCGGACTCCCCACATGAAAATTGACCTGAAATTTTTTCCAGGTGCGAGCATCATTAAGGCCTTTCATTTGAATCTATTTCCAACCATGACACTTTAAACGGGTTATAATTAGAAATTTTCAAATTTTGTGTGTGCGATATATTCAATCGAGTTTTCCCGAACTCTCCACATGAAAATTGACCTGAAATTTTTTCCAGGTGCGAGCATCATTAAGACCTTTCATTTGAATCTATTTTCAACCATGACACTTTAAACGGTCAATAATTAGAAATTTTCAAATTTTGTGTGTGCGATATATTCAATCGAGTTTTCCCGAACTCTCCACATGAAAATTGACCTGAAATTTTTTCCAGGTGCGAGCATCATTAAGGCCTTTCATTTGAATCTATTTCCAACCATGACACTTTAAACGGTCAATATTTAGAAATTTTCAAATTTTGTGTGTGCGATATATTCAATCAAGTTTTCCCGGACTCCCCACATGAAAATTGACCTGAAATTTTTTCCAGGTGCGAGCATCATTAAGACCTTTCATTTGAATCTATTTCCAACCATGACACTTTAAACGGTCAATATTTAGAAATTTTCAAATTTTGTGTGTGCGATATATTTAATCGAGTTTTCCCGAACTCTCCACATGAAAATTGACCTGAAATTTTTTCCAGGTGCGAGCATCATTAAGACCTTTCATTTGAATCTATTTCCAACCATGACACTTTAAACGGTCAATATTTAGAAATTTTCAAATTTTGTGTGTGCGATATATTCAATCAAGTTTTACCGGACTCCCCACATGAAAATTGACCTGAAATTTTTTCCATGTGCGAGCATCATTAAGACCTTTCATTTGAATCTATTTCCAACCATGACACTTTAAACGGTCAATATTTAGAAATTTTCAAATTTTGTGTGTGCGATATATTCAATCGAGTTTTCCCGGACTCCCCACATGAAAATTGACCTGAAATTTTTTCCAGGTGCGAGCATCATTAAGACCTTTTATTTGAATCTATTTCCAACCATGACACTTTAAACGGTCGTTATTTAGAAATTTTCAAATTTTGTGTGTGCGATATATTCAATCAAGTTTTCCCGGACTGCCCACATGAAAATTGACCTGAAATTTTTTCCAGGTGCGAGCATCATTAAGACCTTTCATTTGAATCTATTTCCAACCATGACACTTTAAACGGTCAATATTTAGACATTTTCAAATTTTGTGTGTGCGATATATTCAATCGAGTTTTCCCGAACTCTCCACATGAAAATTGACCTGAAATTTTTTCCAGGTGCGAGCATCATTAAGACCTTTCATTTGAATCTATTTCCAACCATGACACTTTAAACGGTCAATATTTAGAAATTTTCAAATTTTGTGTGTGCGATATATTCAATCAAGTTTTCCCGGACTCCCCACATGAAAATTGACCTGAAATTTTTTCCAGGTGCGAGCATCATTAAGACCTTTCATTTGAATCTATTTCCAACCATGACACTTTAAACGGTCAATATTTAGAAATTTTCAAATTTTGTGTGTGCGATATATTCAATCGAGTTTTCCCGGACTCCCCACATGAAAATTGACCTGAAATTTTTTCCAGGTGCGAGCATCATTAAGACCTTTCATTTGAATCTATTTCCAACCATGACACTTTAAACGGTCAATATTTAGAAATTTTCAAATTTTGTGTGTGCGATATATTCAATCGAGTTTTCCCGGACTCCCCACATGAAAATTGACCTGAAATTTTTTCCAGGTGCGAGCATCATTAAGACCTTTCATTTGAATCTATTTCCAACCATGACACTTTAAACGGTCAATATTTAGAAATTTTCAAATTTTGTGTGTGCGATATATTCAATCGAGTTTTCCCGGACTCCCCACATGAAAATTGACCTGAAATTTTTTCCAGGTGCGAGCATCATTAAGACCTTTTATTTGAATCTATTTCCAACCATGACACTTTAAACGGTCAATATTTAGAAATTTTCAAATTTTGTGTGTGCGATATATTCAATCGAGTTTTCCCGGACTCCCCACATGAAAATTGACCTGAAATTTTTTCCAGGTGCGAGCATCATTAAGACCTTTCATTTGAATCTATTTCCAACCATGACACTTTAAACGGTCAATATTTAGAAATTTTCAAATTTTGTGTGTGCGATATATTCAATCAAGTTTTCCCGGACTCCCCACATGAAAATTGACCTGAAATTTTTTCCAGGTGCGAGCATCATTAAGACCTTTCATTTGAATCTATTTCCAACCATGACACTTTAAACGGTCAATATTTAGAAATTTTCAAATTTTGTGTGTGCGATATATTCAATCGAGTTTTCCCGAACTCTCCACATGAAAATTGACCTGAAATTTTTTCCAGGTGCGAGCATCATTAAGACCTTTCATTTGAATCTATTTCCAACCATGACACTTTAAACGGTCAATATTTAGAAATTTTCAAATTTTGTGTGTGCGATATATTCAATCAAGTTTTCCCGGACTCCCCACATGAAAATTGACCTGAAATTTTTTCCAGGTGCGAGCATCATTAAGACCTTTCATTTGAATCTATTTCCAACCATGACACTTTAAACGGTCAATATTTAGAAATTTTCAAATTTTGTGTGTGCGATATATTCAATCGAGTTTTCCCGGACTCCCCACATGAAAATTGACCTGCAATTTTTTCCAGGTGCAAACATTAGTAAGACCTTTCATTTGAATCTATTTCCAACCATGACACTTTAAACGGTCAATATTTAGAAATTTTCAAATTTTGTGTGTGCGATATATTCAATCGAGTTTTCCCGGACTCCCCACATGAAAATTGACCTGAAATTTTTTCCAGGTGCGATCATCATTAAGACCTTTCATTTGAATCTATTTCCAACCATGACACTTTAAACGGTCAATATTTAGAAATTTTCAAATTTTGTATTTTTATGTTTATTTGCAATTTCCCAATAGTAAAATGAATTTTTCCGAATAACTATAAATGCTATTAAAAATATTGATTAGTGTTTTATTTTTAATGGTTTAATTTTTTTTTGTTGTAGAAATCAAATATTTGTTGTATAAAAAACACTTTCGGCTGAAAAATATCGGCTGAGAAATATCGGCTGAAAAATGTCGGCTGAGAAATGTCGGCTGAAAAATATCGGCTGATGCATATTAATATTTGACATAACATATTACATTTTCGGCTGAGATAGCAAAGACACTATCTGCATTATCGATTTTTTTTACTTTCGGCTGGAAAGTATCGGCTAACTTTAACAGGGTGTTTTGTGTTTCGTTTTTATTGGTTTGAGAGGGGGAATTTGTTCCTGTGTTTTTGTCTTGCTCTTGATTGTTTTTTGCTTTATTTTGTGCTCGCGTGATTACTAACAGTTGTTCTTGGTGTTTGATTCGGCTGAGGGCGTCGGCATTTGTGTTAAATTTTCCGGGTTTATGTATAGTTTCGAAATTATATTCTGACAGTTTTAAATTCCATTTGAGTATGCGGTTTGGAATTTTGGTGAGATTTCCGGTGAGTGGTTTGTGATCTGTCACTACTGTAAATTTTTTTCCGTAAAGGTATGGTCTAAAGTTGTTGATTGCCCAATATATGGCAAGCATTTCTTTTTCTATCGTACTGTAATTTCTTTCGGACTTGCCGAGCGCTCTGCTGGCGTATGCTATGGGGAATTCTCCTTGCTGGTATATTTGTGACAAAACTGCACCTAAGCTATATTCGCTAGCGTCTGTTGTGAGTGTGAACGGTCTGTCCATGTCTGGGTATTTTAGGATGGGTGGGTTTATTAGGCAATTTTTTAGTGTGTCTTGAGCTACTTTACATTGTTCAGAGTATAGAAATGGTGTACCTTTTCTGGTGAGTTTTGTTAGTGGTTCAGCTATTTCTGAGAATTTCGGGATGAATCTGCGGTAGTAATTTGCAAGACCTAGGAATGATTGTATTTCTCGTACATTTCGCGGTGTCGGGAAATTCTGAACTGCGTTTACAGTGGAGGGGTTCGGTTTTATTCCGTCTGGTGTAATTAGATGACCGAGAAAAGTAATTTCCTTTCTAAGAAACTGACATTTTGTACATTGCAATTTGAGGTTGTTCTGTCGGCAAATTTCAAATACCTCTAGTAATTTTGAATTATGATCGTTTAGATTTTTTCCGTAGATGATTACATCATCTAAGTAAATGAAACCTTTTAATCCTTGGAAACCTCTAAGTACATGGTTTATTGTTCTTTGGAATGTGGCTTGTGAGTTTTTTAAGCCAAATGGCATTCGAGTAAATTCGAAGTGGCCATAGTCTGTACTGAATGCTGTCTTGTATGAGTCTGCTGGGTTCATCTGAATTTGATGATAGCCGCTAGCCATGTCTAGCGTTGAGAAATACTGGGCGTGACCTAGTTGGTCTAAAATGTCGTTAATATTAGGAAGGGGGAATGAGTCTCCGATGGTGATGTCATTTAGTTTTCTGAAATCGACGACTATTCGCCATTTCGGTCTGCCGTCTGCACCTGGTTTCTTTGGTACAGCGAGGAGTGGACTGTTGAAAGGGCTTGAACTTTGTTGGATTTTCCCTTCATTTAGCATTTCGTGAACTTGTTTATTGATTTCGTCGCGGTGCATTTGCGGAAGCCTGTAGCGTTGGACGTGGATGGGTTTGGAGTCCGTATACAGGTTTATGTTGTGTTGGACGCCTTTTACGGTGGTCAATTTGTCTCCTTCCAAGAAGAAGATGTCTTGATACTGTAGGCATAGTTCTAATATCGTCATGTTTTCTTCTGTATTGTTGTCTGTGTTTAGGTTTGCTGAGACTATCTGTGCTATCTGTTCTTTTCTACTGTCGGGTTTCTTTGTAATGTGTTGGTATTGTGGTTCTTCTGTTATTGGTTCTATTTCTGGCTTTATGTTTATCAATTGTATGTCTTCAGTTAATGTATTTGCGATTAGTATTTTAGCTTTGTAGTTCGTCGGTTGGATTAGTAAGTGGGGTATGAAAATGCCTGGTTGAATTTCTTTGGCTGAGCAGATTGAGAGTTGGTTTGTGGGGGTTGTAATTTGTACAATCGTCTCGCTTCTTTTAGGTAGCGATATTTTATTATTTAACTTGTTTGAAAAGGGTATGACGTGACGTTGTAGTTTTATAGTACTTGTGCTGTATGAAATATCTACTTGGAACTTGTCGAAAAAGTCTCGGCCTAGTATTCCATTTTCGGTAATTGGGAAATCATTTGAGACGACGTGGAATTTGTGTGAGATGTGGTAGCTATTGCTAAGTTGTAGACTAAGGTTTAGGGATCCAAGTGTTTTGATTGAGCCGGTGCCTATTCCTGCTAATGTTATAGTATCGTTTTGGTCAATCTGTAATTTATCGATAAAGTTTTTTTTGATTATACACAAGTCGGCTCCTGAATCGATTAACAGGTGTACTTTGTGTTTGTTTATGATGGGTGAGATGGTATCGCGAGTCAGATTGTCGTTTGTTGCTAGATTTACTGTGTACTGAGTGTCTGGGTATAATAGTTGTTGTAGTATGTCTGATTCTGTTTCGTCGAGATCTAAGATATTATGTGTGAGTGGTTTTGTCAATTTAGGGATTGGATTAGGTAGGGTAGGAGTGATTTTATTTTCTGGAGAGCTTGGTATTTGTGTGGGGTTGCTGTTACTTTTGTGTTTTGTTATTATTTGAGATAAGTCATGTGTTTTTTGTAACAAGTTTTGTTTTAGTTCAGATGAGAGTTTTCGTGTGTTAGTTTCAAGTGTGTTCTGTATTTTTGAGATTGTTTTGCATGTTAATTTTTTGAATAGTGAGATTTTGTCGGTGAATTTGTTTTGTTCTGGATTGGTGTTGTCAGTTCTGTTCTGAGTTTTATTTGTTTGTGAGTTCGTAATTGTTAAGTTTATGTTTTGCACCGGGGTTGTAGCGGCGGCTTTTGTTTGTTGAGTGGTTGTTTGTGGAGTCAAGTTTTGCACCGAAATTGTAGCGGTGGCTTTTGGTTGATGATTAACTGTTTGTAAGTTTGAGTTGTGCGTCGGCATTGTAGCGACGGTTTGTAATTGTTCATTGTTTGTGTGTGAGTTTAAATTGTGCGTCGGCGTTGGAGCGACGGCTTTTGATTGATGGTTGATTGTTTGTGGGGTGAAGTTGTGCGTCGGCGTTGTAGCGACGGCTTGTGTTTGTTGATTATTTGCGTGTGAGTTTAAGTTGTGCGTCGGCGTTGTAGCGACGGCTTGTGTTTGTTGATTATTTGCGTGTGAGTTTAAGTTGTGCGTTGGCGTTGTAGCGACGGCTTGTGTTTGTTGATTATTTGCGTGTGAGTTTAAGTTGTGCGTCGGCGTTGTAGCGACGGCTTTTGTTTGTGGGTTTTGCGCCGGAATTGTAGCGGCGGCTTGTATTTGTTGAGTTTGCGCCGGAATTGTAGCGGCGGCTTTTATTTGTTGAGTTTGCGCCGGAATTGTAGCGGCGGCTTGTATTTGTTGAGTTTGCGCCGGAATTGTAGCGGCGGCTTGTATTCTGTGGTTAATTGTTTGTATTTGATAATTTAAGTTATGAGCGCTGGGGCTCGTGTGTTCGTTGTTTGGATTTGGTGTAATTGTTTGTGAGTTAGTGTGATCATTTGAGAGAAAATTTTTTAGATAGGTTTCTGGGATAGTACCCATTTGGAGAGTGTGTCCGTGGTCGTTTTTTGATGCTGTTGATTGTATTAAATATGTTTGTATTGGATCCGAGGTCAGTGACTCTCCTATGGCTGATCGGATCCGTTGGAGTTTTCCGGTTGCGTTTGTTGTGTTAAATCATGTTGATTTTGTGGTTGTTGCGGGAATATCGTATTTATTCTCATTTTGTTGAATGTGTCAGTCAACGTGTTGGTATCAGGCGGTGTGTGATTGTTTTGATTGATCCGTTGATTTGGCTGTCTGTTGAAGAATTTATTGCGGCATTCTTCAAAGGTGTGTCCCGTTGTTACTTTACAGTGTGAGCAGTATTTTGGTACAAAATTGCTTCTGCGTTGGTTCGGTTGATATTGTTGCTGACTGTTTGCTGTTGTGAATTGATTCTGAGTTTGTTGTTGTTGATTGTGATTGAATTTGGGGATGACTTGTGGCATGCTTTGTGTTGACGGCATTTGCTGGTTTGATGTTTTATCTTGATATTGTTGGTATGCGTGTTGTGGTTGTGCTATTCTGTTAAATTGTTCTTGCGTAGGTGCATTATAGTGTGTGTTCAACGGTTGTCTAGCTGTGTTGTAGTTTCTCTGATAGTTTGTGTTGTGTGTGTAATATTGTTGTGACCTGTTCGTTCTTTCATGGCTTAACCTCGTGCGGCATACATCCCAAGTGTGATTCATTTTTTGGCAATAGTTACAGATGATTGCTGGCTTTCCGTATGTATTCTGTTGTTGAATTATTGGTGTGAATGATGTGACCGCCTGTTTTGCTGAGTTCTGTGCTGTATTTGTTGTGCAGGCTAACATCTTCTCGATGGCTTCTGTCTCGTTTATTATTTCATCTACATTATTGGCTCTGATTGTGGCTATTTTCTCCCTAAGTATAGTATTGTTTAATCCTCTTTTGAATAATTGGACGGAGTTCGTGTTGAGGTGTTTTAGATAGGTGTCGTCGATGTTGTTGGCAGTGTACTTGGTTCTATAGCCGTTCTTGTATTGCTCAAGGGCTTCAAGAAGCCTGTACCCGTAATTTCTGATGCTTTCGCCGTATGCCTGCTGTACATTGTTGAATCTCCTTTCTAGTTCGTCTAGTGAGTGTAATTCTGTATACATGTTTCCTAGTATTTCCTTAAGTTCTTTGTAATTTTCGACATTTCTGTGAGTGATCCTTATGTATGCGTCTCCTGTCAGTCTTAGTTTGATCAATCGGTCGAATATTTTTTGCTCCTGTTCTGTGGTGAGGGTTTCGTAGATACTGTCGGCAGTGTCGAGGAATCTCGTTAAGTTGTGTGCTTGGTGTTTCGTGCCCTCTCCGTTGAATTCTGGTACAGAGTTCGCAATACTTTGTTGAATCTTTTGTTGGTCCATTTTTGGGTTATTTGTGAGTTTGTTGGTTGTTACAAGTTTTGCGATTTCGAGCGTCTGTGGTGTTTGATCGTCCTCTTTAGCTTGATGTTTTGCTTTTGATTTTAATTTTTCGTTTCGGGGTTCTGTCACTTGGATTTCCTCTTTGTTGGCTGGTGCCGTCGTATGACTTGTGTTGATTTTCGTTTGAATTTGTTTTTGATTTGTGGGGGCACCTTTGTTGCTTGTTATTTTTTGCTGGGTATTTAAGTGATTTATGATGTTCGAGTATAGCTCGCTAGGTTCTGACTTTATTCTGAGCCTTTCGCTTGCTCGAGTTGGTGATCTTGGAGTTTTATTTGATTTACTGCTGAATGGTGCGATTCCACTCATGTAATTCATTTAATTTATAGTTTTTGTTGATCATTTGAGATCTTGATTTTGCTTTACGATTTTGGGGAAACAAGAGAATTTTTACAACTGCAAATTTTGGATGAAAGGGTTTTACGACCTCGGGGGGACTTTTACTTTATTTTGGTAAAGTGGTGTTCGACCAAAAGGTAGTGCGAAAGGGTGTGTAAGTTGGGAGATTGGTCTTTTAGTGGATGAGTGTTCGACCTAAGAGATTTGTTTTTGTACGCGTGAATTTATTTTTACTTAAGATTATGTTGACACGGGTTCGTAAACTACAGCGCCAATGTTGTACAATACAAATGTTGTACAGAACAAATGTTGTACGATTTGTACCTGTTTGACAAGTATTTATTGTTGGTAGTAATTGATTACAAATATGAATTATGCGCTAATATTGTACATAGCGTATATATTGTACATGCAGGTATTGTAGTTTTAAGTATGCGAGTTTTAATATAATATAATAAAAATTGATATAATATAATAAAAATGTAATTAAATTGTAGTGTTAAGCTCTTACCTGATTATACTTATATTTGAAGAGTTGATGAATGTTAAATAAAATTGAATGCACTGTATTTCACTATTTTGAATCAAAACACAATTAATTTATTAGATTGATTACTTGTGATTTATAGTTTTATTAACAATTTAAATTTTTGATACAATAATAACTTGAACAAGGATGATACAACGATACAATAATAACTTGATAATTAACTTGAACTTCTTGAACTTCTTGAACTTATTAAAATTTTGATTTTGACTTATTAAATTTTGAATTCCATTACACACAAAGTAGATATAAATTTCACATATATTTCACACCACTTAGATTTTACTTGAGCCGATTAAATTTATTTAATGAAGAGACACTATTTCGTGGTTGATCACTTTTTCTGATTTGACTAAAAATTTAATGAAGAGACACTATTTCGTGGTTGATCACTTTTTCTGATTTGACTAAAAAATTTAATGAAGAGACACTATTTCGTGGTTGATCACTTTTTCTGATTTGACTAAAAAATTTAATGAAGATCACTTTTTCTGATTGACTACAAAAATTTAATGAAGAGACACTATTTCGTGGTTGATCACTTTTTCTGATTGACTACCCCAAATGTGTTTGACTTTTTGGCTTATATACTATTTTTAGTTTCTTAATTTTTTTGTTTTTGTTTTGGAAATGGTGTCGAGTGGAAGTTTTCCACTCGTAAAATTATTAAACTAAACTGCTTATCAATAGTAATTTTTGGGTTGAAAATATTTAATTGGATTTTGGGTCATAACATTTATTTTAATTTTTATTTTAATTTCCGTGAAATTGCATTTTGGTTTTAATTTAGTTGTTCTAATTAATTTTGTAGTTTTGTTTTTTTTTGATGTGCACGTGTTTTTGGTGAGAACATTTTAGATTTTTGTGTGGGAAAGTTTTCCATGTTGTTTTTTATGTTTTTAATGGGATGTATTTTATATTTTATGATTCTACAACACTGATGCGCTGTCTCGAGCTTTTCCGGATGAATCCGCTCCTTGTGCGGATGATTCTGAAAGTAAGAGCACGCCTGATCCTGGTGCCCAATTTGAAGATCCAGCCTTGTCGGGTAAAAACATCGACCCTTCCGTGGATGCGTTAATACCTTCTTTCGTCCCCATTTTGCACGTTGATCAAAACTCGGTTGCGTTCCAAGATCCAGATTACGTCGATCAGATCGCGAAAATTCGTAGCTTAAAAAATTGTTCGCACAACTACAAGATTCAAGATGATAAACTGTTAATATCCCCTTCGTTTGGTTTTAAATATATGGATACCGATTTGTCGAATTGGAAACTTGTTATTCCGAATTCATTAACTCAATCGCTTATCGAACAGGCACATGTACCTCCCACTTCAGCACATTTAGGCGGCAGCAAAACCCTCGAGCGCCTTCAGCGTCAATTTTTCTGGCCTCAGATGGCAAAGCAAGTTAAACAATACGTTGCTGGCTGCGCTAAATGTAAAATGAACAAAGCTGTTAATTTCTCTACACAACCAGCCATGGGAGCTCAGGTCACGTCGACTCGCCCGTTTCAAAAACTGTATGCTGATTTTTGGGTCCGTATCCACGTTCGAAACTCGGGAATACTTGCATTGCTATCGTTCTGGATCATTATTCCAAATTTGTAGTTGTAAAACCCTTACGCGAAGCGTCTGCCTCCTTATTGTGTCGATTTTTGGAAAACGAAATATTCCTGTTGTTCTCGGTACCTGAAGTCATTACTTCTGACAATGGGAAGCAATTTACTTCGAATTTATTTAAGGATTTGTTGTCTAAATACGGTGTAACACATATTCGTACGCCGGTGTATTCGCCCCAAAGCAACGCATCCGAGCGTGTTAATAGAACGTTGATTGCCAGCATTCGTTCATATTTGAGCGATCACGACCATAATTTGTGGGACAAAAATTTGCAAGAAATTGCGGCTGCTTTACGTAATGCCATACACGATTCGATACATTACTCCCCTCATTATGTCGTGTTCGGTCAACATATGTCGATGCATGGTTCGGATCACTCATTGCGACGGTTACTCGATGAACATGATCCCAGCGAAGTCCAGGTATGGGCTAAGCTAGATCGAGTAAACCTTCTAAAGGATCGTATAACCCATTACTTACGCGTAGCACACGAAAAGGGGGCTCAACATTATAACCTACGTAGTAATAAGCGCTCTTTCCGAGTCGGTCAATCTGTTTTTATACGATCGTTTACTTTGAGCGATGCACCGAATAAATTTTCCGCTAAATTGGCTGGTAAATTCAAACCCGCGATTATTACCAGCAAAGTCGGACAAGTGGCGTACGCGGTCGAAGATTTGAATGGCAAATCATTAGGCACGTATCATGTAAAAGATATCCGCACATGACACATGCTTCACTCTATCGCAATATTAGTTTGTCGCGGTACAATGGGTGTACATTTCAATTAAATTGTTTTTCATTTTCGTATTGTTTGTTGTAGGACCGGCTTATGGGACATCTCAGGGTGTGGGACGTTCCCACGTTTGTTACGATTACATGATCGTAACAAGCGCTGTTTGATTTTATTCCCCTCGGTTTGTGTCCTCGCTTTCGGAGTTGTTTAATGTTTGTACACGTCGTGGTGATGGCGCGAGGGTGAGAAAAATGATGGAAGAGAGAGAACAATGCGCATCGAATGTGTGTGTAAAGCAAAACATTCCATAAGAATGTTTTTCTTATATGCCTCTCGTTTACCTCAATGCGAATTGATGTAAACGAGAGACAGAGAAGAAATACAATTCTTCTGGAATGTTCTGCGCGTCGTTGTGCGGGGCAAGAGTTTTTTTTATTGGTCATTCGAGTTTTGAGTTTTGGAAAAGACAGTCGAGTTTTGAGTTTTGGAAAAGACTGTCGAGTTTATTCTTGGTTTATAAAGTAGCATTTAGCATGCAATGGAGGGTATTTGTTGGGTTGAAAAAGAAAAAAAATTCAATTCAAACAACAACAAAAAAATATATAAATAATAAAATGAAAGGAAAATTCTAGTAAAGGCAAACAAATGAAGGAGACCGAAAAAAAATAAATAAATACCGTCCACCACATGCTAGGCTATAGATTTTTGACCTACTCAGGGTTGACTTTTGACCAACCGCTTGATTGTTGCGCGGCTAAGCGTCAGGGAGTGGGGTGGGTATAAGAGTATGAGGAAGTCAGGGTTAACCGCTATAGGAAATGCTACTTACCTATATACCGACCTTGACACTCACCCTAGTTCATCCTCAATTTACTATTTTACATTGATCTCATTTTTTCTGTGCGAATTAATAACGACATAAAATATTGAATTTTAACTAGAGTATTCATAAAATTTATTACGGCAATAAAAAAAAAAAAAATGAAAATAAAATACAATTGTGAGAAATTCCGACAGATTATAAAAACTACCTACCTAGCTATATCTACCATCCTAACTAACTTATATTAAAAGTTTTAACTACCCGCCACCAAATTAAATACCAATGAATCATTAAAAATAAAAAAAATATTTTGTTTTTGTGTAATGAAAAAAAATTATACATAAAATTCTTACGGTGTTGAGTTGATAGTTGTCGTTGAGCTTGATGCGTCGAATCCAAAATTGATGACGTGTTGAATGATGTTGAAGCTCGATTTTAAGTAAAGATGAATGGTCAAAAGAAATTCCTTTCAGGATATTTTCATTTGATGAATAATAATTATTAATATTATTATCATTATTATTATTATTATTATTATAAATTATTATAGATTATTATTATTATACATTATCATTATTATAATTTCCGGCTTAAAATGTCTGTTAATATTATTAACTGTTGCGATATTTTTTTTTAAATTTATATTACTCTATAATTATAACTAGAATTTTATTATATTTTCATATTAGCTTATGCTCGTACTATATAATTTATAATTTGGCCTTTTTTTCGGTAGCTTCGGCTTATCCAATCACATTCGGCACACTTCAACTTTTTCGCAAATATCACATATTATACTCACGAATATTTAAATTAAAAATTATTGTTTATTAACCTTGGCTTGGCCTGCTCTTAAAATTAAATATCAATTGCTTTTTCGTTTATTTTTTTCTCTATTTTTGTTGTTATTGTACATTACACCATTAATCAAATTACACCAAAAAAAAATTGTCTATACACTAATAAAATAAATGTTTATGGCCACTTTCTTTTCATATATCGTCCATTATCAATCACTCTTCACTAACAAGTTCTTTTTACTTAAATAAGTATATAATTCACACTATAAATCCATTTACTTTATTACACGGTTTTTTATTTTATCCACATAATGGTAACATACAGTTTACTTTATGCTATATTAAATTTTCGGTATTTCTCACTCAACCAAAGTTAAAACTTAACTTAAAAAAAAATTATAGCTTTTGGTACAAAATTATTCTTTAATTTTCAATTTTATTACGCACGCCCGAAATGATCGCCAAACTCCAACTGACCTCCCAAAACCAAAATTTTTCTTTTCCTCCTCGCAAAAAAAAAATCGCGAAAAAAAAAACCGAAAAATCTATTTTTGCTAAGTCATCATTTCAACTGCTTTATCGACCACTCGATATTTTTTCAAAATCAACTGACTTAAATTATCGATCGATCGATATTTTCCTTTGACGATAACTTTCAATTACCGATTCGCACATCACAATATCGAAGTCAACATTTAGGGATATTTTAAATGATAGTTTGCTGACATACACAAAACGTACTTCAGGCGGTTTACATACAAATTCAAAAATAATTCAGAAACTTGTAACGATGACATTCGAAATCGTTACAAATCGTGGGGACGTCCTACACCCTGAAAAGTCTCATGCCGGGCAGAAATTAATTTCAGAAAACTCCAGGTCGTAAAATTTAGTCGTTTTAGCGCAGTAACTTGGGATGAAATTTACGTTCGAATATCTTTTATGTGGTACGTGCCTAAACTTTTCCCTTCCAGGTTGCGCAATTTATACGCCACATTTCCAACTTTGCACTCAACAATGGCAGGTATGAACTTAGGTGATAGTTTGTACGCAAATTTATTTGCAGCATCGCTTTGCGCAAATGACCGGGCAAACACCGCTTGTCCGTTAACAAATTCGCGATTACGGCTTCGCAAATTGTAATGTTTAGCCGATTTGTCATGAGCAACAGTAAGATAGTGTTTGACTTTGTCTCGAACTAAATTAAGGCGATCCGATTTCGACATGAGACCTACGTCGTTATTCCTATAATCCGAAAGCAGTCTCCACAATTTATAATCGGAGCCGTGCAAAGTCATGTGTTGTCCAAAAGTTAAATAGTGGGGCGAGAATTTAGTCGTGTTATGAATTGCATTACGAAGAGCAGCAACGACTTCTTGTAAATGTAAATCCCAGTCGTTATGTGTTGAATCCGTCAGATAGCTGCGGATGGCCGATAAAATTGTTCGGTTCACACGTTCCGAGGCATTGCTTTGGGGGGAGTATATTGGTGTCCGAATGTGACCTACACCATATTTACTCAACAGCTCCTGAAACAATTTTGATGTAAATTGCTTATCATTGTCGCTTACAACAAATTCTGGCACAGAAAAGAGAAGAAACACATACTGTTAAAGTTAGCCGAAAGTTTCCAGCCGAAAGATGGTAATGCAGTTAGTGTCTTTGATAACCCAGCCGAAAGGTGGTAATGCAGTTATGATATTTCCACACCAAGTTGAAATGACGTAATATGTCGATAATGCAGATAGTGTTTAACTTCAATATTCAATCAAAAAATCCCGCCAATACAGATTTTAAAGTAACAAATAATACATCAAATTTTTAAAAGAAAAATCTTAATCAAATCTCATTTTTCCCTTATTCCGACGATAAAATCGTTCATCATTCCAGATTTTGGGACATGGTCACCAATCTGACAATGCTGATTCGATAGCCCATGACCATAGGTAGATTTTGATTATAGGTTAGGGGTAAGTCTGATGGGGTTATTGGGGTGAAATTTTTATTTTTCCCTTATTCCGACGATAAAATCGTTCATCGTTTCAGATTTTGGGACATGGACACCAATCTGACTATGCTGATTCAATAGCCCATGACCATAGGTAGATTTCGATTATAGGTTAGGGGTAAGTCTGATGGGGTTATAGGGGTGAAATTTTTATTTTTCCCTTATTCCGACGATAAAATCGTTCATCGTTCCAGATTTTGGGACATGGACACCAATCAGACTATACCGATTCGATAGCCCATGACCATAGGTAGATTTTGATTATAGGTTAGGGGTAAGTCTGATGGGGTTATAGGGGTGAAATTTTTATTTTTCACATATTCCGACGATAAAATCGTTCATCATTCCAGATTTTGGGACATGGACACCAATCTGACTATGCTGATTCGATAGCCCATGACCATAGCTAGATTTTGATTATAGGTTAGGGGTAAGTCTGATGGGGTTATAGGGGTGAAATTTTTATTTTTCACATATTCCGACGATAAAATCGTTCATCATTCCAGATTTTGGGACATGGACACCAATCTGACTATGCTGATTCGATAGCCCATGACCATAGGTAGATTTTGATTATAGGTTAGGGGTAAGTCTGATGGGGTTATAGGGGTGAAATTTTTATTTTTCACATATTCCGACGATAAAATCGTTCATCATTCCAGATTTTGGGACATGGACACCAATCTGACTATGCTGATTCGATAGCCCATGACCATAGGTAGATTTTGATTATAGGTTAGGGGTAAGTCTGATGGGGTTATAGGGGTGAAATTTTTATTTTTCACATATTCCGACGATAAAATCGTTCATCATTCCAGATTTTGGGACATGGACACCAATCTGACTATGCTGATTCAATAGCCCATGACCATAGGTAGATTTCGATTATAGGTTAGGGGTAAGTCTGATGGGGTTATAGGGGTGAAATTTTTATTTTTCCCTTATTCCGAAGATAAAATCGTTCATCATTCCAGATTTTGGGACATGGACACCAATCTGACTATGCTGATTCGATAGCCTATGACCATAGGTAGATTTTGATTATAGGTTAGGGGTAAGTCTGATGGGGTTATAGGGGAGAAATTTTTATTTCTCCTTTAATTTGACGATAAAAACGTTCATCATTCCAGATTTTGGGACATGGACACCAATCTGACAATGCTGATTCGATAGCCCATGACCATAGGTAGATTTTTATTATAGGTTAGGGGTAAGTCTGATGGGGTTATAGGGGTGAAATGTTTATTTTTCACATATTCCGACGATAAAATCGTTCATCATTCCAGATTTTGGGACATGGACACCAATCTGACTATGCTGATTCGATAGCCCATGACCATAGGTAGATTTTGATTATAGATTAGGGGTAAGTCTGATGGGGTTATAGGGGTGAAATTTTTATTTTTCTCTTATTCTGACGATGAAATCGTTCATCGTTCCAGATTTTGGGACATGGACACCAATCTGACTATACCGATTCGATAGCCCATGACCATAGGTAGATTTTTATTATAGGTTAGGGGTAAGTCTGATGGGGTTATAGGGGTGAAATTTTTATTTTTCCCTTATTCCGACGATAAAATCGTTCATCGTTCCAGATTTTGGGACATGGACACCAATCTGACTATGCTGATTCAATAGCCCATGACCATAGGTAGATTTCGATTATAGGTTAGGGGTAAGTCTGATGGGGTTATAGGGGTGAAATTTTTATTTTTCCCTTATTCCGAAGATAAAATCGTTCATCATTCCAGATTTTGCGACATGGACACCAATCTGACTATGCTGATTCGATAGCCCATGACCATAGGTAGATTTTGATTATAGGTTAGGGGTAAGTCTGATGGGGTTATAGGGGAAAATTTTTTATTTCTCCTTTAATTTGACGATAAAAACGTTCATCATTCCAGATTTTGGGACATGGACACCAATCTGACAATGCTGATTCGATAGCCCATGACCATAGGTAGATTTTGATTATAGGTTAGGGGTAAGTCTGATGGGGTTATAGGGGTGAAATGTTTATTTTTCACATATTCCGACGATAAAATCGTTCATCATTCCAGATTTTGGGACATGGACACCAATCTGACTATGCTGATTCGATAGCCCATGACCATAGGTAGATTTTGATTATAGGTTAGGGGTAAGTCTGATGGGGTTATAGGGGTGAAATTTTTATTTTTCTCTTATTCTGACGATGAAATCGTTCATCGTTCCAGATTTTGGGACATGGACACCAATCTGACTATACCGATTCGATAGCCCATGACCATAGGTAGATTTTGATTATAGGTTAGGGGTAAGTCTGATGGGGTTATAGGGGTGAAATGTTTATTTTTCACATATTCCGACGATAAAATCGTTCATCATTCCAGATTTTGGGACATGGACACCAATCTGACTATGCTGATTCGATAGCCCATGACCATAGGTAGATTTTGATTATAGGTTAGGGGTAAGTCTGATGGGGTTATAGGGGTGAAATTTTTATTTTTCCCTTATTCCGACGACAAAATCGTTCATCATTCCAGATTTTGGGACATGAACACCAATCTGACTATGCTGATTCGATAGCCCATGACCATAGGTAGATTTTGATTATAGGTTAAGGGTAAGTCTGATGGGGTTATAGGTGTCAAATGCCATATTTGTTTTATGCAGCCGAATAATGTCGATAAAGCAGTTTAATGCTCTTCAAGCAAAGTCGTCCATCATTCGCGATTTTGCGACATGGACACCAATCTGACTATGCCGATTCGATAGCTCATGACCATAGGTAGATTTTGATTATAGGTTAGGGGTAAGTCTGATGGGGTTATAGGGGTGAAATTTTTATTTTTCCCTTATTCCGACGATAAAATCGTTCATCATTCCAGATTTTGGGACATGGACACCAATCTGACTATGCTGATTCGATAGCCCATTACCATAGGTAGATTTCGATTATAGGTTAGGGGTAAGTCTGATGGGGTTATAGGGGTGAAATTTTTATTTTTCCCTTATTCCGATGATAAAATCGTTCATCATTCCAGATTTTGGGACATGGACACCAATCTGACTATGCTGATTCGATAGCCCATGACCATAGGTAGATTTTGATTATAGGTTAGGGGTAAGTCTGATGGGGTTATAGGGGTGAAATTTTTATTTTTCTCTTATTCTGACGATGAAATCGTTCATCGTTCCAGATTTTGGGACATGGACACCAATCTGACTATACCGATTCGATAGCCCATGACCATAGGTAGATTTTGATTATAGGTTAGGGGTAAGTCTGATGGGGTTATAGGGGTGAAATTTTTATTTTTCCCTTATTCTGACGATAAAATCGTTCATCGTTCCAGATTTTGGGACATGGACACCAATCTGACTATGCTGATTCAATAGCCCATGACCATAGGTAGATTTCGATTATAGGTTAGGGGTAAGTCTGATGGGGTTATAGGGGTGAAATTTTTATTTTTCCCTTATTCCGACGATAAAATCGTTCATCGTTCCAGATTTTGGGACATGGACACCAATCTGACTATGCTGATTCAATAGCCCATGACCATAGGTAGATTTCGATTATAGGTTAGGGGTAAGTCTGATGGGGTTATAGGGGTGAAATTTTTATTTTTCCCTTATTCCGAAGATAAAATCGTTCATCATTCCAGATTTTGCGACATGGACACCAATCTGACAATGCTGATTCGATAGCCCATGACCATAGGTAGATTTTGATTATAGGTTAGGGGTAAGTGTGATGGGGTTATAGGGGTGAAATGTTTATTTTTCACATATTCCGACGATAAAATCGTTCATCATTCCAGATTTTGGAACATGGACACCAATCTGACTATGCTGATTCGATAGCCCATGACCATAGGTAGATTTTGATTATAGGTTAGGGGTAAGTCTGATGGGGTTATAGGGGTGAAATTTTTATTTTTCTCTTATTCTGACGATGAAATCGTTCATCGTTCCAGATTTTGGGACATGGACACCAATCTGACTATGCTGATTCAATAGCCCATGACCATAGGTAGATTTCGATTATAGGTTAGGGGTAAGTCTGATGGGGTTATAGGGGTGAAATTTTTATTTTTCCCTTATTCCGACGATAAAATCGTTCATCATTCCAGATTTTGGGACATGGACACCAATCTGACTATGCTGATTTGATAGCCCATGACCATAGGTAGATTTTGATTATAGGTTAGGGGTAAGTCTGATGGGGTTATAGGGGTGAAATTTTTATTTTTCCCTTATTCTGACGATGAAATCGTTCATCGTTCCAGATTTTGGGACATGGACACCAATCTGACTATACCGATTCGATAGCCCATGAACATAGGCAGATTTCGATTATAGGTTAGGGGTAAGTCTGATGGGGTTATAGGGGTGAAATTTTTATTTTTCACATATTCCGACGATAAAATCGTTCATCATTCCAGATTTTGGGACATGGACACCAATCTGACTATGCTGATTCGATAGCCCATGACCATAGGTAGATTTTGATTATAGGTTAGGGGTAAGTCTGATGGGGTTATAGGGGTGAAATTTTTATTTTTCCCTTATTCCGACGACAAAATCGTTCATCATTCCAGATTTTGGGACATGAACACCAATCTGACTATGCTGATTCGATAGCCCATGACCATAGGTAGATTTTGATTATAGGTTAAGGGTAAGTCTGATGGGGTTATAGGTGTCAAATGCCATATTTGTTTTATGCAGCCGAATAATGTCGATAAAGCAGTTTAATGCTCTTCAAGCAAAGTCGTCCATCATTCGCGATTTTGCGACATGGACACCAATCTGACAATGCCGATTCGATAGCTCATGACCATAGGTAGATTTTGATTATAGGTTAGGGGTAAGTCTGATGGGGTTATAGGGGTGAAATTTTTATTTTTCCCTTATTCCGACGATAAAATCGTTCATCATTCCAGATTTTGGGACATGGACACCAATCTGACTATGCTGATTCGATAGCCCATTACCATAGGTAGATTTCGATTATAGGTTAGGGGTAAGTCTGATGGGGTTATAGGGGTGAAATTTTTATTTTTCCCTTATTCCGACGATAAAATCGTTCATCATTCCAGATTTTGGGACATGGATACCAATCTGACTATGCTGATTCGATAGCCCATGACCATAGGTAGATTTTGATTATAGGTTAGGGGTAAGTCTGATGGGGTTATAGGGGTGAAATTTTTATTTTTCCCTTATTCTGACGATAAAATCGTTCATCGTTCCAGATTTTGGGACATGGACACCAATCTGACTATGCTGATTCAATAGCCCATGACCATAGGTAGATTTCGATTATAGATTAGGGGTAAGTCTGATGGGGTTATAGGGGTGAAATTTTTATTTTTCCCTTATTCCGACGATAAAATCGTTCATCATTCCAGATTTTGGGACATGGACACCAATCTGACTATGCTGATTCGATAGCCCATGACCATAGGTAGATTTTGATTATAGGTTAGGGGTAAGTCTGATGGGGTTATAGGGGTGAAATTTTTATTTTTCCCTTATTCCGACGATAAAATCGTTCATCGTTCCAGATTTTGGGACATGGACACCAATCTGACTATGCTGATTCAATAGCCCATGACCATAGGTAGATTTCGATTATAGGTTAGGGGTAAGTCTGATGGGGTTATAGGGGTGAAATTTTTATTTTTCCCTTATTCCGAAGATAAAATCGTTCATCATTCCAGATTTTGCGACATGGACACCAATCTGACTATGCTGATTCGATAGCCCATGACCATAGGTAGATTTTGATTATAGGTTAAGGGTAAGTCTGATGGGGTTATAGGGAAGAAATTTTTATTTTTCTCTTATTCTGACGATGAAATCGTTCATCGTTCCAGATTTTGGGACATGGACACCAATCTGACTATACCGATTCGATAGCCCATGACCATAGGTAGATTTTGATTATAGGTTAGGGGTAAGTCTGATGGGGTTATAGGGGTGAAATTTTTATTTTTCCCTTATTCTGACGATAAAATCGTTCATCGTTCCAGATTTTGGGACATGGACACCAATCTGACTATGCTGATTCAATAGCCCATGACCATAGGTAGATTTCGATTATAGGTTAGGAGTAAGTCTGATGGGGTTATAGGGGTGAAATTTTTATTTTTCCCTTATTCCGACGATAAAATCGTTCATCATTCCAGATTTTGGGACATGGACACCAATCTGACTATGCTGATTCGATAGCCCATGACCATAGGTAGATTTTGATTATAGGTTAGGGGTAAGTCTGATGGGGTTATAGGGGTGAAATTTTTATTTTTCTCTTATTCTGACGATGAAATCGTTCATCGTTCCAGATTTTGGGACATGGACACCAATCTGACTATACCGATTCGATAGCCCATGACCATAGGTAGATTTTGATTATAGGTTAGGGGTAAGTCTGATGGGGTTATAGGGGTGAAATTTTTATTTTTCCCTTATTCCGACGATAAAATCGTTCATCGTTCCAGATTTTGGGACATGGACACCAATCTGACTATGCTGATTCAATAGCCCATGACCATAGGTAGATTTCGATTATAGGTTAGGGGTAAGTCTGATGTGGTTATAGGGGTGAAATTTTTATTTTTCACATATTCCGACGATAAAATCGTTCATCATTCCAGATTTTGGGACATGGACACCAATCTGACTATGCTGATTCGATAGCCCATGATCATAGGTAGATTTTGATTATAGATTAGGGGTAAGTCTGATGGGGTTATAGGGGTGAAATTTTTATTTTTCTCTTATTCTGACGATGAAATCGTTCATCGTTCCAGATTTTGGGACATGGACACCAATCTGATTATACCGATTCGATAGCCCATGACCATAGGTAGATTTTGATTATAGGTTAGGGGTAAGTCTGATGGGGTTATAGGGGTGAAATTTTTATTTTTCACATATTCCGAAAATAAAATCGTTCATCATTCCAGATTTTGGGACATGGACACCAATCTGACTATGCTGATTCGATAGCCCATGACCATAGGTAGATTTTGATTATAGGTTAGGGGTAAGTCTGATGGGGTTATAGGGGTGAAATTTTTATTTTTCCCTTATTCCGACGACAAAATCGTTCATCATTCCAGATTTTGGGACATGAACACCAATCTGACTATGCTGATTCGATAGCCCATGACCATAGGTAGATTTTGATTATAGGTTAAGGGTAAGTCTGATGGGGTTATAGGTGTCAAATGCCATATTTGTTTTATGCAGCCGAATAATGTCGATAAAGCAGTTTAATGCTCTTCAAGCAAAGTCGTCCATCATTCGCGATTTTGCGACATGGACACCAATCTGACTATGCCGATTCGATAGCTCATGACCATAGGTAGATTTTGATTATAGGTTAGGGGTAAGTCTGATGGGGTTATAGGGGTGAAATTTTTATTTTTCCCTTATTCCGACGATAAAATCGTTCATCATTCCAGATTTTGGGACATGGACACCAATCTGACTATGCTGATTCGATAGCCCATTACCATAGGTAGATTTTGATTATAGGTTAGGGGTAAGTCTGATGGGGTTATAGGGGTGAAATTTTTATTTTTCTCTTATTCTGACGATGAAATCGTTCATCGTTCCAGATTTTGGGACATGGACACCAATCTGACTATACCGATTCGATAGCCCATGACCATAGGTAGATTTTGATTATAGGTTAGGGGTAAGTCTGATGGGGTTATAGGGGTGAAATTTTTATTTTTCCCTTATTCCGACGATAAAATCGTTCATCGTTCTAGATTTTGGGACATGGACACCAATCTGACTATGCTGATTCAATAGCCCATGACCATAGGTAGATTTCGATTATAGGTTAGGGGTAAGTCTGATGGGGTTATAGGGGTGAAATTTTTATTTTTCCCTTATTCCGAAGATAAAATCGTTCATCATTCCAGATTTTGCGACATGGACACCAATCTGACTATGCTGATTCGATAGCCCATGACCATAGGTAGATTTTGATTATAGGTTAAGGGTAAGTCTGATGGGGTTATAGGGAAGAAATTTTTATTTCTCCTTTAATTTGACGAGATTTTGGGACATGGACACCAATCTGACAATGCTGATTCGATAGCCCATGACCATAGGTAGATTTTGATTATAGGTTAGGGGTAAGTCTGATGGGGTTATAGGGGTGAAATTTTTATTTTTCCCTTATTCCGACGATAAAATCGTTCATCATTCCAGATTTTGGGACATGGACACCAATCTGACTATGCTGATTCGATAGCCCATGACCATAGGTAGATTTTGATTATAGGTTAAGGGTAAGTCTGATGGGGTTATAGGTGTCAAATGCCATATTTGTTTTATGCAGCCGAATAATGTCGATAAAGCAGTTTAATGCTCTTCAAGCAAAGTCGTCCATCATTCGCGATTTTGCGACATGGACACCAATCTGACTATGCCGATTCGATAGCTCATGACCATAGGTAGATTTTGATTATAGGTTAGGGGTAAGTCTGATGGGGTTATAGGGGTGAAATTTTTATTTTTCCCTTATTCCGACGATAAAATCGTTCATCATTCCAGATTTTGGGACATGGACACCAATCTGACTATGCTGATTCGATAGCCCATTACCATAGGTAGATTTCGATTATAGGTTAGGGGTAAGTCTGATGGGGTTATAGGGGTGAAATTTTTATTTTTCACATATTCCGACGATAAAATCGTTCATCATTCCAGATTTTGGGACATGGACACCAATCTGACTATGCTGATTCGATAGCCCATGACCATAGGTAGATTTTGATTGTAGGTTAGGGGTAAGTCTGATGGGGTTATAGGGGTGAAATTTTTATTTTTCCCTTATTCTGACGATGAAATCGTTCATCGTTCCAGATTTTGGGACATGGACACCAATCTGACTATACCGATTCGATAGCCCATGACCATAGGTAGATTTTGATTATAGGTTAGGGGTAAGTCTGATAGGGTTATAGGGGTGAAATTTTTATTTTTCACATATTCCGACGATAAAATCGTTCATCATTCCAGATTTTGGGACATGGACACCAATCTGACTATGCTGATTCGATAGCCCATGACCATAGGTAGATTTTGATTATATGTTAGGGGTAAGTCTGATGGGGTTATAGGGGTGAAATTTTTATTTTTCCATTATTCTGACGATGAAATCGTTCATCGTTCCAGATTTAAGGGACATGGACACCAATCTGACTATACCGATTCGATAGCCCATGAACATAGGCAGATTTCGATTATAGGTTAGGGGTAAGTCTGATGGGGTTATAGGGGTGAAATTTTTATTTTTCCCTTATTCCGAAGATAAAATCGTTCATCATTCCAGATTTTGCGACATGGACACCAATCTGACTATGCTGATTCGATAGCCCATGACCATAGGTAGATTTTGATTATAGGTTAGGGGTAAGTCTGATGGGGTTATAGGGAAGACATTTTTATTTCTCCTTTAATTTGACGATAAAAACGTTCATCATTCCAGATTTTGGGACATGGACACCAATCTGACAATGCTGATTCGATAGCCCATGACCATAGGTAGATTTTGATTATAGGTTAGGGGTAAGTCTGATGGGGTTATAGGGGTGAAATGTTTATTTTTCACATATTCCGACGATAAAATCGTTCATCATTCCAGATTTTGGGACATGGACACCAATCTGACTATGCTGATTCGATAGCCCATGACCATAGGTAGATTTTGATTATAGGTTAGGGGTAAGTCTGATGGGGTTATAGGGGTGAAATGTTTATTTTTCACATATTCCGACGATAAAATCGTTCATCATTCCAGATTTTGGGACATGGACACCAATCTGACTATGCTGATTCGATAGCCCATGACCATAGGTAGATTTTGATTATAGGTTAGGGGTAAGTCTGATGGGGTTATAGGGGTGAAATTTTTATTTTTCACTTATTCTGACGATGAAATCGTTCATCGTTCCAGATTTTGGGACATGGACACCAATCTGACTATACCGATTCGATAGCCCACGACCATAGGTAGATTTTGATTATAGGTTAGGGGTAAGTCTGATGGGGTTATAGGGGCCCATAGGGGGTTATAGACTTACCCCTAACCTATAATCGAAATCTGCCTATGTTCATGGGCTATCGAACCGGTATAGTCAGATTGGTGTCCATGTCCCAAAATCTGGAACGATGAACGATTTTATCGTCGGAATAAGGGAAAAATAAAAATTTCACCCCTATAACCCCATCAGACTTACCCCTAACCTATAATCAAAATCTACCTATGGTAATGGGCTATCGAATCAGCATAGTCAGATTGGTGTCCATGTCCCAAAATCTGGAATGATGAACGATTTTATCGTCGGAATAAGGGAAAAATAAAAATTTCACCCCTATAACCCCATCAGACTTACCCCTAACCTATAATCAAAATCTACCTATGGTCATGAGCTATCGAATCGGCATAGTCAGATTGGTGTCCATGTCGCAAAATCGCGAATGATGGACGACTTTGCTTGAAGAGCATTAAACTGCTTTATCGACATTATTCGGCTGCATAAAACAAATATGGCATTTGACACCTATAACCCCATCAGACTTACCCTTAACCTATAATCAAAATCTACCTATGGTCATGGGCTATCGAATCGGCATAGTCAGGTTGGTGTCCATGTCCCAAAATCTGGAATGATGAACGATTTTATCGTCGGAATATGTGAAAAATAAAAATTTCACCCCTATAACCCCATCAGACTTACCCCTAACCTATAATCAAAATCTACCTATGGTCATGGGCTATCGAATCGGTATAGTCAGATTGGTGTCCATGTCCCAAAATCTGGAACGATGAACGATTTCATCGTCAGAATAAGGGAAAAATAAAAATTTCACCCCTATAACCCCATCAGACTTACCCCTAACCTATAATCAAAATCTACCTATGGTCATGGGCTATCGAATCAGCATAGTCATTGTGATGTCTTTCTGGTTAAATCTATAACATCTATATAAAATAAATTTTTGAAAGTTGGCCGTATGCTGCTATAATAAACACATGAAACTATTAGTTAATATCGTTTAGATTGGAAATTGTATTTGTTGTTTGTCCCGATATATATGTTTGCGGCTGGTTAAGTAGATTATTCACTTTCGACTACGATATTTCAATTTAATATATAATTTACTTAACTTTCGGCTCAAGTAGTCAAGACACTATCTGCATTATCGATTTTTTCACTTTCGGCTGGCAACTTTCGGCTAACTTTAACAAGGTAAGAAACACGTCATTTTCGAGGTAGTTACAAATCAATGTGGCTGTCGCTTCACGTAAAGGTTTCACGAGGACAAATTTGGAGTAGTGATCTAATATAATGAAAATGTACGTATTTCCACGTTTTGATCGGGGATACGGACCCAACAGATCTACATAAATTCTTTGAAACGGGCGTTCGGAGGTAAACTGATGCCCCATTTCAGGCTTGGTGCTATAATTTACCGCTTTATTCATTTTACATGACTTACATTTTGCAATGAAGTCTTTGACGTCGAGAGCCATTCGATTCCAAAAGAATTGTCTTCGAAGTCGCTCTAGTGTTTTAGCTACACCCATGTGAGCTGATGTTGGAGGGGCATGTGCTTGTTCTATTAGTGATCGCGAAAGCTTCACGGGAATAACCAAGCGCCAAGTGGGTAAATCTGTGGCATCGTACCGCGTACCAAAGGAAGGCAAATACAATAATTTATTATCTTTGACACAAAAATTGGTGCAACTAGATCCTACTTCTTGGATGTTTTTAATTCGTTCTTGATACTCATCGCTATTAAAAGCAGGATCATCCAAATTTATATGGAGCGGTTCCATATTTTCGTTATTGCCATCAGCTTGAGGTTTGTTGAGGGCTGCGACCGGAACAACGAGACTTAGACAAGAAACTGGTTCTTCAGAAAATGCCCGCGACAATGCGTCCGGTACTACGTTGACCGAACCCTTACGATAACCAATTTCAAAATCGAAGGCTTGGAGTTTCAAACTCCATCGAGCTAACCTTCCCGACAAATCCTTTTGGGACATAAGCCACCGAAGACTCGCGTGATCTGTGTAAATCGTGAACGAATACCCTTCTACATACGGTCTAAACTTTTTGACGCTCAGTACCGCTGCGTAACACTCCAATTCCGTAATGGAGTAGTTCTTTTGAGCGGCATTCAACTTTTGTGATACAAAAGCTATAGGGTGTTCATTTCCAGCGGAATCCAGTTGGAATAGCACGCTTCCTACACCAACGGTACTGGCGTCACATTGTATGTAGAAGGGTTTCTGAAAATCGGGATTTACCAAGACGGGCGCAGATGTCAAGGATTGTTTTAACAAACTAAAGGATTTGTCCGCAGTCTCGGACCATTTAATTTTAGTACCTTTCTTTGTAAGGTCGGTTAATGGAGCGGCTATGGTGGCAAAGTTTCGGATAAAACGCCGGTACCAGCCACACATTCCTAGAAAACTCCTAACTTGTTTAGTGGTCTTGGGTACTGGGTAATCCACAATTGCTTTGACTTTCTCGTTATCAGTCCGAAGACAGCCATCTCCTACTACGTATCCCAAATATTTCACCTCCTTAAGCAAGAACCTACTTTTTTCAACGTTTATCGTTAATCCGGCTTTTTTCAGAAGATTCGCAACTTCGCGAAGAAGGGCAAAATGATCTCCAAGAGTGGCAGAGGTTATTAGTAGATCGTCCAAATAGACGAACACACGGTCGTGTAATTGATGCGGGATCACCCTGTGCATGAGGCGGCACATAGTTTGTGGTGCGTTGCACAAACCGAAAGGCATGACCGTGAATTGATACAAAGGCCGCCCAGGTACCGTAAATGCCGTCTTATCTCTGGATTGTGGGTCAAGCGGGATCTGCCAGAAGGCATCTTTCAAGTCGATGCTTGATATAAATCTTGTTTGATCCAACCGACCCAACAATCCATCGATAAGCGGTAATGGATACGCATCCTTGACGGTAACTTTGTTCAATTCACGGGCATCCAAACACAAACGAACCTTACCATTTGCCTTCGATACAAGGGTGACCGGCGAACACCAAGAGCTCTGGGATTCCTCAATGACACCCAAAGAGATCATTCTGTCCAACTCTGCGTACATGCGAGTCTGAACAGCTGGCGATATAGCATAGAAACGTTGCTTGATAGGTTTAGCTGTGCCTACATCCATGGAATGCGTGACAAGATTGGTTTTGCCGAGACCGAGTTGTACAAATGACGGAAATTGCTCCGTAATGGCTTTCAGTGTTAAGTCTTCTTCAGGCGAGAGATTGTGGAACTGATAAGCGTCAAGTTTTACGTCCTTGGTGGTGGTGACAGAAGCTATCGATGCGATATTCGGCGTGATTCCGAACAAGTTCCAGAAGTCAATCCCTAAATACAGAGGTTGCTCTAATGATGGAACTATGTATAATCGGATTCGCTTTTCACGGCCGTTAAATACTATTTGAGCAGTAATGTAACCAAAAATCCGTTGTGGTTGTCCACTGGCTGTATTAACAACCCCCGAAAAACTGTGAAATTTAATGGTAGAATGGCTTAAATATTTTTCGGAACCAGCTCCTAGGATACTAATGGTGGCTCCACTATCCAAAAGACCTTTATATACAATACCCTTTATCGAGACTTGCGCGTACGGCCGTTTATATTATATTAGACCTAATATTTCTTCTTGATTGCCAGTAATTTCTGCTGCGCGATCGATGTTTTAAATTGTATTGTCGTTTATTATTTACTAGATTGGAAGAGTGTTTTACGTTTTCTGCAGAATCTTGTAAACATTCAGAAGAAGTTAATAAATCGAGTACCTTGACGGAAGAAGAGTACCGTGTATCACAATTACCACTAGAATGTTGGTACTTCTGAACAAGTGTGTTTCGGTTAGGATATGGTTCAGCAGAATGAAAGGAGCTATTAGAAGCTTCTGAGTTTACCTCGAATTGTTCATCCTCCCAAGGTTGTTTAAGGAAGGATCTGTATTCGCCGATGCATTCTGCTGCTGAGAACTGGGTTGATAATGTCTCGGGGGACCCTGGTTCCCAGACCTCCACTGGCCCCGTGCACCGTTTTCCGAACAACGTGAACATTTTGGGGATGTTGTGTCTTTTAGTCCACACTTGTAGCAAAACCAACCAGTAGGTGGCTTTGGACAATCACTAAATGCATGACCTATATCGTCGCAGTTATAGCAGATTATGTATGTATTGTTTCGGTGAGGGGAATTGGAATCGAATTGTGGGCGAGTTATCAGAGGTCTTTCTGGTTGTTGTGGTGAAAGCATATTTGTCCTTTGGATAGCATTGATTTGTGGAGGCATACAATATTGGTAGGACCCGGGACTGTTTGTGTCTAGTTGCGTGTTCATCACATTTTCATAATTTGCGCTGGGGTCCAATTCTAAGGAATGTATGCTACGCCTTTGCGGAATAACCTTATCAAAATCTTGGAATGCGACTCGCTTAAAAGGGAACAAAGCCATCGGGATCTATTTTTAATTCAGACCAAGTATTCTCCCAGCTCATGCAGCTGCTTAACAAATCTCCGAGAGAATCAAAATGACGATCGGTTAATTGATAGCGCAAACCTGGTCTCATATTTTTCATAACCACCTTGATGAGCTGTTTGTCAGAGTAGGGAGTACTTAATTGAAAAGTTAGACTACACACTTGTTCATAAAATTCCAGAAAAGACTCTTTAGGAAATTGCTTTCTAGACTCAATTTTATTTTCAATGTCTATGTCTGGTCGTCTAGTTTGAAAGCGTTCTACCATGGTATGCCGAACTTCAGGCCAATTCGCTTGAGGGTTTTGTTGCCTATACCTCCAATACCAGTTCGATGCGACTCCTTTTAAAACAAAGCTAACCTCAGTCAAAAGTTGCTCGTTCGTTAAATGCATAGATGATGCTAATGTTTCTAATTGGAATAGAAACAAATTAATGGGAATGCCCGTTGGTGATCCATCAAAAGACAGACCACTTCGCGATAGACCACGTGAATCTGGCGCATATTTAACTTGTGTTGGATTAGGCTGTGTATAATAATTATTCTCAATTTGACCAACATTATTCTGAGACGAATGAGGTATATTTGGTTGAGGTATGTAGGGCGTATTAAACATATGATTATAATTAGCGGTAGGTTGCTTTATTGGAGGAGGCCTATGGTACTGCCAATTTTGAGAGGTACTTGCGACGGCTGCTGACATTTGTGGCAAAGTAATTGCTGGTTTATACCTCTCGTTTGCGAATTGTAACTGGGTTGGTTGCATTACCGAGTATAACATAGAGTTTTGACTATTCTGGGCTTGTGTTTTGATAGGTGGCTCCTGCAATGGTTCTTTTGTGTTACGCTTCAAATCATAACACTCTTTACTTAGTGATAATACCTGTTCGGATAACTGACGGATTTGCTCCATCATACGGTCCATTTCGGACGACTGATCAGCACGATGTGAAATAGTAGAGGTTCCCGGTATAGAAAGTGTTTTATGATTATCGTCACAGTTCTGAATCATTTCGATATGCACTGAGTTGGCTGTATCAATGGATTCATCCAACTTGTCCTGGTGATTTAAGAAGTTCTGTAGTGTGCCTATTAATTTTTCACAGGGTTGTAATGCCTTGCTAGCTGGTCCAGCATACGTTGGAGAACTAGTAGCACGCCTTAACCGACTTGCAATATGAAGGAGTTTAGATTCTATTGTACGGGCAGACTGTACTTGTTGATCGGTTTCTAAACTACGGATGGTACTAATTTCCTGCTTTATCATTTCTAGGTTAAGACAGCACTTATTTATTTCCAAGTCAGGTCGTTTACACGCGCTTTCGTGCATCTTAGAGGGTGCTTCCTTTTTCCCTTCTTCTTCTGCGATCACTTGGTTTTGTAGAGTTTGAATTGCGGAATCTTCAACGACTGCAATTTTACGCACTTCACATTCGATTTCGAATTCGTTTCGATTTAACAAAAACACATTCATTTTTAAAAAATTCAATTTCACCGAAGAGAGAAAAAAAAAATATAGAAAAACTAATATGAAGAAATACGATATTTCTATACGTACAAATAAGTTGCGATTACAAATGTGTAAACTCTCAAAGACGAAAAAAATCCTTGTAAAATTATCTGAACAGTAATGCCAAATTCGAAAAAAAATATATAATTACAAACAAAAAATCAATTCCAAATTGTTGCTGAGAATTGTGTGTATGACTACGATATTGTGTACGGAATGACAACTGAATGAGTAACATACAAAGTAAATTTCAATCGATCGTAAATTGAATTGAACGAAGAAAAAAAAACGATAATAGTAATGATAAAGCCCGATATTGCGACTTGCCAAAAATATGATTAATTGATAAATTATTAAATTAGAACAACAATATGTTTATAAAAAAAAAATACGTTTTGGCTAGATTAATCGATCGCAAGAAAAAAATTCAAAAATTTTCAAATATGGAACCCAATTTAAAAAATAAAAAAATATATATAAGTATACATATATAGATATAATATGTATATATATAACGATAATTTGCAAAATAATTTGAATCGAAGAGGATGAACTAGAATGAGTGCCGTAGATTTATAAATCATAAAATCTGTTATTTGGTTTTCGTAATTAGCATTAAAGGGAAAGGGATCGGAATGGTGGAAGAATTAATGAATTACAATAAACCCGCCAGTAATTCAAACAGTGTTTATAACCGGATACGATGTAACGGACCAATTGCAATCAAATTAACTGATAAATTAAATTAGGTAACCGAATCACCTGGGACTACAAATCAAACTCTTTGCAGAGGAAAATGTATCAAATCCGAAGTAATACGACAACTGTTAATTGAAATTGATTTCGAAAACCAGAAAAGATAGTAAAAATCAACACCAATGGCGGAAACATATCATTTCTGATTTGACAAAGCAATTTTACATTAACGGAATTAGAAAAATTTAATGTTATGAAAAAAAGCAAAAAATTTAACATCTATATTGAACGTCTAGATCAACAAAAAAAAAATTTCAGATTTTAGACAGAATATAGAAGCATAAAAAAAATTAAATGGACTAATTGATAAAGGGAAGAGCAAAAAAAATTAAATAAAAAGCCGTTTTAAATTGGGCGCCACTGTAGCATTTAGCATGCAATGGAGGGTATTTGTTGGGTTGAAAAAGAAAAAAAATTCAATTCAAACAACAACAAAAAAAAATATAAATAATAAAATGAAAGGAAAATTCTAGTAAAGGCAAACAAATGAAGGAGACCGAAAAAAAATAAATAAATACCGTCCACCACATGCTAGGCTATAGATTTTTGACCTACTCAGGGACTCAAGCGGTTGTTGCGCGGCTAAGCGTCAGGGAGTGGGGTGGGTATAAGAGCATGAGTAAGTCAGGGTTAACCGCTATAGGAAATGCTAATTACCTATATACCGACCTTGACACTCACCCTAGTTCATCCTCAATTTACTATTTTACATTGATCTCATTTTTTCTGTGCGAATTAATAACGACATAAAATATTGAATTTTAACTAGAGTATTCATAAAATTTATTACGGCAATAAAAAAAAAAATGAAAATAAAATACAATTGTGAGAAATTCCGACAGATTATAAAAACTACCTACCTAGCTATATCTACCATCCTAACTAACTTATATTAAAAGTTTTAACTACCCGCCACCAAATTAAATACCAATGAATCATTAAAAATAAAAAAAATATTTTGTTTTTGTGTAATAAAAAAAATTATACATAAAATTCTTACGGTGTTGAGTTGATAGTTGTCGTTGAGCTTGATGCGTCGAATCCAAAATTGATGACGTGTTGAATGATGTTGAAGCTCGATTTTAAGTAAAGATGAATGGTCAAAAGAAATTCCTTTCAGGATATTTTCATTTGATGAATAATAATTATTAATATTATTATCATTATTATTATTATTATTATTATAAATTATTATAGATTATTATTATTATACATTATCATTATTATAATTTCCGGCTTAAAATGTCTGTTAATATTATTAACTGTTGCGATATTTTTTTTTTAAATTTATATTACTCTATAATTATAACTAGAATTTTATTATATTTTCATATTAGCTTATGCTCGTACTATATAATTTATAATTTGGCCATTTTTTTCGGTAGCTTCGGCTTATCCAATCACATTCGGCACACTTCAACTTTTTCGCAAATATCACATATTATACTCACGAATATTTAAATTAAAAATTATTGTTTATTAACCTTGGCTTGGCCTGCTCTTAAAATTAAATATCAATTGCTTTTTCGTTTATTTTTTTCTCTATTTTTGTTGTTATTGTACATTACACCATTAATCAAATTACACCAAAAAAAAAATTGTCTATACACTAATAAAATAAATGTTTATGGCCACTTTCTTTTCATATATCGTCCATTATCAATCACTCTTCACTAACAAGTTCTTTTTACTTAAATAAGTATATAATTCACACTATAAATCCATTTACTTTATTACACGGTTTTTTATTTTATCCACATAATGGTAACATACAGTTTACTTTATGCTATATTAAATTTTCGGTATTTCTCACTCAACCAAAGTTAAAACTTAACTTAAAAAAAAATTATAGCTTTTGGTACAAAATTATTCTTTAATTTTCAATTTTATTACGTACGCCCGAAATGATCGCCAAACTCCAACTGACCTCCCAAAACCAAAATTTTTCTTTTCCTCCTCGCAAAAAAAAAATCGCGAAAAAAAAACCGAAAAATCTATTTTTGCTAAGTCATCATTTCAACTGCTTTATCGACCACTCGATATTTTTTCAAAATCAACTGACTTAAATTATCGATCGATCGATATTTTCCTTTGACGATAATTTTCAATTACCGATTCGCACATCACAATATCGAAGTCAACATTTAGGGATATTTTAAATGAAAGTTTGCTGACATACACAAAACGTACTTCAGGCGGTTTACATACAAATTCAAAAATAATTCAGAAACTTGTAACGATGACATTCGGAATCGTTACAATAAAATAAAAAAATATATAAAATTTGATTTTGATTATCGTCATGCAAAGTCGAGATTAATATACGTGTTTGAAAAATACTAAAATAAAAGCTTAAACATAGCATTTTTACAACATTTTAATAAAAATAAAATTAAAAAATCTGGTGAGAGTTTTGTTTTATTGTGAAACGTAGCTCAGCCATTTTGAGAATTTGATGAAAATAAAGAAAATTACGTATTTTGGATTTATTTTGAGTGTTTCTTTTCTATTCATATGTAAATAAATAGTTGATATTGAATAAAAGTGAATTTTTGTGAACAAAACAATAAAAAATTAAGTGAAACGATCGCTAAAAATAATAATACGTTGTTACACGATCCATTTACCAATGGTAATATATATATACCTCGATTAGTTTACACATGCGGCGCAAAGACGCCCAACAAGAAACGGCCTATCGAGGCATAATTTGATACGGCGCAAAGACGCCCAACAGTGAGGTGGCCTATCGAGACATAATTTGATACGGCGCAAAGACGCCCAACAGTGAGGTGGCCTATCGAGGCATAAATTGGTATCGGGGAAAGGCCCCGCAACGTCCGACCGCACAAGGTCGCAACATACGGGTGGCCAACCGGTCCCTCGTAACGGTCCGGTTTCTTATTTATATACATTAAGGTACCAGTTTTTTATTTATATTTTTAATTTTTTTTTATTTTATTTTTTTTATATATTTTATTATTATATTAAATTTTTAAAATATTTTGTAATCGAGCGCCGCACAGCGGGTGCACGCTCGGTGCGCATCGTTTTCTCTCTCTCTCTCGTTTTCTCCTGGTGCGGGTGGAGGGGGAAGTTGTTTTCCTGTTGTTGTTGTTTTTCACTACAAATAAAATGAATTATTAAATTTTTTTCGGTGTGGTGTGATGTGAGCGTAAACTCCCTCTGTGTCGGCGTAGTGTTTGCGGTCCCTTGATGCCCGCATCCGATTCCGTAACCAGGGCTTGTCCCCGTTTGAATTCGGATGGATGCGCGCACCAAGGCACGGCTCTCGGTTTATAATTGGTTTGTGTTCGTTCCTCAGGTTTCGGCCGACGAGTTTCGGCGGAACTCCGGGTACATTTTTATTATTTGCGTTCCCCCTAACTTTCTATATGATCACGGTGTAAGCCAGGAGCCCTGTATGCCTCAAACCCCACGACCCTTAGCACATCTCCCTGAGAATGTAGCCGGCAAAAATCACCGTGGAGGCCTCTGCAGGTGCTTAGTGATATCTGCAGGTTGGCAGTAGCCAGCCTGTAACAAATTGAAATTGTTCTGCGAATAAATTTTGTAGTTGCGATGCAGAATTAATTGGATCTGCAGAACTTGCATCTCCATAATCCTCGTCAGTTACCGGAGAGTTGAATGGAGTATCAGACGACATCTATAAACTCAAATAGAAAAGCGAAACAAAAATGCGAAATCGAGTAGAGGAAAAAAAAAATGAAATAAATAAAATGCCGGAGTTAATTTTAATTTTTAAATAAAATTTTATTATTAAATTTGAGGCAATGAACTCGATAAAATTAAGGAAGAAAAACTTACCCCCGATCTACTCACGTTTACAAATTTGTTGTGATTTTGTTTTCCAGATGTCAGATGATTTGATGTCCAGATGATTTAACCACTGAATCGCCAACTGCTGTTGACACCTCTGCTGTGCTCTGCTCGTATTACTCCAAAGAGAAAACGCCTGTGATGTGCTGCCGTATCCTTGCGCAGTCGTATTCACGACGGTGGTCACCAATTTAAAGAGATACAATATTCTACTTCCTTATATGGCTGCACATATACTTTTGATGTGTCCAGGTGTATCTTTCGACGAAACCTTTCTATTTGGTAATTTGAACGATATCAATTAAATTTGATTCGTTTTAGGTTAATTCCTCTACGAGATTATATAAGCTCAAACTATAATTCACTTCACAATATACAAACATGCAAACACTTGCGTTGAAATTCTTATTTTTTATTCTTAAAAATCAAAACTTGTTACAGGCTGGCTACTGCCAACCTGCAGATATCACTAAGCACCTGCAGAGGCATCCACGGTGATTTTTGCCGGCTACATTCTCAGCGGAGAAGTGCTAAAGTCGTGGGGTTTGAGGCATACAGGGCTCCTGGCTTACACCGTGATCATACAGAAATTTAGGGGGAACGCAAATAATAAAAATGTACCCGGAGTTCCGCCGAAACTCGTCGGCCGGAACCTGAGGAACGAACACAACGAAATCATAAACCAAGAGCGGTGCCTTGGTGCGCGCATCCATCCGAATTCAAACGGGGACAAGCCCTGGTTACGGAATCGGATGCGGGCATCAAGGGACCGCAAACACTACGCCGACACAGAGGGAGTCTCCGCTCCCATCACACCACACCGAAAAAATTTAATAATTCATTTTATTTTTTTTTTAGAAAAACAAGAAAAACAACAACAACCGGAAAACAACTTCCCCCTCCACCCGCACCAAGAGAAACGAGAGAGAGAGAGAACGATACACACCGAGCGTGCACCCGCTGTGCGGCGCTCGATTACAAAAATATTTAAAAAATTTAATAAAATATATAAAAAAAATAAAATCAAAAAAAAATTAAAAAAATATAAATGAAAAAAAATGGTACCTTAATATATCTTTAAAAAAATACCGTTGCGGCCTTGCGCTGCCGTCATGCCACAGGTGATGCCACACCCGGACCGTTGCGGTGCCTTTCACCGTTACACAAAAAAACCACAAAAAAAACACGAGGGACCGGTTGGCCACCCGTATGTAGCGACCTTGTGCGGTCGGACGTTGCGGGGCCTTTCCCCGATACCAATTTATGCCTCGATAGGCCACCTCACTGTTGGGCGTCTTTGCGCCGTAAATAAATTTGCCTCGATAGGCCGTTTATTGTTGGGCGTCTTCCCGCCGTAATAGATTTGCCTCGATAGGCCACCAAAATGTTGGGCGTCTTTGCGCCGTTATCCAAATTTAACGTAGGTTGTTTTTATATATAAAACAATTCTATATATTTTTTATAATTATATAAAATTCACAAACACTAAAATGTTTTTATTCCAAAAAAAATTTTCTTATCAGCATGTCAAACAACATCGCCCATATTTTATTTCACGGTCAATGTAAAATCCACATTTTTTTTTGTCTTTTTAATAAGCAAAAACTTAGCTTTACCAAATAAAATACGATTTGTAAAATTATTCTTATTTATTAATCACAATAAAATATTTTATTTCAATTTATATAACTTATTATTCTTAATTTTTGTCAAATTCTTACTTACGAATTCTATCCCAATCGCAAAAAAAACAAAACTTTTAACTTGACTTTACAAAATTCCAAAACTAGACTCTTTTATATACAAAACTAAACGCAATTTCTAAACTCGACTGTATAATCAAAAATCAAAACTCGAATGTCCAACAAAAAAAAAAAATCTTGCCCCGCACAACAACGCGCAGAACATTCCAGAAGAATTGTATTTCTTCTCTGTCTCTCGTTTACATCAATTCGCATTGATGTAAGCGAGAGGCATATAAGAAAAACATTCTTATGGAATGTTTTGCTTTACACACCCATTCGATGCGCATTGTTCTCTCTCTCCTCATCTTACTCACCCTCGCGCCATCACCACGACGTGTACAAACATTAAGCAACTCCGAAAGCGAGGACACAAACCGAGGGGAATAAAATCAAACAGCGCTTGTTACGATCATGTAATCGTAACAAACGTGGGAACGTCCCACACCCTGAGATGTCTCATAAGCCGGGCCTAAAACAAACAATGGGGATATTAACAGTTTATCATCTTGAATCTTGTAGTTGTGCGAACAATCTTTTAAGCTACGAATTCTCGCGATTTGATCGACGTAATCTGGATCTTGGAACGCAACCGAGTTTTGATCAACGTGCAAAATGGGGACGAAAGAAGGTATTAACGCATCCACGGAAGGGTCGATGTTTTTACTCGGCAAGGCTGGATCTTCAAATTGGGCACCAGGATCAGGCGTGCTCTTACTTTCAGAATCATCCGCACAAGGAGCGGATTCATCCAAAAAAGCTCGAGACAACGCATCTGGTACAATGTTAACTGAACCTTTTCGGTATCCAATCTGAAAATCCAGCGCTTGGAGTTTAAGACTCCATCTCGCCAAACGTCCGGAGAGGTCCTTTTGACTCATTAGCCAGCGTAAACTGGAATGGTCAGTGTAAATGACGAACGGATAGCCTTCCACGTAGGGACGAAATTTTCGCACGCTGAGGACGGCAGCGTAGCATTCCAGCTCGGTCACCGAGTAGTTTCGCTGCGCCGCATTGAGCTTATGTGAATAAAACTCAATGGGCCGCTCCACCCCCTCGGTGTCCACCTGAAATAAGACACTACCGACCCCAACGGCACTGGCATCACACTGAATAAAAAAGGGTTTTGTATAATCAGGATGCGTCAAACTGGGGCAGTTGACAAAGCGGTTTTGAGAGCGTTAAAAGAAGAATCAGCAGCTGCAGACCAACATACTTTAGTGTTTTTACCAGTAAGATCGGTGAGAGAAGAAGCTAAAGAGGCAAAATTTGGAATGAAGCGACGGTACCATCCGCACATCCCCAGAAAACGTCTAATCTGTTTCGTCGTTTTCGGAATAGGGTACTCCAGAATAGCTTTACATTTATCTGGGTTTGTACGGAGGCAACCATCACCCACAATATAACCTAAATAGTCGACTTCTTTCAACACAAACTTACTTTTGGTCAAATTGATTGTTAGACCGGCATCCGTCAGATATCCAGCAACCTGCTGTAGCAACTCGAAGTGTTCGGCCAGAGTGGAGGATGTGACCAGAAGGTCATCGAGGTACACAAAGACCTTATCGTGCAGTTGGTACGGGATCATGCGGTGCATCAAGCGACAAAGCGTCTGCGGTGCGTTGCACAAGCCAAACGGCATCACCTTGAACTGATACAAGGGCCGTCCAGGAACCGTAAACGCTGTTTTATCGTGGGATGCTGGGTCGAGTGGGATCTGCCAAAAGGCATCCTTCAAATCAATCACCGAAATGAATCGGGTGTGTCCCAAACGACCCAACAATCCGTTGATTATTGGCAGCGGATACGCATCCTTGACGGTGGCCTTGTTCAGTTCTCTAGCATCCAAGCACAAACGAACTTTGCCATTGGCCTTACGCACCAACGTGACCGGTGAACACCAGGAACTTTGTGACTCCTCGATGACCCCCAAAGACAACATCCTATCCAACTCGGCATACATGAGTTTCTGGATAGCTGGGGATACGGAATAAAAACGTTGTTTGACTGGCTTTGCGGAACCGACATCGATCATATGAGTGATGAGGGATGTGCGGTCCAAACCTAAAATATCGCTGCTCGGGAAATATGCGCGGATTAGATCCAATTTACGACGATCATCAGATGTTAAAATATGAAATTTGGGTGTGTTGGTAGATTCACCTAATTCGTCCGAATTATTTAACGCGGAGATTCTTGGGGAAATTCCAAAACGATTCCAAAAATCGATACCCAAATAAAGCGGTTGTTCTAAGGAAGGAACAACATAAAAATTCATGGTTTGAGTAATTCCATTAAACTCGACGTTAGCTCGTATGTAACCAAATACTCGTTGGACTTGACCACTCGCGGTAGTTATCGTGGATGGAAAATTATGAAACTCTACGAATGGATTCGACAAGATTTTCTCCGCTCCACTCCCGAGAACACTGACACTCGCCCCGCTGTCGAGAAGACCCTTAAACGGGATCTTATTGATAAAGACCTGGGCGTAAGGCCGAGTGTCACTACCCTCGGAGAACAAAACGGAGGAAATCACGTCGTTTCTCATTGCAACGCGGTGGTTCCAGTATTTCTTGGAACGTTTTAAACGATCTAACTTGGCTAACGACGGAGAATTATAGAAAAATTTTAGAGCGACAGGAAGGGAGGGATTGGATAGGGAAGACGAATCGAGAAAGGAATCATTACTGGCAGACGAGTTTACCTTCTGGTCGGGTTCGATTGGGAGCGGAGTTCCGCGTCCGTATTGCTCGCTGCGTTGTTCTGGATCAGTTTGAGTGGTTCTATCCTCTGTGCTATCAGCAGTCTGAGTAGCAGTTGTGGTGGTTTTCGGAGCATCTCTCCAAGAACTACTGCTCAGGTTTTCCGACATCTTTGGTTGAGGAATTCGTTCATCGGCACATCGTCGACATCGCGCAGAACTTGTTTGTTGTCTGTAAACTAACCCCGAATTGTCTGCTGGGACTTGTCCGGCAGGACGTCTCGCCGCTGCCGATGGAAACATGCTCCCCTTGTGAATTGCGGTTACTGAGTTATCAGGTAGTACATCAGTAAAGGAGTAATTCTCGTACGAGTCATACCCTCCAGCATCATCACACGGACTGCCTGATAACTCATTGATCACGCGTTTTGGATGGATTGCAGGATCTGCCGGCGCTTGGAGCCGCCTGAAAGACTCCTCCCAAGCAGAACAGCTTTTGGTTAGTTCGTTAATGCTGCTAAACTGTCGATCGGTAAGATGGTCCGTCTATAGAGCCTCGCTCCAAATCGTCTTGCTCGAATGATGTTAAGTACATTTTTAAGGATGAAAGGATAGAAGGATAAACTCGCTCGATTTATTCGACAAGAAACAATGACGTAGTCTTTATTAAGTTATTAAATATAGAAAAATTTGAATTTAAAATGACTTTAGAGGAGACTGAAGGTCCCAAATAAAGTAAATTGGAATAATTCCACACACACTATAATTAAATAACAACAAAAAAAAATACAAATGATAAAAATAATTGCAATAATAATAAAGGGATGGTTACCTTGTAATTGAGATACCATCGAAAATGGCATGTTTCGACGAGGACCTATTTTGGAGGGTCTCGTTGAAAACCATTTTAATACGCGAAAAATAATGAAAAATATTAATAATAATCCCGAAAAGTAAACTACCAACACACCCAATGGTACGCCGATAGTGAAATTGCACAACTAAATAGTAAAGCAAAGCGCAAAGAAAATCAAATAATAAGAAAAGAAAAGAAGGAATGGTTACCTTGTAATGGTTTGTGGGGCCCGTATTCCCACGATTGGTTTACCTACGGATAGGACGAGATACCCTCCAAAGTGGCGCTTTTCAATGAGAACCTAATTTGGAGGGGCTCGTTAAAACTGAATAAAATAATAATACAACCAAAAAAAATAATTGCAGGCAGAATAATAAATTCAAAAACGATACAAAAGGAAAAAAATGAAGTACTAATCAAACCGTGGGTTTAAATACAACCCATAGATCGATAAACCAAAATCAAAATACCGAAATATCAAAATCAAATCAAATGAAATCAAAAATATCCAAATATCAAAAAAAAAAAATCAAATAAACATATCAAATATAAATTTAAATCAAAAATACGAAACGGATGGTATGATGAGAGTGGAAATCCCACTCCGTGTCAGCTAAATAATAAAATAAAATAAAAAAAATAATAATAATATAATAATAAAGTGTTCCGTTCCTCAAATTTCGGTCGAGAAATTTCGGGGAAAAGAAGAAATGAAGCTAAGCTAAACCCTGGACAAATGACATCCGAGCTCCACCACAATCTGACACAACATAGTGGAAATGGGAAAGAGCTCGTAAGTCGGATCTCCAAAGAATAGGGGTATGACACCCCCATCTACGCGCAATCAAACAGCCCGTGCTGGTTGCGATCGCAGATGAGGAATGCCAACCGGGAGACTGGCTTTGGTGTGCGTGTCCATGCGAATTCAAACAGTGCGAAGCACTGGTTTCGACACTGGACGCGCACGCCAAAGGGAGTGAAGCTACAAATCATACAAAAAAAAATCAAAAATTTAAAAATTCGCACATCGACTGGCTTTGGTGTGCGTGTCCATGCGAATTCAAACAGTGCAAAGCACTGGTTTCGACACTGGACGCGCACGCCAAAGGGAGTGAAGCTACAAATCATAAAAATCCAAAAATTAAAATTCGCGATAATTTGGGCGCCACTGTTACAGGCTGGCTACTGCCAACCTGCAGATATCACTAAGCACCTGCAGAGGCCTCCACGGTGATTTTTGCCGGCTACGTTCTCAGCGGAGAAGTGCTAAAGTCGTGGGGTTTGAGGCATACAGGGCTCCTGGCTTACACCGTGATCATACAGAAATTTAGGGGGAACGCAAATAATAAAAATGTACCCGGAGTTCCGCCGAAACCTGAGGAACGAACACAACGAAATCATAAACCAAGAGCGGTGCCTTGGTGCGCGCATCCATCCGAATTCAAACGGGGACAAGCCCTGGTTACGGAATCGGATGCGGGCATCAAGGGACCGCAAACACTACGCCGACACAGAAGGAGTCTCCGCTCCCATCAAACCACACCGAAAAAAATTTAATAATTCATTTTATTTGTAGTGAAAAACAACAACAACAGGAAAACAACTTCCCCCTCCACCCGCCCCAGGAGAAAACGAGAGAGAGAGAGAAAACGATCAGCACCGAGCGTGCACCCGCTGTGCGGCGCTCGATTACAAAATATTTAAATATTTTAAAAATTTAATATAATAATAAAATATATAAAAAAAAAAATTAAATCAAAAAAAAAATTAAAGATATAAATAAAAAAAATTGTACCTTAATATAGATATAAAATAATGGTGCGGCCTTGCGCGGCCGTCATGCCACAGGTGATGTGCCACACCCGGACCGTTGCGACCTTGTGCGGTCGGACGTTGCGGGGCCTTTCCCCGATACCAATAAAACGCAAAAACACGAGGGACCGGTTGGCCACCCGTATGTTGCGACCTTGTGCGGTCGGACGTTGCGGGGCCTTTCCCCGATACCAATTTATGCCTCGATAGGCCACCTCACTGTTGGGCGTCTTTGCACCGTAAATAAATTATGCCTCGATAGGCCGTTTATTGTTGGGCGTCTTTGCGCTGCATGTGTAAACTAATCGAGGTATATATATATTACCATTGGTAAATGGATCGTGTAACAACGTATTATTATTTTTAGCGATCGTTTCACTTAATTTTTTATTGTTTTGTTCACAAAAATTCACTTTTATTCAATATCAACTATTTATTTACATATGAATAGAAAAGAAACACTCAAAATAAATCCAAAATACGTAATTTTCTTTATTTTCCATCAAATTCTCAAAATGGCTGAGCTACGTTTCACAATAAAACAAAACTCTCACCAGATTTTTTAAATTTTATTTTTATTAAAATGTTGTAAAAATGCACAAATTATAAAGGTAATTATTTTAAAAGTTTAAGCTTTTATTTTAGTATTTTTCAAACACGTATATTAATCTCGACTTTGCATGACGATAATCAAAATGAAATTTTATATATTTTTTTATTTTATAAACAAAGAAAAAACTCGACTAACCAAAAATCAAAACTCGACTTTACAAAATTCAAAACTCGACTCACAAAAAAAAAATCTCTTGCCCCGCACAACGACGCGCAGAACATTCCAGAAGAATTGTATTTCTTCTCTGTCTCTCGTTTACATCAATTCGCATTGATGTAAACGAGAGGCATATAAGAAAAACATTCTTATGGAATGTTTTGCTTTACACACACATTCGATGCGCATTGTTCTCTCTCTCCCATAATTTTTCTCACCCTCGCGCCATCACCACGACGTGTACAAACATTAAACAACTCCGAAAGCGAGGACACAAACCGAGGGGAATAAAATACAAACAGCGCTTGTTACGATCATGTAATCGTAACAGGGTGTTGGTTGTTATCAGACGGAGTAAGATTTGTAGTATCAGCCTCTGGTAGAGATGAGGTTAAAGAAGAAACTACAGAAGGCTGAATTCCAAAAGATTTCCAAAAATCGCATTCCAAGTAGAGTGATTGTTGGAGATTTGGTACAATAAATAGTTTCATATCCAGAGATTTCTTGTTAAAAGTTATTTTCGCGTTTACAAACCCATGAATTTTCAATGAGACGCCATTGGCAACTTGCACTACCGCAGGAATGGGATGCAAATACAAGTGGTGTTGTTTAACAAAATTAAGAGAATTCTTGCCCAAGGCTGATATATTGGCTCCACTGTCCAGTAAGCCTCTAACTGGAGTACCATTAATACGGATGTCAGCATAAGGTATATCATCATCAAGAAATTCAATGGAACTACAAAATTTAGTTTTAGAAATATTTTGGAACATTAAATGACGAGATTTAAAATAGTTTATTGAACGAGAACTTCGGTGTTTGCGGGAACAATTCTTGTCATTTTAGGGTTTAACAGTGTAATTTATTTTTATTCGTTAATTGTTTGAAGCTTCGCTTGTAAGTTCAGCGCTGGGGGTCTTTGCATAATTCGTATTGGAGGACGACTCGACCCAACGACAGTCGCCTCCCTCGGTGAGTTTACCGAGAACGCTTGGTTATTGCAGACTGTGCAATGGGGCTTTAAAATGTTAGCTGCCCCACACCCATAACAAAATATTTGGGTTCGTATTACCTCGCAATCTGTATAACGATGTCCGCTTTGTTTACAATTCCAACATAGGGGAGTTACTGATTTTCGTATTTCATTTGGCGAATGATATGGTTGATTGGGTGGAATCCGACTAAATTCCTCCAAATTTGCTATTAGGCTGTCGGGTTCTCCTGATGACACCGACACGGGAGTGGCTACCCGAGAAGGGGATGGAAAATCCGAGGTTGGATTTGGGTAAGAGGAAACGGCATTCCCAACCATAGGATCACAAGCTGTCAATTCATGCATTCGGGGATACTGCATATTTCGATATATTGTTTGCTCAGGTATATGACCTACATTTCGCCAAATGTCTTCCGTGGCAATACAAATACTCACGAGCTCCGAGATTGAGGAAAATTGCCTACCAGCAAGATGAATCTGAAGCCACGGACGCATATTTTTCTTTAGAATTTCTAGAAGCTGTGTTTCCGAAAACGGTACTTTGAGAGGTAAGGATAAGTTAATAATATCGTAATAGAATTCGGTAAATGATTCTTTTGGACGCTTATCGCGCGTCGATAAGTCTTAAAATATCAACGTCGGTCCGTCGATCTTGGAACCTGTGTGTGAATTCTAATTTAAATGTGTCCCAATTGCTTCTCGGATTGCGTTCCAGAATTAACCAGTAGTGTTCATTTGCTGCTCCTTTTAGTAAAGGTGGTAGGAGCTGATTTAAAAGCATATTATACGTTTTGGCCATATGCTCCACTCTGTACAAGAATTTTTCAACTGCTAATCCTGTCCCAGATCCATCAAACGATATACCCCATTTATGAGCGGGTGTCACATACTTGTATGCTCTGTGGGGCTGAAAAGAGAGATCGGGTGGCGACGTTTTCATAGCTTGCGCAACTAAATTCATTTCACCCGATAGTCTCTGGTCTTGGATCTCTTTAGTTTGATCTGATTCTGGCTTATCCCTAGTTGGTAATGATAACTGCGGAAGATACTGAAAAGGATACGGGTGGGGACAATTGGAGCCTACGGGCTGGATTAATTGGTAAGGAGGTACGGATATGGGTGGATAATTGTATGGAGAGGCAAACATCGGAAGCTGGGTATGAATATTGGATGGCGAGACAACTCCGGTATGATACGAGACCACTTTTCGTAAAGGTTGCTGGATTGGCATTTCCGGTGGCAGTGCAATATTTGTGCGAGTTGATTCTGCTGTTGCGCCTAGGTTAACATCTATCTTACCATCTGAATTGTCATTCGTAAGAATGAGGCTATCATTATCGCCATCTTCCAAAGTCACAATAGTTGGTCCGTCTTTAGATTGTTCGAACTTAGCAGGTTGGGGGGCATTTAACATAAGGTTGAGTATCTCTTCGGGGTTTAGTTGTGTAGCACTTATGTCAAAGCTAGCTTCTTGCATCGTTTGCTCCTTGGTTGTGAATCTATGGCATATTGCGAGGAGCGTTTCGCACGCTTCAACTAATCGAGTAGCGGGGACCTTTACCGCATCAATAACATGAATGCGCTCCCCTCGAGCTTTTACGTGACACAATTTTGAGAGTAAAATGTTGAATTCTTCGGAATCAAACAAAGGATTTTGGATGCAATTCAGCAATTTTATTTGAAGAGTTTGTAGTCTAAAAGCGCAGACGGTGACTTCATTATCAGGATGGGTCAACGCCTGCGAATGAGGGAGTTTTGGCTTTTTATCTGGGAAAGCTTCTTCTTGCTCCAAAGCTTTATCTAAATGTTCCTTTAGTTCTTATACGGTACCGTTTAGGCTACGAATTTCGATTTCAATAGTTAGCTCCTCAGGAGATAAATGCTGCGATCATGCTCTAAATTGGGCCATACTTGTTTAATTGTAGAAGTGTAAAACAATAGAAATAATGACTAAATATCGTTCTTAAATTACAGTGGGTTAACGAGAAAAATTATATTTTATATATAAATATATATAACCAAAACAAAAATAACTAACTCTATATTACAAAAATAATTAAATTTATAAAAAAAACTATACTATAAATTCGAAATAATTACCTTCGAAACTATGTAATTTCATATAATAGGATGAGGATGCTGATAAGGTCTCGATTCACATGGTACGATTTGCACTATATATACTGTGGATTCTTGTCTGATTTGAAACGGTAGGAATTATAAGGGTAGAAGTTGGAATCTAAAACTAACAAATAAATCGAAAATATCACATTGTATATTGAAAATATTTGCGCGATTCCACTCGAGAGAAAAGGAGAAGGAAATTTTGCCTTATCCTAACACTTGAATACAATTTATGTATCAGAAGCATTGCGAAGGCAAAACAAAATATGTTACTAGCGTTTTACATTTGACTGACAATACAATTCTACATGACAAATGGAATGTATTGCGAAAACATGAAATGCCGGACTACAATAAAAAAACTACGAAAAGAACATTAAGGTCAACACTCATAAGAATGGAGGAAACGTATTTCTAGTTTTTTTTTTCTGTGTCTACAGCAAAAAGCAAAAAGCTTGGATGCAGCTGCGAAAATGGGAAAAATGGGAAAGGATAAAAAGATGTAAAGTGAAAGTAGCAAATTATAGAAAATGAAATTAATGAAAATAAAAATAAAGACAAAAAAATACAAAATGAAAACTTACCGGTTTCTGTGTTTGGGCGCCATCTGTAACGACCACCACCCCTGCGAGTAGGGTCGTTACGAGAAATGTTTACCCCCGTAGAGGTCTCGGTGCGGTCATCTTCGGCCGGCTATGGCACAGACGGTTTGGGGTGGGGTTTTCCGAGACATAAGGGAGTCTTGCTAGACCGCGGCTAGGGAAACTAACAGGATAGGGCTAAGGAACGAGATAAAACAGAGATCCACTTACCATACTACATCGAGACCCAACTTACCACATCATCCTCCTTCTTCAGTGTTTAGTTGATCATTCTCAATATTCACTTATCACTTGCGAATGGAAAAGAAGCAAATACAAAAAAAAATTGGAATAGAACAATAATTGGAAATATTACAAAACGGAAGAAATTATGAAAGAAATTTGAAAACACAATTGATCATTGTATAAATAAAATAACATTATTGAATGAATTTATTATGAAGATAATTATTGACAGCAAATACAGAATCATAAAAATTCAACTCCAACAATAAAATTATAATCTAACGTGAACTAAATTCTAGATGACGTCATGAGCGCGCACAAATTATGTAACTTTAGGAAAACCGAAAAAAATAACGCTTTGTTATGTACGTAATTACATAATTCATGCGAACTGTTTCCTAATTAAATTAATAATATTCTTACGTTACTGAACACAAATTTAAGAAAATAATATTATATAAACCAGATAAAATTAAATGAAATAATTATAATATACAAAAAAACTGATCGCTTACATAAAATTAATTGGCCATTTAAAATCCGTTGCCGTTGATCAGGAGTCCGCTTCTGTTTGTACGTTATGTTGTACTATATGTATACATTCGACGATTAACGTTATTGTAGTGACATTAATAACGTATTTTATATTCTTGATGCATGTGGTGGCACCAAGTATGATTTATGTGTGCTCTTGCACCGATATTTAATTTTAGAAATAAATATACTTCGTGCACTATTATTTATTTGCGAAAAACTTTCTCGTTCACCGTAGTTTCGTTTTATGCGTAGGTATCAATATGTTCTGGTTTTATTATATAAATACGGATTATTAGGTAGTGATTGTAACCACGAGTTTTAAGGCCGGTAAATACACGGGCGCTTTTACCGTTTATTTGCAATGCAATGTCACAAGCCACGTGTTTAAACTATTATTTTTTTATTTCACTTTAGTTAACAATTTATTGTCGAAATTTTATTATTTTTATCGTATTATTATGTCCTTTATAAATTTAGTTTTCGTATTATACAAATTTTATGTTTATTATTATTTTTATTATTACTTGTGACAACCAGAATTATTATTTAGAATTTCAGATTTTGCTTTAGCAAATAGTTTTTTTTTTCATGTACGGCACTTTGATATTATCTTGATCACAGATTACGGCACGTATTATCACTCGAAATTCAAGAATTTATAAAACTAATTTCTTAATTTTAAATATGTAAACCTAACACAATAGATTTTAATTTTATTTTTTTTCGATTTTTTTTTACAATATGGAGATACATCATCTCATCACAAAAAAAGTAAATATATATTTTTGGCTACATCAGCCCTCAACAATTTCTTATATTTTCTACCGATCAACTGCTCGAAATCCAAAAAAAAATGATCCCCGTGTTTTCACTTTTCTCCCCATTTATACCAATAATTCGCGCTAATTTGTTTTTGTTTCTAAATGAGACAACCCGATCTATAATTATTTTCCCCTCCGACCTTTATGTATTGCTTCTTTTTATTCGTTTAGCTCTTATATTTTTATTTTTATTTTATTATTTTTTTGTTTCATTTCATTGTAACCAAGAAGACAAGTATTCAATCGCAACTAGAACAAGACAATAGTATAAATGCATCCAGAGGTATGAACTTGGATCACCCTGGGGCGATTGCGATACTAGCAATCGTCACACATTCACTGGCGGAAGTTTAAAAATGTCAACTTTTGAGCAAGAAATTCTGCAGGCAACCAACTTAAAAAACAAACCTGTAATTTTGAGCAATATTTTGTAGATCATTTTACTTTTTTGCTCAAGTTTTCGGGTGTTGTAAGAATTCTTCCTAATGACATTTGACACAAACAAAAGTGTTGTAAAACGTGTCTGCCGTATTAAATTAATTTATTATTTATTACAAAATATTAATTAAGTAAATTATTTATTACATTAAATAATACCAACATTTTATTTTTTCAGAAATGAGGACACGAGGAAGCCAAGCGCAAGTAAAATAAAAAAATTTGACCGCTACGTCACAAAAATAATAGACCAAATATAGAGCAAAAATCCTATAGTTACTAACTTCTCGCAAATTCGACATCAACTATGGCATCACTGGATCCCGAATTGCATAGAAATTTAGGAATAACGCGAGTTGAAGAGCTGCGACCATCGGTTGTAATATAATGGTCAACTCATCTAATCGCATTGAATATATCCAATTAATGGTCGACTTTATATTAAATAAACAAATTAAAATAAATTTTAATTTTAATGCTAAATTTTAATAAAATATTTCTCATCTGAAAATCCTGTGTTTTTAATATTTTGTGTACAGCGCAATTTGATATCTAGGTAGGGTGTTTTTTGTAGTCGAAGGAACTATTTTGGCCTAGTTAACTAGTTTCAGGAGTCGGTATTATTTTTAAATTTTGAATTAACAATTTTTTAACGGAAAACAACCTAAAAAAATTAAATGCAAAGTGAAATTTCAAGAAGGCGAAAAAATATTATTTCAAATGAAAGGTGGATTCCTCCAATATTTTTTTCCAATTTTTTCCAAAAAAAAATAATTTTTTATTGTGTCGACATCGACACACCAAGCACTAAAAATTTATGTTTCTACCACAAATAATCATTATACAGATGAATCAAGAATGAGAAGATGAATCTATCAAGGCCAAGGCACGCCGATGTGCACTAAATAAAATCGATAAATTTGTAGGGGAAAAAGTGTTTAGCCAAAATGAAAAGATGTGCTGTATTATGTTACGTTGTGCGATATTCTCTCTTTCTGCCGTCCAATATTTCCAATATGATCGAGAAGAATTTCATAACAAAAAATATTTTATTATATTTTTTAGTCTTTTCTTTGTACAGTATAAAACACAAATTATTCTTCAATACTGGCTTTTCATTATTCTATGAAAGTAGTGCATGGTGGTGTTCACTGTAAGCAAGAAACAAACGAAAACATTTATATCATATACCCAATTTACATGCGACTAACATTTTTCTTCTGCAAAATGAAAGACATATAATATTGACTATTTGCACATGAGAGACAAGAAAATAAATATATCCCAACAAAATTTTGCAGATGATTTTTTGAGCCACTACACCGCAAAACCCACTATAAAAATGAAAATGTTTCCATAAAATATATTCAATCCGAGTATTTTTATGGCAACATTTTTAAAATTAGCAAAAAAAATTATTTTACATTTATAAATGTTATGGGCCTATTCCACTACACAGCGTTTTATTTTGCAAAAAACTAGAACGAGATAAAAATATAGATTCTCTCTGTGTATGACCCGTACAACAGTATTTTTTTTTTCTAAAATGTTTTGTTGTTGAGTTGGTTGCCACACTGCTTATATGATACGGCCATGTTAAAGAAAAATATAAAAAATCCGGTTTATATGTATGCAGGCCCAAATAACGTAAACAAGAAAAAACATTTTCATACGATTGCTATGGAAATTTTCTTTTCAATATTTTTTTTTTGACTTTATTTAGCTTTACCTCGTAATTGCGGCAGAAAATTAAATTTTCATTCTCCTGAGCATGAACTTTGTTTATTTATCATTCATTTCGAAAACCTGTTTTTTATTTTTAAGGTAGTTTTCATTTAGAATTTTACCATTTTCCGGTATGATGCATTTTGTTTGTTGAACGTCGTATGCAGACGAAGCAAAGTTTGTGTGTATGCGAGAAGAGTAATCAACATTAAAATTGAACAAAATAGTTCAGTGACCAAAAAAATAATTGTATGTCAAAGTAGTTTAATTTAATGACAGTCTTGTAATATTTATGTGTAAAATTAAAAATATAGTTTATTTAAATTAATTAATACACAGGTAAGAATTTATCGATTTAATCAATATTAAAATAAACTGTTATTGATAAATTTTATATGGATGTGGTATATTATGTACCGCTGCAAAAATTCATGTTTTGCATTAAATAAGTTTTATTTTTGTGGTTCATTAACAGTTGATTGAACCAAGGAAGGAAAAATCCAAAGTAATAAATGTATTGTGGCTGTATTGGGAACATTAAATACGCGTTGGATAAAGGTGCAATATCAATTGTACGTGTCCAAGAATATTACCCGTGTTTCCGAAAAAGAATTCGATGTTTAATTAGTTTTGTGTATTTCAGGTTTTGAATACACAATGGAACCAGTAGCCCATGAATTAACACATTTACTCGGCTGTGATGTACAATTTTTGCACGATTGCGTTGTTTATGAAGTTGAGTTTGTCGCGATCCAGTCCTAGGTAGGCTCCATTATTTTATTGAAAACCGTTTTTATATCGAGGAAGATAAGCAAGGCGAACAAATAAAAGTGGATCCTAACCAAAGTTAAATAAAGTTTACGTAAATTGAGCGATGGTTATGAGAATGATGCATTTGGTACTGCACATCGGCCTCACAGTTCAATGATGGGCGACGGATTTGAAACTTACTGCCGGTCTTTCCTGAGCAAAGAATTGATATATTGTTCATGCGGTTTGGAATCCATCGTCTCCATTTTCGGCTATTTTAGGGAGTTCTAAAGTTGACGACAAAACTCAGCTCATCGATAATCTTTTAGTTTAGGTTTAATGAGATGTTTATTGGGGGAGGAATGGCATTCATGTTAATTAAAGTTTCAAATTAAAAGAGAATTGGTGATTCAACATTTGATGCTGAAGGGTTCAAAATTGTACAACAACTCTTAAATAAGGCAAATACAACTAATGTTCAGTTACAGTTGCCGGTCTATTTCGTCACTGGCAATAAATTTGCCGCAGACGCAGAAGCAGGGACTGCTACCGTCGAAGGTGGTATTCCAGCAGGCTCATCAGGTCTTGATATTGGACCAAAATCACAAGAAGCTTTCGCTGTACCAATTGCACGCGCTAAAATTATTGTTTGGAATGGAGTCCCAAGAAGTCAAAAGCCAATCAAAAGTATTATGTAATACTGCAGAACGTACATCACCATCAAATAAAGCGTTAAGATTTACACATTTTAAATTATTTTAGATTTCTTAGTTCCAGCACGGAATCTTAATTTATTGTACTTCGATAAATAAATGTGAAACCAAAAAAACTTGAAATTGTTAGAATTTTTTTAAAGCAAAAATATGGTGGTTTGTTTCGATTGTTTCTTGTTTCCATGTCAATCTACTATCTAGATTCTAAGTTGATGTTATTTAGCTTAACCGAAAGACAGGTTTGTTTACAGAGGATGACAAGAAATATTTACTGATTTCTTCTCATTTGCCTTAATTTTCCATTGGGAAATTATTATTGGTATTTCCATAATTTAAATATTTTATATGTGGGCCACATAAGAAAGGAAATATTTTACTTTCAAAGCTAAAATTTAGTTTTATGAAAGTTGACTTTTTCTTAATTTATATGTACAATGTCTTCCAACTAAAAAGGATGAGACTTTCTATTGCGAGTTTGTGATATACAAACCCGTACAAAATTTTCGATCGTTGTATTTCTCGGCTTCTCTCGCCAATATGTTCCATTACACGGGTTGGTACCCATTAATAGTTAGCTGAAACACTAGGACCTGCAGCACTTTTGACCTTTAATAATAGTAAGAATGCTATTAAGAACTATGTACAACTAATTGTTATGTTGTTACTGGCGTTTTAAACTCTATTTAAGAATATACCTTGTTTAAAATTTTTTGTGCGAAGACTACTTTAAAGGGTGCAGATGACTGCATTCATCTTACTTCAAGTTGTTCAGTTTTCGAAGCAGATTGATTCCAGTTTGTCTTTTAGGAGTCGTGGTTATATATTTACTTGATTTATATATAATATTATAGGTATATATAATATCTTTATTCTCATTACTCCCGAACTGAGGATAAAGTGGCAGCTTACTTGTATTCACAAATGTTTCACTATTTATTAATTTTAATATAAATATATTATTTAATTTAAATACATCTTTTAACATTTATTTAATTTAATGGTTTTAATTTAATATAAATGAAAATGTTATTTTTTCACAATGAAAATTATGTACTAATGTGTCTTTGCTTAAAGACATGAACTATTAAATTACTGAAGAAGACTGGTGTGAAAAATAAAAAACAAAAACTTATATACATTTTTTCTGGTATACAACTTGGCTAAGGACTCTGTGATTAATCAGGTCATCTAAAGTGGGAACTATAGATAGAATAAAAAGAATAAAAAAAATAACGTAAGAGAGCGAAAGAGAGGATTTACATGCATTCGACTATACGGAGAATAAGGAATATAAAAAGAATAACAGAAATTGCGTTTAATTTTTTTTCATTTTTGCTGTCACTTAAAAAGAATAACCGAGCGATATTTTTCGCCCAAGAATAAAAAACTTAATAACTACAACAACAAAACCCAAATAAATTTTAGTGCGTTGAATATAATATGCATGTTTATTTTTTTATATAAGGGGATTTTATATTATTCGTGTGTTTTATCTTTTCTATTTATGAAATATTCATGTATACATATGCTAATATGAATATAATATCAAAAATAATTTTCAATACACTGTAGAATTGTATTTTTCTAAACCTAACCTAAAAAAATAATTTATCGAATTGCGGTGATTTAGACCGCATATAAATAATTTTTATAATTTTAAAAACATATATTTGTTTATATAAATATGTTTATACTGAAAAATATTGTAGTTTCATTCATAATTGTAGGAAATATATCACAAAAATATATGAATGAACTTAATATTTCACGTCATCTATGGCCGTAACGTCAAATTGGAATAATAATTTTTTGTCTTCGTTTCTTACGTTATTCTTTTTATTCTATCTATAGTCTATCTATCTAAAACCAAGTTGTATACCAGTTATACCAAACTGTACTAACTATATTATTCCATAAAACGTACTCATATTATACCTTTACGAAATGTCAATTTCGGACATTTCTCTATAGAGAAAATGTCACAACAAAAATATAACAACAACAACAACAAGGTAAGTATTTTAATTATAAAGCAAAAAATAAAACTTATAAAAATGATAATAAAGTTTAATAAATTTATTTTTATACAAAATATTTACAGAAATAAAACGGGTGAAGAAACGGTACACCACATACACTCCCCTTCCAGTGGAATTTAAGAAAATTGGTAAGTATTAAATTACACGATACGAAGTCCGGTGTTTCAATTCTGAAATCGTACTGGTAGTTTAATCACACGACCATGTCTTGACAACACCTCTTTTGGCTCATTACTAAATTGCACATGCTGATTAAAAACTACTTTCTTTTTAGATCTTGGAGTTTCTGAAATCACCTCATCAGCTTTCTCATCAAAATTCGATGACACATTAGTGGCTAATGACTGATTGTTGAACAACTCATCTTTATTTTCGCTATAACAAGGTTTTAGTCTGTCTATTGAAATGTTAACTTTTTTACCTTTTATTTCTAGCTCAAAAAATTTTGCATCCCTGTTTAAAATTTTAAAAGGACCAGTATACGGAGGTTGAAGTGCCCTTTTGACTGCATCGGTACTTATAAATACATGAGAGCAATCCTCCAATTTCCTGTTAATGAACAATCTCTCCTTTGAATGCCGAGATGCATTAACAGGTTTTAATTCTTCAAAATGTCTTTTTAGATTATTCACGAATTCTGACTGTGGAATTGAAGTATTTGGTGGTTCCATAAATTGCCCAGGAACTCTGACGGTACTTCCATATACCAACTCTACAGGAGTAGTCTTTAACTCTTCATTAAAAGAGGTACGTAAACCTAATAATACAAGTGGTAATATTTCTGTCCAATCCGTTCTTTTATGACTCATTATCGCTGCTTTTAAAGTCCTATGCCAACGTTCAATCATACCATTACATTTAGGATTATACGATGTAGTACGCCTTCTTTCGAAACCGATTAATTTTGATAATTCTGTAAAAAGATTTGATTCAAATTGTGAACCTTGATCTGTTACTACGAAGTTTGGAACACCAAAACGAGCTATCCAATTTGAATAAAAAGCACTTGCTACTGTACTAGCATAGATATCTGGTATCGGGATTGCCTCCGCTCAGCGCGTATATCTATCAATCATGGTTAGACAGTACTTTTGATTATTGGATACAGGTAATGGCCCAACTAGGTCAATATGAACCTCTGAAAATCTCTCCTTCGTAACTTCAAAATTACCAATTGGTGCTTTCGTGTGTCTTGATACTTTGGATTTTTGGCAAGCCAAACATGTTTGCGCCAATTCCCTAACATCCTTCTTCATTGAAGGCCATACTACGTGATTTGATAACAGTTTGACCGAAGCTTTTATTCCAGGATGCGAAAGAGAGTGTAGCGACTCAAATACCTTCCTCCTCCATTCTCTCGGGATGAAAGGTCTTGCATGTTCCGTCGAAATGTCGCAGTAAATGAAATGTTCTGTATTGAAAGCCAAAGGTCTTCGTACCAAATTTAGACTAGAATTTTCGTCCTGTAATATGTCATTCAGTTCCGAGTCTTGTAATTGATCCGTAGCCAGTTTGGTATAATCAATCGTCTCGTGAATGTCAATAGGTTTAATTCTAGATAACGTATCAGCTACTACGTTGTCTGTACCAGTTACATGTCGCAAGTCCGTTGTAAACTGTCCAATAAAGTCAAGCGGACGTCTTTGTCGGGGTGAAGCTTTGTCTAAATTTTGATTAAAAGCGTAAATTAATGGTTTATGGTCCGTAATGAGTATGAAATTTCTTCCCTCGAGATAGAATCGAAAGTATTTCACCGCTAAATAAGCCGCCAACAACTCCCTATCGTAGGTACAGTATTTCTTTTGCGTCTCAGTCAACCTCACGGAATAAAAGCCCAGTGGTTGCCAAACTTCATTAACCCACTGTTGCATAACCGCCCCTATTGCTACGTCCGCAGCATCTACCATTATTGATAATTTTGCCGACATATCTGGATGAGCTAACAATGTGGCATCACTTAATTTGTTTTTGCACTTTTGGAAAGCTGATACTGACTCTTCTGACCAAACAATTGATTCTTTACTATTTTTCTTGTAACCTTTTAAAAAATCATTTAAAATGGCCTGGTCATGCGCCGCAGATGGAATAAATCGCCTATAGAAATTTAGCATTCCTAAAAAACGCTTCAATTGCTGAACATTAACAGGCTGCGGAAATTCACGAATTATCTCAACTCTTGCTGGAGATGGTAAAATTCCCTTCATATTAACAAAATGCCCAAGAAAGGAGATTTCTTTCTGTGCAAATATGCATTCATCCAACTTAATTATTAACCCATTATCGGCCAAGCGTTGGAAAACCTGCTCAACGTGCAATAAATGCTCATCCAATGAAGACGAACGACAATCCCCTTAACACAGAATGCATTAATCGCTGAAACGATTGTGCCGCATTCTGAAGACCGAATGTCATTCTATTAAATTCAAACAAACCGAATGGTGTTGCTATGGCTGTTTTTGGTACATCTTTTTGTTCTACTGGAATTTGATGGTAAGCTCGAACCAAGTCTAATGTTGAAAATATTGTGCAACCAGCGAGTTGAAATGAAAAGTCTTGTAAATGTGGTACAGAATAATTATCGGGAACTGTCACATTATTCAACGCCCTATAATCTCCACAGGGTCTCCACTCCCCGTTTTTCTTGGGTACCAAATGTAACGGACTGGCCCATTCACTTTAATAGGTCGACAGATACCTTGCGCTATCATATTTTCGAAATATTCTCTAGCTATTTTTAATTTATCGGGAGCTAATCGCCTCGTTTTACACATAACCGGTTGGCCTCTTGTTTCTAAACAGTGCGTAACGTTATGCTTCGGAACATTCATATTAACAGCTTCCCGAGTAATTATTTCGAATTTTTTTAATAATTTATTGATTTCCGGATTAATTTTATTTTTATCTAACAATGCTAACGAAAGACCTGGATTTTGTGTAATAGATCCTATTGTATACAAATTTGTTATCGGATCTAATAATCTGTCTTTCTTAATATCAACAAATAATCCGGTTGATTTTAAAAAATTCGCACCGATAATTGGCCTAGACACGTCAGCAAGTATAAAAGACCATTTAAACACCCTACGTAAACCAATATTTAACAAAATTGTCTGCGTTCCGTAGGCTTTAATTTTGGTGCCATTTGCTGCGTATAAATGGAATTCTGGTTCAATAACTTTTTTATTACTAAAATTTCTGGGTAAAACGGACACATCTGCACCTGTGTCTACCAGAAATTTATTTTTAGAATTTTGGTCGAAAATGAGAAGACGATTTGAAGAAATTTCATCAACACTGGTCTCAAAATGCTGACCTGAATTTAGTTTTTTGAATTTTGAGATTGACTTGCTAAGAACTTGCTATGATGCCGACAACCAGAAACGCATTTCGTAGCTTTGTCCTTGAATCGTCGATGATAAAAACACTCATTTTCCTCGAACGATCGCTCTCTCGACTTGGATGAATTTCTGGAAGCTTTTTGTGGACTATGAGCCCTTCTGGATGTGCTATGTAAAGCAGACACTTCCATTAAAATGTCCTTACGGAACTTAGCCAACATCTCTTGAAACTCATTTATACTCGTAGAAGATTCTTTATTTTTAACTATATGCGATTTATCACCAATTTCCATGATTTGCTGTTGCGACATGGTTTCGATCAAATCGTCTGCTCGTTCTGCTAATTTTTCTAATGTAACGTCGTTTTCAAATGGGACTAACACCAACTGCACTTGTTGCGGTAACCTTTATAACCATAATCTTCTAACAGTGCTCTCTTCGAAATGTTCTCCTGCATTCATATGCATCTGTTCAAGCAACTGCGACGGTTTTTGATCCTCAAGCCGTAACCCGTGCAACAAATTATTTAATTTCGAACGTTCCGATTCGCCTAAAACTCTGAGTACCTCCTGCTTAAAAAAAGTATATGGTTGTTTGCCTTTGTTTTTCATAATAAGATTGGCAAATCTATTGTGCAGTCTAGCATCCAATGCACCAACCGCATGTGAATACCGTGTAGTTTCCGTAACAATGTTTGCTACCTGAAACTGTTGTTCCAAAATAGCAAACCAGACCTCGGGATTCTGGGTATATAATGGTTGGGGAGGTTTAAACGCTACGAGTGCTACCTCTTTTTGAGTCAAACATTTAATAGATTTAATTTCTTCATCTGTTTCATTGTAAGACTTTCCACTAGAAGACGCATGAAAAGTATTAGAATCTTTCGACTGTGTATTTAATATAATTTGAACCTGATCTTGTATTAACTCACGTAATTGTTCGTGAGCCAACGTGATAATTTCTTTATTTGCAGTCGAAAGATTTTGCCTAACAGGAGAATGCGAATGGGACGAACTTGTTTCCTCATCGTCGGTATTTATACCGTGCACCACGAAACGAAACACGAAACATAAAATTAAGAAAAAACATGAACAAACGAAAAAAACACAAGAAATGCTGAACATTATAATTTGTAATTTAATTGTTTTATATTTTTATAATTTTTAAAATAATATATTTTTTAAAATAATTTTTTTAAATTTTTATTTTTATGATTTTTTAAATAAATAGTGAAAATTGACGAAAAAAATGGAGTACGCTTTATTAAGAAAAAAGTATAGTGGGTACTTACAATTTTTTCTGCTAACTTATATAATTATGGGTATAACTCCCGGCTGCTTATGGAATGCTTCCTCTTTAATGCTGACTGGAATATTTTATCTGCTCCACGGAATGTTTCCTCTTGCTTGCTGACTAAACTAATTCAGCTGCTCTATGGAATGCTGGTGCTTGGAGACTGGGTAAAATATTTAGCGGATTCCTTTTACAAATTAACTGCAACTTTAGCCGCTGCAACTGGAGTTAAAATGCTTCCCATCGAAGCTGATTGCGTATTTGTTAAAATCGTTTAACGTTTTTTAATACTGACGAGACAAAATTAACTGCTGCCCCTGGTGGACTTTGCTTCATCATGTCGGGGTCACCAATTTAGGAGTCGTGGTTATATATTTACTTGATTTATATATAATATTATAGGTATATATAATATCTTTATCCTCAGTACTCCCGAACTGAGGATAAAGTGGCAGCTTACTTGTATTCACAAATGTTTCATTATTTATTAATTTTAATATAAATATATTATTTAATTTAAATACATCTTTTAACATTTATTTTACTTAATTGTTTTAATTTAATATAAATGAAAATGTTATTTTTTCACAATGAAAATTATGTACTAATGTGTGTTTGCTTAAAGACATGAACTATTAAATTACTGAAGAAGACTGGTGTGAAAAATAAAAAACAAAAACTTATATACATTTTTTCTGGTATACAACTTGGCTAAGGACTCTGTGATTAATCAAGTCAACTAAAACCAAGTTGTATACCAGTTATACAAAACTGTACTAACTATATTTTTTCATAAAACGTACTCATATTATACCTTTACGAAATGTCAATTTCGGACATTTCTCTATAGATAAAATGTCACAACAAAAATATAACAACAACAACAACAAGGTAAGTATTTTAATTATAAAGCAAAAAATAAAATTTATAAAAATGATAATAAAGTTTAATAAATTTATTTTTATACAAAATATTTACAGAATCAAAACGGGTGAAGAAACGGTACACCACAGTCTAAAATATAGAGCTTTGAATTTCGTCAGTTGTTCTTCCTGTATGGTTCAAGCTTACGCAGTTTGCCAGATCAGCAGAGTGGAATTGCGAATTGGGATATCTCCTCCATTTGTACCATGGAACTATAGTACCACTGAGAGTAGACTCTCCTTGAGTTCCTGTGGCACTATTCTGGTAATTCCCCGGGAATAGGGAACTGGGGAAAGAATTTATATGTAATTTCTGTTGAAATATTTTTTTTCCGGCCTACTGAGGAGTAAAGTTTGATGTAAAGATTTATAAATTTGGGAACAATTTTTCCATACTTAAATTGGTAGGGAAAATTATTCCTTAATTATTTTTGTTTTCAAAAAATTAACACTAACTTTGCCAGAAAAAAATTCTTTAAATAAAAATTACATATAAGTAAATTCTTTCCCCAGTTCCCTATTCCAGATTTTTAAAAATTTAATAGATAGAAACCATTCTACAAGGTAGTGCCACTAAATATCAACACACACTACAACGGTCGACGGTGATAATCACGAACATCGTTTTAAAATAAGAATGACTAAATTTCATTCGATGAATTAAATTTAAATAGATTGAATAAATTGAAATATATAATCCATTAAATTTTTCATATACCTATACGAGTTTGTATATCGCAAACTCGCAATAGAAATTCTCATCCTTTTTAGTTGGAAGACATTGTACATATAAATTAAGAAAAAGTCAACTTTCATAAAACTAAATTTTAGCTTTGAAAGTAAAATATTTCCTTTCCTATGTCGTCCACAAATAAAATATTTAAATTATGGAAATACCAATAATAATTTCCCAATGGACAATTAAGGCAAATGAGCAGAAATCAGTAAATATTTCTTGTCATCCTCCGTAAACAAACCTGTCCTTCGGTTAAGCTAAATAACATCAATTTAGAATCTAGATAGTAGATTGACATGGAAACAAGAAACAATCGAAACAAACCACCATATTTTTGCTTTAAAAAAATTCTAAAAATTTTAAGTTTTTTTGGTTTAACATTTATTTATCGAGTACTTTAACATTTATTTATCGTTATTTACGTTTTAACGCTTTATTTGATGGTGATGTACGTTCTGCAGTATTACATAATACTTTTGATTCAGTACCCTACTTGGCACAAAATGAAGCTGCGTCCCCGCCTCCAATACTGGTAATAGCACTCGCAACTTGTTGCTACAACCACGCCATTCAAAAATGAATGTGTACCTTTTAAGAAATTTGCAATTTCGAAAACGCTCTTGGGACTCCATTCCAAACAATAATTTTAGCGCGTGCAATTGGTACAGCGAAAGCTTCTTGTGATTTTGATCCAATATCAAGACCTGATGAGCCTGCTGGAATACCACCTTCGACGGTAGCAGTCCCTGCTTCTGCGTCTGCGGCAAATTTATTGCCAGTGACGAAATAGACCGGCAACTGTAACTGAACATTAGTTGTATTTGCCTTATTTAAGAGTTGTTGTACATTTTTGAACCCTTCAGCATCAAATGTTGAATCACCAATTCTCTTTTAATTTGAAACTTTAATTAACATGAATGCCATTCCTCCCCCAATAAACATCTCATTAAACCTAAACCAAAAGATTATCGATGAGCTGAGTTTTGTCGTCAACTTTAGAACTCCCTAAAATAGCCGAAAACGGAGGCGATGGATTCCAAAGCGCATGAAAAATATATCAATTCTTTGCTCAGGAAAGACCGGCAGTAAGTTTCAAATCCGTCGCCCATCATTGAACTGTGAGGCCGATGTGCAGTACCAAATGAAATCATTCTCATATCCATCGCTCAATTTACGTAAACTTTATATAAATTATTTAACTTTGGTTAGGATCCACTTTTATTTGTTCGCCTTGCTCATCTTCCTCGATATAAAAACGAACGGTTTTCAATAAAGTAATGGAGCCTAGGACTGGATCGCGACAAACTCAACTTCATTAACAACGCAATCGTGCAAAAATTGTACATCACAGCCGAGTAAATGTGATAATTCATGGGCTACTGGTTCCATAGTGTATTCAAAAATGACAGAAATGAGACATCATAACCTAAAATACACAAAACTAATTAAACATCGAATTCTTTTTCGGAAACACGGGTAATATTCTTGGACACGTACAATTGATGTTGCACCTTTATCCAACGCGTATTTAATGGTTCCCAATACAGCCACAATACGTTTATTACTTTGGATTTTTCCTTCCTTGGTTCAATCAACTGTAATGAACCACAAAAATAAAACTTATTTAATGCAAAACATGAATTTTGGCAGCGGTACATAATATACCACATCCATATAAAATTTATCAATAACAGTTTATTTTAATATTGATTAAAACAATAATTTCTTACCTGTATATTAATTAATTTAAATAAACTATATTTTTAATTTTACACATTCCACATAAATATTAAAAGACTGTCATTAAATTAAACTACTTTGACATACAATTATTTTTTTGGTCACTGAACTACTTTGTTCAATTTTGATGTTGATTACTCTTCTCGCATACACACAAACTTTGCTTCGTCTGCATACGACGTTCAACAAACAAAATTGCATCATACCGGAAAATGGTAAAATTCTAAATGAAAACTACCTTAAAAATAAAAAACAGGTTTTCGAAATGAATGATAAACAAACAAAGTTCATGCTCAGGAGAATGAAAATTTAATTTTCTGCCGCAATTACGAGGTAAAGCTAAATAAAGTCAAAAAAAAAATATTGGAAAGAAAATTTCCATAGCAATCGTATGAAAATGTTTTTTCTTGTTTACGTTATTTGGGCCTGCATACATATAAACCGGATTTTTTATATTTTTCTTTAACATGGCCGTATGCATATACGCAGTGGTAATACCGTCGCGACGAAAAATAACGCATCGGCTATAACCACAGCAAAGTAAAACATCATCGAACGGTTTAAACAGACTTCTTCGCTGGTTACAATTCTAACCGAATTTGGATTATCATCGCGTTGCGATGCATTAAGGTACCTTAATTATATTAATTAATTTAAGTTTATAAATTATAATTATAGCTATCTTTCCAATGTCAGTTTTTTTTCTTATTTAAAGTTTGCAAATTTACTGTATTAAGTAAGGTCATAGGTTTAGTTAGGATTAAATTAATTTTCGTTCTTTATTACATTCTAATTGATTTTGATAATTTTTATTTTTATTAAATTTGTTTTCTCTTTATTGGAATAAAACCCAAAATGTTGAAATCTGACATCGTATTGTTTTTGTTGTTTGGTCAAATAATCTGATAATGTGTAATTAAAAATAAGAGATGGATGATCTGGAGAGTAGGTAGTAGCTGGAGGTAGTAGCTGGGGTAGGTTGATTAATCACTGGTAATCCTTAGTTTCGTTTCCCTCTTCGCGTAAGCGATCTAATCCAGGCTGGCACATATTTTGGTAAACCCCACGACACCGCTGATCACTAGCCGAAATAAATTGACCGCCCAAAAATGTTGGCTCGTTTATTACTATATCCATTTTGATGTTTTGAGATGGTCATCTGCTCGTGCTGATTTTTGTTACAGTTTGTCTTTACATTAATCAAAACTAATTTTTCTATTTAAATAATTTGAATTTTTATTGATAAATTTTGAAAACCAGGGAGTACAAATATTATATTATTTCTAGAACTTTCGTTCTAGTTTGTTTTGTTTTGAATTTAACATAAAATGTTTGTTCTCACGATTCATAACTGTATATAGTCCAATTGCGTTCATGCGTGTTATTCCATATCATTATGTTTCGATTGCAACTCGTTTAAATACACAATTGGCCTACTATGATATGAAAGAAGTAATAAATTGAAACCGAGAGTGTCCTTTAATTTTAATTAATAGTTTTGAACATCTTCGAGTTTCAATTGAATATTTCAAATCAATTATATTACCTTACAAAGTTCCCTTTCTACAGTTATAATAACCAGATACCAGTGATCAGTCTACCTCGATATAGTTCAACTTTATTTTGCATCCCAGATCATCCTCTGAATATAATGAATTTAGTTAAACATTTAATAAATAACATATTAAGTCGCTTTCGAATTAGCTTACGGATATTCAAATAATATAACATATTTCTTTTGGTGAAATTTAATTTTAATTTTTTTATAAATATTTTGGCTTTGTTGGTTTATTAATTAGGCAAAATTACGGCAATTGGGATTAATTTATAAATTTTATTTTTTTTGGTTGTAAAACAAAAAAATATACAATAAAATGATTAATCCAGAGTATTTAACCCAAGATGAGTTTGAGTTGGAATGTGCAGTACGTAATATTTCGGGAGATAATCCCCTCGAAAAACTTACCAAACTTTCAAAACGATTACAAGACGAAATCGATCATCCCGTATTAGCTTCAAACAGACCATTGCATTCCGAAAAGAAAAACCCCAGACGAGCGGTCCACGAGATATCATTTAAATTTCGACAAGTACATTCAGAATTCCAAAATGCCTTGGAAGCGAATACAGAAGACATTGAGTTTGATAGATTCATTTCTCGGTTGCTACATGTAAATAGTCGGTTGTATAGGTTCGAATATTCGACTGTTGTTGCCCCTCATGTGAAAGAGTTGAAAGAAAAATCTGATCAACTTATGGAATTTATCGAAAATTGTAGTTCGACTGATTTGAATGAATCCTTCAAACTAAAAGCGTTAGGTTTAACTAATAATGTGGAAATTCAAATGGATAATGACTCAAGACGATCTGATGAAGAGTCCTCAAAATCGGACAAGGAGTCACATATTGAACGCAACGTAGTAACTAATCAGATGGAATTGGTGCACCAAAGTACAGTAAATCCGAAACAAATAAATAAATAAATAAATAAATAAATAAATAAATAAATACGTTCCGATTTCCGCTTTTCCTTTTCAATTGCATATTGTCTGGCTCCAGTCAAATATCCATGACGCACTTTCTCACGCTGCGACAAGAGGAATCGCTTGTAATTGGTATGTGCGATATCGAAAATATCATCCAGTTTACTAATAAAGGCAATTTCTCTTTCACGGTAGACTTTTGAAGGTTTATTTTTATTCTTTAGAAGGTTTTTTGACTCATCATGCATTTTTTCCAATTTTTCAATGGAATGTTGTTCCTTTTCCTCTGAAATTCGTGCTTTTAACCAAGCAATAGACACTTCCTGGAATATCAGAGCTACACTTTCACGAATAGTTAATTTTACAGTACGGTGATTGTAAAAAAACGACACATCACTTGCTTTTTTAGGATAACTTAGCACTAATAATTTGACAGTACTCATGGCCAACAAGACATATTTCTGTAGTGGACCGTAGATTAGCTGCCATTTTGTCAATCTTAATAGCACTTTCTTAAAAATATTAATAAAACTGTTAAACGGATTAGATTTAGTTATTACAAATTTATGTCCGTTTCTCGAGAGATTTGGATTTAAACTGAAATTAATTTGCATCACTCTTGTTTATATGAGTATGTTATGAAGTGATACAATGAAACATATTGGCCATATCAGGTCATAATTAATGCGGAGGATGTATTTAAATACAATAACTAATGAGACGAATGATAATGACATCATAAAACACCACAACTATGTTAAGACTAATCCGATTTTTATAACATCATAAAACATTCCTTTGTTTAGTCTAAACGTACTAATTTTTGTGTGGGAAGGAATGTTCGGGGTTGTGCTAAGGTTTCAAAGCAATTAATAATCAATAAAACTTTAATTAAAGTTGGAATATATATTGTAGCTATGCAGGAAACAAATTCAGTTTCCCTTCAAAGCAACACTCCACATTATAATTGGTATTTGAGTCATAGAAAAAGTGTGATGCTCACTGTACGAAACCGTGGAGTTAAAGATGGAGTTGGAATATTAGTGAAACAAAATTGTGCATTAAAAGTACGATATTTCAAAGGTTTATCAGAAAGATTGCGTTTTGCAGTCATAGATGTCAAAGGATTAAGTGAAATATTGCTAATTTGTACCCATTTCCGATCAGATTTTAATTCAACAATTTCACATCTCTTATCTCGTAGAATAACTACAACTATACGAAAGTATTCTAAAACACGAGCTGTTTGCATTTTAGGCGATTTTAATGCTCATATAGGATTGGATCAATTGAATTTATCACATAAAAAATATTAGGACAACATTTATATCATCAATACACTGATGATCGTGGCGATATACTAATTAAATTTGCACTGCAGAATAGTTTATCAATTTGTACCACTTTTGGTCGTAGATCCTGATTACTACTTGGAAAGGCCCTAAATCATCATCCCAATTAGATCATATATTGTTCAACTCCGGAAAATCATTATTAGAGATAAAAGCATGTAAAAGGCACATTTTCGGAAAAAGTTCAAACGAAGAAAAAAGGTAAACTAGTAAAGAAATTGACTTCGGATCATAAATTAGTATCTGACGTGTAATCAAAGTACAGTCTGACTCACGAAAGCTAATTAGAATTGCATTGCATCCACATGAAGACTACGAAAGTCAGCATTTTATAAGATGGAGAGTTGATTTATTAAAAGATCCAGCTATCCTAAAACAGTATTAATCCAACGTAATAAAATTCCTGGTTAGAAATGGTTTAATATTAGATGGTACTCTCAATTTGCCAATGATAACAACAGTTGAAATAGTTTGGAGGGCGTTAGTGCATTCTATAAAAGCTTCATCAGACCTTTTAACCAGACAAGCCACTATGACTAAGGGACAGAAAACAGCAATAACTTCTTTAAAAACCGCTTTGAGAAGGACAACCCATAATCCTCACATGATCAGAAATTGTCGACATAATGTTCATCAAGAATTTAGAAAATCCAAAGCAGAAGAATGTAGGGAATTTTTCCGTTATTTAAACGATGTAAATCCTTTTAGACGACTCCGCCAAACCTACCAATTTATTCGTTCATAGAGACAAAATTCTAATAAGATGGCAAGTACATATATCTTTTGTCAGGATGGGAGCAATTATTATCAACTACCTCGGGTTCCGCCATTCCTCTAATAACTGAAAAAGACCATTGGCCATTAGGATTGCTTCCAACCCGGGAAGAAATAGAAACCATCCTATTTTCCATTAGAAGAGGAACTGCTCCTGGTTTAGATCAAATTTTAATTGAGCTATTACAAGCTTTACCTGAAGAGGGAATGAAGGTCTTTCTGTATGTTTTACAACAGGTTTGGCTATTAAACACCCCACTAAGTGAGTGGTTAGAAATGGTCCAATTTCCTTTATCAAAAAATCAACAACCCAATACCATCACAGATATAGACGAATAACTCTTTCAGACACTAGGTATCGAGTATATGCAAAATTCCTATTTTCTAGGTTCGAAGAAATACACAATCAGATAGGATAAGAGCAGGCTGCATTTATCCGCAATCGGTCGACAGATGATCATATGCTTTTTATATGGCATGTTATCGATGAGGAATGGAAAACAGGAAAAACAGTTTATATTCTATCATTTGATCTAAAACAGGCGTTCGATAAGGTTGATGTTAACCAAGCAACTATTATTTTCTCTCATATTGGAATTCCCCATTATCTTGTTAATAGAATAATACGAACCTGTATGCACGAATTAACATCAATCATATGGAATAAACAAAGAACAAGGGCATTTGAACGTGGTATGGGGTTTAAACAAGGTTGTCCCTTTTCACTTACCTTATTCAATTTAATATTGGATTCCGTTCTACAAGCCCCCGCAGAAGTTATTCCAGGTTTACGACTTTCACAAAATCAAGATATTAAATTACCATTAATATTAGCCTATGTCGAGGATTTATGACTCGTTAGTGATGACTTAAGCACATTGTCTACAATTTTAGAAGAGCTTGTTCCTCTACTTCACTCAGTATAGGTTTAGAGGTAAATGAACGAAAAACTGAAATTCTCCTAAGACCATTTAATGAAAATATTACGACCGTAGGCATAGGTGGTTTAAACTTTCATGTTAGTTCTACTTTGCGATATTTAGGCACATATATAACTGCCGTACTTAGCCGTCTAGAGACAATCTGAAAACGATGCCGGCAAACACATGGTGTTGTGAAAATGTTAACAAGATTTATTCGTGAGCACAGATAACCTTTTCCTATTGTAATACAGATGTATAAACATGTCGTTTACGATTAGCACGTTATGAAAAAAGCTTATAAATACAATTATTGCAGTATTGTACTAATCGCCATCTAAGAATTTGGGTTAGAAGGGTTTTGAAGGGAAAGACAATCAATCGGAAAGTTACTGCATATCGAATATCTTATTGGGGCCACATTCTTAGAAGAGCAAGAGGTCATTTATTACAAGCAGCAAGGAGATTTACAAGAAATTACAGAAAAATTGGTAGACCTATTTTCACTTGACATGATTCATTAAAACAGGATATACAGAAAATATCAATTCCTAAAACCCGTTTAAGAGTTGCCGCAAAAACAGGAAAATCTGATTTAAAAAAGGAAGTTGATTTAATTTATAACTCTGATAACCATTCAACAAATGATTGTAAGTTGTAGAATTGTAGTAGGATTACATTAATAAATGTTTATATTATTTAGGAAGTCGGAAAATATTAATTTAGAATTAAATTTCAGGAAATCTGTTGATTGTGTAGAATAGAATTGTGTTGTCATTATTTTACTAACTATTGACTTTATCTAGGTGTCTGTGCCGATTTAATCAATCAATTTTGTTTAGGAAGCCGGAAATTATTAATATAGAATTAAATTTCAGGAAATTTCCAGTTGTACGTGAAATAATAATATTATTTTCTCAGGTTGCTGATTTAGAGAAGCAATTGTTAAAGACCAATACCATCGTTATCCATTTAGCCTATTAGAAGAGGATTAGAATTGTGTTGTGCTGTACGATCGCTAGGTGTCTGAAACCGGATCGTCCTGTCCCAAAAAAAACCTTTCCTGTCCTTCCTATTGTTATGTGTAAATAGGCTGTAGGAATAGACCCGGCGTTATCCGGGACACTTGTCCAGTACTTGGTCCTACAATCAATCAATCAATCATAAAACATTCTATGTGCGTTATGTATGAATGATTATAGAATAGAATGTGTAAAACATTCTATTCTATAATCATTCATACATAATTTTGAATAAAAAATCCAGGATTTAAAAAAACCGTTTAATATTTGGGTTTTTTTAGTTTCGGAAATTGGTAATTAAGTCGCTATTTGTTAACTGATTTTCGATGTCTTTGATGTTTTGGAAAGGTAATTATATATTCTGTTCACCACAATTTTTATTTAGGCTGGGAAAAATTTTTAAATCATTTTTCTATTCGTTTGAAAGTGAAAAATACCGTTTTCCTCGAACTTCGCGCTCAAGTCGCGAACCAACAAAAAAACCAACAAAAACCAATTAAAAAGGTGACTAAATTCAAATAAACGTTGAATTATGAATATCTAAGATATGTGATAGAACAAACATTCAATTACAGGGAAACATTCTTATTTTTTATTGAAAAATTATGATGAACTGTGATAATGGAAATATGCTGCTTTTTTGAAAGGATGATCTGTGATTGAGATAACCAAATAAAACAAAATAACAATCAATTTTTGTTACAAACCGGATTCCTCAGTAATGAGTGTTACCCCTCCATGAGCTTTAAAAACTGCTTCCATGTGTCTTGCCATGCTTCCGATAACACTGTCGATCGTTTCTTGTGATAAATTTTCCCATTCGTCCAAGAGTATATATTTCGAAATTCTTCTATATGTTTCGAACTGCTGGATTTGGAACTCGTACCTGTCTCCCTAACATGTCCCAGACATAATCAATCGGGTTCAAATCTGGAAACCGTACAGGCAAGTTCAGCTTGTTTATTCCACCCTCCGATAAACAGAGGTCGTTACAGAGCGTGTAGTATGCGGCCGAGCATTCTCCTGCATTAAAACAAAACTTTCTCTGATAAATGGGGCAAATGATATCAGCATTTTCTAGCAAAATATCTCTAACATATCGATCAGCTGTAAGGGATTCGCCATCAATAATCATTAGTTCTGTACGGGCACCTAAACAAATACCAGCTCAAACCATAATTGAGTCTCAACCATAAGCGACGGTTGTCGTAATGTTACATTGAGAATACTGCTTACCGATCAGGTACTCTTTGCCTTCCCGTACACTTTGCCTTCCATCGATCGAGTTCACTAAGAAACGACTCTCGTCTGTGAACAAAATATGGCCCCACTGGTTCAAAGTCCAAAGTTGGCGTTCTTGAGCAAATCTCAACCTTGCTGCTCGGTGATTTCTCTACAGTACGGCTTTTCTTTGGCTGGGACATTACAGTATGCTTCTTATAGCTCAAGAAGCATAATGTATTTTGAATCATTGTGCACTTATAACGGAATTTTATTCCGTTATCACATCAAACGCCCAAATCCACATAATTTCTGTGATCCAGGTAATTTCGCATGACCATGAAGATCTCAACTTCACAAATATTCATTAAACATTTAGTCATACCGGAATTCCATAGTCTTCTTTATGTTTGTTGTTGCATTTGTGTACATAAAATAGGTATAATATGCAATACGACAAACATAAATATATTTCTGGTTTATGTTATCGAATTGAAAACTTCGTCACTCAATGTATATATAGGGTGTTCCAGAATGAATGGATAAGCCTGAAGCACCTTATAGTAGAGCTATTGGGTGCTCAAAATAAAATACAAAAAAAATATATCCCAAATAGTACCTAAGATATATCATTTTTTCGATAGAATTTAAAGTTTAGATTTTTTTTTCCTAAAAAGTGCAACAGCTACTCATTCTAAATTCATTCTAAATTCTTATTTACTGCAATAACTATTAGTATAGTTCATTAAGAATATTATAACACCAAAAAAACCGATGGATTTAATTTATTTGTAGTCATGGTGATCGGAAACGTAAAGTAATGTGAAAAAATGGACTTTTTTTTTAAAAAATGATATATCTTAGGTACTATTTGGGATATATTTTTTTTGTATTTTTTTGTATTTTGTAGCTCTACTATAAAGTGGTTCAGGCTTAAACATTCATTCTGGGACACCCTGTATAATGTCGTTATTATAAATACAAATGAGTGAACGTAAATGTTTGTTTTGCAATTTGATTGCATATGTTTTGTTTTGTGTTATGAAAAGCAAACGTTCTACCTAGAGGTAATAGAACGACGTATAGGTAGAAATTTAAAACGTTGCTATTTTCGTGGCACACGTAAATTCCCCAAGATGAAGAAAATACTAACTTAATTACTCACAGAGCATAAGCCGTGGTAATTAAGTAGTAAAAAAAATAAAAATAGTGATAAACATAAAAGTATAGAAATAAGCTCATTAAGTCTTAAGTTGTTATTGTTACTTTTCGCGAATAAAGTGGCACTTTGTTGTAAAAATTAAACATTTGTTATTTTATTGGCTTTTCTTCTGATTTTTTTTTTTGGTGATTTGGTGATTCAAGGGGCTGAGGAATTTCGTTTGCAGTATCGGTGAGTATGCATAAAAAAACCACAGCCTACTAACTAAACGGGCCCAATTGGTAAATTGTCTACCAGCTGCTCCATTAGGGGCGGAAATCTCGCAAGTGCGTTAGCACGCGGGTTTCCTTCTGCTGGCAACACTTTGCCAATTATGTACCATTTACTAATCACTGAGGCATTAAGCCCAAAATAAATATTCTGATTTTTTTTTTACTCGTTCTGCTCAGGTTAGGGTAATCATGTTGCCCTAATCATGTGAGGGTAATCATGTTGCCCTAAACCTATTATAAAAACAACCACGGTGGACATGCTTAAAAGGGGCATGAATCCCACTAATTTGCTTATTTCCCGACCCCTTTTATCATTTTGGTTTAATCCCTAGTTTGACGGCATAATCCATGCCGTCTCACCTTGTCCAATTATCTATGCGGTAATCTAGGCCGTGATCTGGGTATCCCGAGACCCATACCGTTTTCCTCTTCCGGTTTGAGCTGCAGAAAACGTCGCCGCATGGGGTACCTTTCAGATAACGGCAATTCTATGAAACAGGGATGCTTTTACGCAAGTAGAAGTTATTCTGTTTCACACTCTATGATTTTCCAGTTGGATTGGTTATAGAGGAGGGTATGGTTCCGGCAGATTTGTAGTGGTTTCTGCTGATCTTCTTATGGTTTCGGTTGAAAGCATATACTCGTACGTTTCACAACGATTTAAGTATATTGTAGTCATTGTGCAAACTATCAACGTTTTCGGCTGATAAATTCTGATTCTGTCTAGCTTTAAATGATTCCGGCTGGCTTAATATTGGCTCCGATTGAAAAATTAGAAAAAGCACAATAATGTACGAAGTACAATGTATTGTGTTACTTGTGTCATAGTTAATTTGGTTCCAGCTGGCATGATTCCTGATAGCTTTATAAGATTCCGGCTGGAATTATGTGATCCCGGCTAAAAAGTCATATGGTGCATAATACATTGTGCTTCTTGTGCCATAGTTGATTTGGCTGTAGAGGGTTTTTGTACCGGCTGGCGTTATATTTTTCAGGCCGCTATTGTTTAATTCCGGCTGACCATATTATTGTTCCGGCTGAAGGCTTATATGTTTCATTTAAGTGTATTGTGCTCATTATACCCTTAATGGTTGACGCTGATAATACACTGGTTCCGGGTGGCTTAAAATTGGTTCCGATCAAAAAATCAGATAGGGCACAATAGTACACATTGCATCGTGCTACTTGTACCACAGTGGTTTAATTATGGATGGCATAGTTCTGGCTGGTTTAATAAGGATTCGGCTGAAGAATCATATAATGCACAATGATGCACAATACATTGTGCTTCTTGTGACATAGTTGGTTTAGATGTAGAGAGTATGGTTCCGAATGGCTTTATAAGGTTCCGACAGGAATTATAATGTTCCAGTTATAAAATTATACAGTGCGCAATGATGCACAAGACATTGTACTTCTTCTGCCATACTTGCAGAAGCATTTAGTTACGGCTGGAATTATAGGGTTCCGGCTGTGCCATAGTTAGTTTGGCTCTAGAGAATATGGTTCCGGATGGCTTTATAAAGTTCCAGCTGAATTTATAATGTTCCCGCTGAAAAATCATATAGTGCACGTTGATGAACAATCGATTGTGCTTCTTGTGTCATAGTTTGTTTGACTGTAGAGGGTATGATCCCGGCTGGCTTTATACGGTTCCGGCTGAAAAATCATGTAGTGCAAAATAATGCAAAATATATAAACACTTGGTTTGGTTGTAGTATGTTTCTGGTTGGCTTTATTAGGTTTCGGCTGGGATTATAAGGCTGCGGCTGAAAAAATAAAGTGTAAAATGATGCACAATTCATTGTGCTTCTTGTGCCATAGTTAGATTGGCTGTAGGGAATTATAGTAGGTTCCGGCTGGATTTAATAGGTTTCGGCTGGTATTATAAGGTACTGGATGAAAAATAATACAGTGAACAATGATGCACAATTCATTATGTTTCTTATGCCATAGTTAGTTTGGATGTAGAGGGTATGGTTCCGGCAGGTATTATAAGGTTTCAGCAGCGACTATAAGATTGTGGGTGAAAAATCTTATAGTGCACAATGATGCACAATACATTATGCTTCTTGTGCCATAGTTAGTTTGCCCGTAAAGGATATGGTTCCAGCTGGATCTATTACGTTTCGGCTGGACATATACAAGGTTATCCAATTCAAGCTTGATAAAGTAAACTTAAAAAAAACACACAAAATATTCGGAATGTATTGTAATTTTTATTTCATTTTACAGATTGATCCTTGCCATTTTTAGTTAAACAAGATATCATTCAAATGTCCTCCACGGGACTTCTTACAGGCCTTGATTCTTTTGCGGTAATTTTCAATGACTTTTCGGCACATTTCGGGCGGTATCTCGGCCATTACCTTACGAATATTAGTTTTCAATTCGTCAAGAGTTTGAGGATTGTTTGCGTAAACACGATCTTTCGCGTAGCCCCCCAAAAAGAAATCCAAAGGCGTTAAATCACAGGATCTTGGAGGCCAATTGACATCAGCCAATCGCGAAATCAAACGTCCAGGAAATTTCTCTTGCAAAAGATCTCGATTTGCTCGTATTACGTGACTGGTTGCTCCATCCTGCTGGAACCACATATCGTCAAGATCATAATCTTCGATTTTCGTAAAAAAATAATCGGTTAACATGCGGCCATACCGCTCAGAATTGACGGTAACGGTTCGTCCATGGTTGTTCTCAAAAAAATACGGCCCAATCACACCACCAGACCACAATGCGCACCAAACAGTGACTTTTTCCGGGTGTAATGGCTTCTCTACAATCAATTGTGGATTTTCTGAGCCCCAAATTCTACAGTTTTGCTTTTTAACGTATCCACCAAGCGAAAAATGAGCTTCATCACTGAAGAAAATTTTGTTCGAAAAATCAGCATCGACGGCCTGTTTTTCCAACACCCAATTTGCGTATGTTCTTCGTTGTCCATGGTCAGCAGGCTTTAGCTCTTGTGTCAAATGGACTTTATACGGATGAAGATGCAAATCCAGATGCAAAATGCGCCATAATGAGCCATAAGATAGGCCTAAATGTTGAGCTCGACGAGGAATTGACAAATTTGGATCTTCTTCCACACTTTCAGCTACAGAAGCGATATTTTCAGCATTGCGAATGTTTCGATGATGCACAGACCTTACAATATCAGTAACAGATCCAGTTTGTTCAAATTTATTCACTGTATTCAATATGGTTTGCTTTGTAGGACGATTATGACGACCATAATCTGCTCGTAAAGCGCGAAATGTGGATACGGCAGAATCACTATTTTTATAATAAGATTTATTAATTTTAACGCGTTGGTCGATTGTTAAATGCTCCATATTCTTAAATGGCAGAATGTCAACTAAATAAATGACAGCGTACTTGACGTTTATCTTTGACAGATGTCGGTATACAGATTTCTACTTTATCAACCTCGAAATGGATAACCCGTTAAGTTTCCAACCGAAAAATCATCTAGTTCACAATGATGCACAATTCATTGTATTGGTTCTGGCTGGCGTTATTAGGTTTCGGCTGGAATTATAATGGAATTGATGCACAATCCATTATGTCTCTTGGGTTGGTTAGTTGGTTTGGCTGTGGAGAATATGACTCCGGCTGGCTCTATAAAGATTCGGAATTATAAAGTTTTGGTTGAAATATTATATAGTGCAAACTGATGCTTAACAAATTGCGCTTCTTGTGCCATAGTTCGTTTGGCTGTAATATACTTGCGGCTGGCGTTATTAGGTTTCGGCTGGAATTATAAAGCCCCGGCTGAAAAATCATAAAGTGCATAATAATACACAATTACTGCGCTTCTTGTGCCCTAGTTAGGTTGGCTGAAGGGGTATGATTCCGGCAGGCACTATAAGGTTCCGAATTATAAGCTTCCGGCTGAAAATCATATAACGCACAATATTGCACCATATTGTGCTGCAGCTTCTTTTCCTATAGTTGGTTTTGCTGTAGTATTTTCCGGCTGGCTTTAATAGGTTTGGACTGGGATTAAACGGTTCTCGCTGAAAAATCGTACAGTGAACAATGATGCACAAACATTGCGCTTCTTGTGTCATAGTTAGTTTGGCCTTGGAGTGGTTCTGACTGGCTTTATAAAGTTCCGGCTGAAAAATAATATAGCGCACAATAATGCACGATACAATGTACTTCTTGTGTCATAGTTGGTTTGGCTGGATTATGGTTCCGGCTGGCTTTATTAGGTCTTGGCTGGAATTCTAAGGTTCCGGTTGGAAAATCACGCAGTACACATCTGTTGTGCTACTTGTAAGGTTCTGGCTGAAAAATAATATAGTGCACATTGATGCACAATGCATCGTGCTACTTGTGCCAAAGTTGGTTTGGTTCCGGTTAATATGGTTTCCGCTGGTGCGACGGACACGATAAAATGATAAATTTTTCTAATGTTCGGAGCGGATTTATTCTTGGAAGTCGACAATTTCCACTTGTTTGATAGCAATAATATTCTATTGGCCACGATTCCTAGAAGTGTTTTATGCTTGTTGTTATTTTTAGTTGTTTATTTACTAAAGAAAGCGTGACGGTATTTAACCGCCGATGTTTGATGGTGTGATTTTGTTTAGATCAAGCAGGTTATTTGAAGAAATAATTAAATTATCCGATTTAAGCAAAATACAAATGATTTCTATATATTTACGACAGGGATTTTATTTTTACTCTCCATAATAAATATATGGAAGTTTTTGACTAATTTACATAGAACTAAGTTATACAATACGATACAAACTAAGCTTTAGATCAATGACACACATAGCGGGGTTTACCGACTGTTCAAAATAACCAAGATTACATTCGAAGTTGCGGTCTAAGATTAGTACACATTTCGAAATAATTTAAAATAAAATCAGCTCCGAAATAAAAAATGCAGAACTTAATGAAATGTTCAAAATAGTTTTCAAAATAGCAACTGATATTAATATTAAGTTTTGCCGAATTGAGTGGTAACTCGGAGATATCCACTCTGTGTGTCTTTGCTCTTATTCGTCAATTATTTTATATTATCTATAACTGCTACTTAGAAATTTCTAGATTCAAATCAAGTTAACTAGATCGTTTATTATTTACATTCACCTAATTGCCATCTAATTCGTCTTTGCTCGGTTTTCGTTGTCGCACGTTATTATTAATAATTAATTCGTTGGTTATCGAATTTGGACTACTAATGTATTTAGGTAAACTTCTCAAACTACTTTCTGCCTCCTTTTTATGCATAATATACTTTTTCTTCCCATTTGCTTGACTACAATCTTCATCAAAACTTATTTTTTCAGCACAACTGTCTGGTGATCTTTTCAGTTCTTCCTCGATTAGCGCATAACCGTTTTGCCTTAAAGTTTTTGGTTGTGGTTTATAAATTGAATTATACGTGGGATTTAAAGGATGTTTCCACATATTAAATAAAGTTTTTATTGAATTTCGGCCTTCCTCATTTCCATAGGTATGATGTGAATTATCACCGGTGCGCATTACCCGATGCTTAACCATATTGTGTGTAGCTTCCTTTAAATCCCAAATGGCGCCAAAATTGGCGAAAACATCGATTAAGAAACCTGTACTATTGAGCGGTGTGCCTAATTCGGATGCACGATAATCCCAAGGAAATGCATGATGATAGTTGTGCCATCCTTCTCCACCAGCAAATAGTGACAGCAGCATGTTTTCTACCGGGAACATGGTCCTACAAACAAAAGTTAAACTTGATTTATAAAATATGTCAAATTTGATTGTAATATAGATGTACTCACTTATCATATGGTCGGGTACCCCATAAATGGGCTACACTATTTACACACCACGTAATATTTAAGCAAATAATTGTTCGGCCAAAGAACGATACCGTCAATGCCAGAAAGGGATCTTCATTCCAGGCTACAATTGGCACCATGGTGGGAAGTATTAAGGCAAATAAGGCGTAAAGAATTTTATAGTGTCTAAAATGGTGTACATAAAAATATTTTAAGAGATTAATTCATATTTTCTAGTTTTAATTAAATTAAATTAACTATTGGAAATTATTGTCATTATTTCCAATAGTTTACTGTCTTTTGTTCGTTTGGCTTAAATGGTATGCTCAAGACGAGTAGGTTTAATATTTCTTAGATCTAGGCAAAAGCACGCTGCCTCTTAATGACAAGTTGCTTTCTATTCTTGGAATTTGCTTCGATGCTTCTATTCATGAAAATTTTCATTTTTTGCATCATGATTTTTGCAGATTTCAATCTGCCTTTCTATTTGTCTGCTTAACTAGCTTGCCAAGATGGATGGATTTGGATAAAACTTCATACTTAAGAATGTTTCATAATTTGAGAGGTTCCAGTGAAATTTGGAAGAAATCTTTCCACCGATGTATTAGAGGCGTTCAAACAGATTTTTCATTTTTACATATACATGTAAAAATTTACGCGGGAATGATTATTTTTGGTACAAAAACTGAACGATGATGTGGTATTGATTTGTGGCGCTAATAACTCGTTGTGTCATGAAGTGCTCTTGACTATAGGCAATATTATCTCTGCGTTGCCTCAATTACATCGCGTCAATATGAATTATGCAGGCCAAACTCTTTGGTATGCAAATGGCATTGTGTTTCTTTGCCGGAGACCTAACGAGAGCAACGGCTGGGGTTGAAAGTGAAGAGCAACAAAACTAAATATCTATCAATACCAAGGAGTACCGATACAGTAAATATCTAAACGTGGAAGACTTTAAATATATTAGGTCAGTTTTAACATCAAGAAATTATGTCCAAGCATATATAAAAGCCCCATAGCGGCCGGACATAAAGACTTTTACGCACAATCAAAGTTGCTGCGATCAAAATATCTTTCGCAGCCGTGTAAAGTCGCACTTTACAAAGCACTTATCAGTGCTAATTTTCGGAAGAAAAGTTGTACTTTGACCACTACCGATTGTAGATTAATTATCTATCTTTGAAACAAAAGTTATTCGGTCCATTTATGGTCTCGTTAGGGTTGTAGGCAATGAATATCGAATTCTAATGAATTACGAAATCAAATGTGACCTTGGAGACTGTAACATTTCGGTTTTATTGAAACCAACCGAGATTGATGGATCACGTTAAAATATTAATGTACGTCGAAGAGGAAGACCTAGGCTACGCTGGTACGATGACGAACAAGATCTGCGAACAAGAGAGAGAGAGAGAGAGAAGTTGGAATTATAGGTACGAGAGAAGCACGAATAAGTATTTTTAATGAATGGTCCAACCTTCAAAATGAAGAGGTTTATATTATTTTCCCACGTCGCACTGCTCAACGGTATGATATTAGTGTTACATCTTCTGACGAATACTAGAGAATTCATATTTATAGTCCGTTTGGCTTTGGATATAGTTTCGATGCAAATTGAAGAACGGCATTAAGTTAAACGGATATTAGGGTCTTTCAAATGTATTTTAACAAAATTTAAATTTTATTATTTTTTAAAAATGAAAACGATATGAAATTTTAGAATGTAGTTTTGATCAACGTGTAATAAATACAACTGCACAGTTACACGATTAAAAATATTTGTACCACTTCCAATTGCAACAGCATTCCGAATGCAAATCGAATGAAATGTTTCTCGCTCTCACATCCCTTAAGAGCTACTTATGGAATACGATTTTCGAAGAATTACTCAAAGAATTAGATCCACTAAATATTCTTAGAAATCTGGAATATCCAAAGTGTCGTGAAACAAATATGTTACTAATAACATTTTTCTTAAACCACCCCTAGCGTACTTGGACATATACTGTTGATCTTTAATACGAGAGATTTACAGAATATTTAAGGTACTACAGTAGCAACATTTGCAGACGGTAAAGCTATTGTAGAAATTGAAAAAGATTTATCGGAGGCACAAGCAAACTACAAAAATCAATTAATACAGTGAGAGTAGTTAAACCTTAAATTAGTGCATTTCATTAAATGAAGCAAACTCAGTATGTATCACTTAACATGGAACTTAACATGTTCTAAATTCTACATGAAAATACGGTTAAATTCCTTGGCGTTTCAATCTGGAGGCACCGGGTTCGAATCCCAATAGGAGCAGGATGCCATTATCCGTATCATTACTTTATTCAAAGTACTGCAATGTGCAGATAGTTCTACGTAAATCGGACCTATAACCGGCACATGCCCGTTTTGGCTACTGCGTAAGGTAGGAAGTGAACAGCAAACTGCGAAAGAGTTGAGACTTCTTCCACCATAAAAATAGATTGCAAATTTCATAAACAAACATCTATATAAATCAGATGTAATATTGAATAAATAATATAAAAACAACTTTTTGCGAGGGACAACAAACATCTTATTGAGCAAAGTTACTTTTAGGTAAAATACTAGGTGGATATTCAGAATAGATTGCAAATTTCATAAACAAACATCTATATAAATCAGATGTAATATTGAATAAATAATATAAAAACAACTTTTTGCGAGGGACAACAAACATCTTATTGAGCAAAGTTACTTTTAGGTAAAATACTAGGTGGATATTCAGAATAGATTGCAAATTTCATAAACAAACATCTATATGAGTCAGCTGTAATATTGAATAGATAATATAAAAACAACTTTTTGGCGTAGGACAACAAACGTATTGTGCAAAGTTACTTTTAGGTAAAGTACTAGGCGGATATTCAGTAGTTAGTTTTACAGTAGTTGTCTCTTGTAACTGTCACAGATTACGGTGAATTAAGTAACTAGTAAAACTAATAATAAAATATAAAAACCAGCTCACTTTTTTTGGAACATAATCCCTGGATCACCTTCGATATCTGACATATCAATTTTTTTACCGTACTCAAATACCTAAACGGAAGAATAATGATTAACAAGCATAAAATACCAGAAATAATATTAAATAAAATTAAAATTATTTACTTATAATATCTGTTTACCTTTGGATGTTTTCTTGACATTAGCCAGCCAATATGCGAGAAGAAAAAACCACGATTAGCATTATGAGGATCAGCGTCGGTGTCCGAATATTTATGATGTTGTCGATGATCTCGTACCCAAACCCAAAGGCAATTTTGTCCCGCTAATGTATGACACCACAATAAAATCAATTTTAGCCAAAGAGAAGCTTTAAAAGATCGATGGGCCCAAAGCCGATGGGCACCCATCGTCACTCCTTGTCCCGATATATATAAAACAAATACCGCTGCAAAAAAATTTAAATATACTTGGTTAGAATAGTTCTATTGATATGGATTATGTTATCTTACAATAGAACGAGGTTCTAATATCGCATAATCCGAACAGGGCTAATAATAATCCAATCGCGCCTATTAAGTGCAGCAGCAAAAATCCAAGGGCATTTTTCCACACAATTTTCCTTTTAAAATTAAAATCAGTACCAATTTCATTGGGGTTAATTAGCGTATGTGACCCTATTGTCCGTAGCGTTGTTAATTCTTCGTCTTGTGTTTTTGTATTTGACTTCAAATTTTTCAGCATTAACTTTTGTTCTAACTCAGATAGTGTTGTATTTCGTGTGTAACATTCGTTGTTGTTGTTTTTTTCAGATGAAATTGATGGTTTGACAATCTTTACTGATTGCGTGCATACAATAGTCGAAGTAGTAGTGCCCGGGTGCCCCATTTTATGATTTTATACTAGATATCTGTAAGTATATAGGTAAATATGTACATAAATAATTAATTATTATATTCTAGAGCCACCTTAGTTTCCATATATAAACCCTACTGGAAAGTAATTGATGAACTCATTGATGAGTTCATCATGAATATTTTAATGAAGTTTCAAGTGAAGTTTCTTCTGTGCCTGTTGGCTCCTTTTACGTGATCTAACGAATGATGTTCATAAGGAATTTACTGAATAACGCATCGATGATTTCATCGACGTTGTTGGTAAAGAAGTCATTTAGATAGTAATATAGTATGTAAGTAGTAAATAAATTCATGTAAGTAGTAACCTGTATTCTGTTAAGGGACATGTATGATTCTTTATGATTTGTGATTAGATAATTTATATTTCAAATTTAAAAGTATGTATACACGTCTTCATTTTTACGAATTCACTTTTAGTTCAGGTACACATTGACTTACTTTTATTTTCCTATGTTATTAAAATAACATCCCTTACACAAACTAACAATCATCGAGAACTTCTCTTATTTTTTCATCATTTGCTTTTCTTACAGACAAATCGAACACATGCACCTAAATGAAACCTTGAGCCGGGAGCTCCTTATGTGCATTATTTTGTGAATAAAGTTAAAGAAACAGGCTTGCCAATTAATAAACCAACACGAACCAAGCAGCCAACCAAGCGTACACCCGAAAATGTTGACGCTGTAGCCGAGAATATGCGTGAGTCACCGGGAACGTCAACTAGTCATTGTGCTCAAGAATTGAACATTTCACGCACAACATTGCAACAAATTCTGCATAAAGACCTTGGTATGACACCGTATAAAGTTCAATTGGTTCAGGAATTGAAGCAAAGAGACCACTCATTGCGTTTTCGGTTCGCTGAGTGGGTTTGCGATCGACTTGAAGAAGATACCGATTTTGGCAAAAAAATCATCTTTTCAAATGAGGCGCATTTCCAACTTTGCGGCTATGTAAACAAGCAGAATTGTCGCATTTGGGGCACGGAAAACCCTCACGTGATCGTAGTGAAGCCGATGCATCCTCAACGAGTGACTGTTTGGTGCGGATTTTGGTCCGGTGGTATCATTGAGCCATTTTTATTTGAAAATGAGCAAGGAGCTGCCGTTACTGTCAATGGTGAGCGCTACCGTGCCATGATAAACGATTTTTTGTTCCTGGCACTTGAAGAGGAGGACGGCGCTCTGTGCCACACAGCACACGTTTCAATTGATCTTTTGCGCACTGTCTTCGAAGATCGAATTATCAGCCGAAATGCTGATGTGATTTGGCCGCCTTGGAGCTGTGATTTGACGCCGTTGGACTATTATCTTTGCGGTGCCGTCAAAGATAAGTGTTACGCCGATAAACCAGCAACGATTGACGCTCTCAAGAACAATATTCACATTGTATATATATATATATATATATATATATATATATATATATATATATATATATATATATATATATATATATATATATATATATATATATATATATATATATATATATAGGTATCTATATTATATATATATATATATATATATATATATATATATATATATATATATATAATATATATATATATATATATATATATATATATATATATATATATATATATATATATATATATATATATATATATATATATATATATATAGGGTTTTCCAATAGGAATGATATGATTTTTAAGTGACGTTTCGGCCATTTATAATATGTCATGATCTGTCATTTTTTGTTTCATTGTATTCAGTAATGTTTACAATTTCATCATGTTGAGATATACGCAAGAACAACGTTTACAAATTATTCTGTTTTATTAGCAAAATAATCGTTCTCCAATTGCAACTTTTCATGCGCTTTTGCCATTTTATAGTCTTAATAATCGTCCAAGTGTGCTGGCTATTCGTCGAATTGTTCAAAATTTTGAGCGTACATTTTCTTTACATAATGTTGAAGTGCCAATAAGACAAAGATTCGCTCGAAGTAATGCAAATATTGAAGACCGTAATTTGTCGATTCCAAGACATTCTCAAGAATTGGGACTGTCTCAAACCACAACCTGGCGGATTTTGAGAAAGGATTTGGGTTTGCATCCGTATAAAATTATTCTCACTCAAGAACTGAAGCCATTGGACCACCGTAAACGATAACGATTTTTTTATGAAAATCATCTTCTCCGATGAGGCTCACTTTCATCTGAGTGGTGCGGTAAATAAACAAAACTGTCGATTCTGGTGCGAAGAAAATCCACAAATTATTCATGAAAAACCATTACATTCACCGAAATTGACAGATTGGTGTGGTTTTTGGTCTGGTGGAATCATCGGTCCGTATGTTTTTCGAAATGAAGCAGGCAACACCGTTACTGTCAATGGAGATCGGTATAGATCGATGATAACCAACTTTTTATGGCCGAAATTGGAAGAAGTTGATCTTGACAACATTTGGTTCCAACAAGGGGCTACGTACCACACAGCAAGTGTAACAATTGAATTATTGCAGGAAAAGTTTGGAGATTCGATTATTTAAAAAAATTGTGATATTGAATGGCCTCCAAAAAGTTGTGATTTAACACCAGACTATTTCTTGTAGGGTTATTTGAAGTCATTGGTCTTTAGCAATACACCAAACTCTCTTCAAGCTTTACAAGTCAATATTGAACGTGCTATTCATGACATACGACTTGATTTAGTGGAAAAAGTGCTCGAAAATTGGGTTCATCGAATCCGTTCTTGCAGAAGAAGTGGTGGAGGCCATTTGAATGACGTTTTATTCGGAACTTAATTGTATCGATTGTATTTCATATTAAATAAGAAACATTTCAATTTCCTTAACAATTAGTGTGTTTTTTTTAAAGAAATCATATCACTCTTATTGGAAAACCCTGTATATATACTCATATATATATATATATATATATAAATATATATATATATATATATATATATATATATATATATATATATATATATACATATATATATATATATATATATATATATATATATATATATATATATATATATATATATATATATATATATATATATATATGTATATATATATATATATATATATATATATATATATATATATATATATATATATATATATAAAGGGTGATTTTTTTGTGGTTAGGATTTTCATGCATTAGTATTTGACAGATCACGCGGGATTTCAGACAAGGTGTCAAAGAGAAAGATGCTCAGTATGCTTTGACATTTCATAATGAATAGACTTACTAACGAGCAACGCTTGCAAATAATTGAATTATATTACAAAAATCAGTGTTCGGTTCGAAAAGTGTTTCGCGATTTACGTCCGATTTATGGTCTACATAATCGACCAAGTGAGCAAACAATTAATGCGATTGTGACCAAGTTTCGCACTCAGTTTACTTTATTGGACATTAAACCAACCACACGAATGCGTACAGTGCGTACAGAAGAGAATATTGCGTCTGTTTCTGAGAGTGTTGCTGAAAACCGTGAAATGTCGATTCGTCGCCGTTCGCAGCAATTGGGTTTGTGTTATTCGACGACATGGAAGATTTTACGCAAAGATCTTGGTGTAAAACCGTATAAAATACAGCTCCTGCAAGAACTGAAGCCGAACGATCTGCCACAACGTCGAATTTTCAGTGAATGGGCCCTAGAAAAGTTGGCAGAAAATCCGCTTTTTTATCGACAAATTTTGTTCAGCGATGAGGCTCATTTCTGGTTGAATGGCTACGTAAATAAGCAAAATTGCCGCATTTGGAGTGAAGAGCAACCAGAAGCCGTTCAAGAACTGCCCATGCATCCCGAAAAATGCACTGTTTGGTGTGGTTTGTACGCTGGTGGAATCATTGGACCGTATTTTTTCAAAGATGCTGTTGGACGCAACGTTACGGTGAATGGCGATCGCTATCGTTCGATGCTAACAAACTTTTTGTTGCCAAAAATGGAAGAACTGAACTTAGTTGACATGTGGTTTCAACAAGATGGCGCTACATGCCACACAGCTCGCGATTCTATGGCCATTTTGAGGGAAAACTTCGGAGAACAATTCATCTCAAGAAATGGCCCGGTAAGTTGGGCACCAAGATCATGCGATTTGACGCCTTTAGACTATTTTTTGTGGGGCTACGTCAAGTCTAAAGTCTACAGAAATAAGCCAGCAACTATTCCAGTTTTGGAAGACAACATTTCCGAAGAAATTCGGGCTATTCCGGCCGAAATGCTCGAAAAAGTTGCCCAAAATTGGACTTTCCGAATGGACCACCTAAGACGCAGCCGCGGTCAACATTTAAATGAAATTATCTTCAAAAAGTAAATGTCATGGACCAATCTAACGTTTCAAATAAAGAACCGATGAGATTTTGCAAATTTTATGCGTTTTTTTTTAAAAAAAAGTTCTCAAGCTCTTAAAAAATCACCCGTTATATATAAACGACCTCATGCAAATTTTCGGGTCCATTAGGCCACGTTTAGGGGTCGCTCAAATTGGTTTTTTTGCAAAAAAACTACAACAAAGCGGTTTCTAGTGACGTTTTATACCCTCTTACACTTCAGCTCGTTCTAGTAATGCCGGTTTAATATTTTCTAAATATTTTTGAGTATGCCGAATCCAATGAAATGATAAGAAAGGTGGTTGGCGTAGTAGGAAATGTTTTTTCGGGCTGTTTCTTTCAAAAAAATTAAAACTTGTGAATTCCAGCTAATTTTTAGAATAGTGCCGATTATGTTTGACTGTGGCTGACTTTTTCACTATTTGTGCGGGAACACATCTCGTATTTTAGTAGATATGTACTTACTAAGTGTTTTTCTGCGGGGAAAAAAAGAGTGCAATTAAACAAATGTACTTTTAGTTTATGTGTATGCATAGATTTATGATGTTACTCTCCAATGACTCATGATGAGAAACGCTTTTATTTATATTAGTTTAAACAATGACTATTCTTTTAGAAAATTATTCGGATAATAAAATAAGTTTTATAAAATATTAATTGATTTTTGTTTTTGATTTTTAAGTTTTAAAATTTCATTAGTTTTTCAAGAAGTTTAAAATATAACGTACAGGACCGCATGTTGGTTGATTGGAAAGTTTTGTCACTTAGTATTTTTATTCTCATATCTGATATTTTCCGTTATATTGATTCGTAGATGAATCTATTGAAAATCTACAAATAGATAATCTTCCAACGAATCGAGACGTAATTAGACGATTCTTTCACAAGCTGACAAATACTAGTATAAGTATGCAAGGTAGCACTGTTGCGGATGAGATAGCTAATATTAGGCAGAAGTTTAGCATTTGTCATCAGGAAAAGAGGAATATTATTAGAAAAAATATTAGCAGAAAAGGTGAAACTGAAACAAGTAATAGAGAAGTTTTCTTACAAGATGGATGCAAACTCTTTGAGATTGGTCATGGTATTAACATTGGAAAAACAGAAGATCCGTCAAAGTTGTGGTTTCTTGAGCAACAACGAAATATTAATGCTTTTAAAATTCGTTCATTACGATCAATGGATGAGAGGAATTCCACATTGGCAATTAATGATCCACGACCTTCAGCAAGTAGATCTCAGGAAACAGATATAAACTTAATCATTTCGGACAACTACTCACTTACAGTGGCTTAAAGCGGTAGTGAATATCAACCACCAGTAGAAAAGAAACTAAAGCAAACAAAAAATTCCGCTTCATCTCACTCATCGCTACATATGAAGAACGTGGGATCGATAAAAAATAAACAATTCATGAACTGCTCTTCTAATCGCCACCACTGCAAATGCATTGGGGCATGATTTAGAATCAATTGCAGTTTCGAATGAGACCATAAATTGCCTCCGAGCTATATATATCCGAGCACTTAAACCAGCCCAGAAGCCTGAGTTCACATTAATAGTGAAAAAAATACGTTTGCTATGGGCCCAGGAGCATGTTTCTTGGACTCTAGAGATGTGGAATGATGTAATTTTCTCTGATGAATCAAAATTCAAGCTGCATGTTGGAGATGGAAGAATTCTCGTAAGAAGAAAACCGGACGAGAGGCTTAGCAACCGGTCGATTGTGCTTCCTTAGTTCCAGCATTACAGCAGCTATTTATCTGCAGGTCCTACACAACAAATTTGAACCTTCTGTGTTAATGCTTTTTGGCGAGACTTGCAAATTTATTTTTCAACAGGACAACGCTCCGTGCCATACCGCCAAAGTGGTGAGTTATTAATTTTGAATTGTAGATAGAAAAATTGCCTTTCAGATAAACATAAATAGTTTGTTAAAAACTTGTTTTTTCTTATCTCTTCATTTAAAGATAAAAAAGTACTTCGAAGAACGAAGTATCAATGTTGAGCTGGCCCCCAGCTCCAGTCTGGAGTATAGTCCAGACTTAAATTCAATTGAAATTGCCCAAAATGACCTTCCTAAATTTCAATTTTTGTTCTTTTTTATTGTTGCCCTGATAAAAAAATAAGACCCGTGTATTTTTATTTTTTATTTTGACAATCGAAATTCCCGTTATTCGATATGTCAGTTTTGACATCTTTCGCACTTTTAATATTGTGTTTATACATAAAATGTTATATTTTCCGTTCTGTAAAAGATAGTGGTTTCGTTTTTACTACGTTAGAAAGGTGAATATTTATGGTTAACAAATAAATTAAAAAAAATTCAAAGTGCGGACGGCGTTTGCAGCTACCAAAATCTTAATACTATTTATACAGCGTTTAAAAGGTAGATGTTCAGCCTTTTAAACAAGCTATAAATCATATTTGCACTGCATTTAGTTTGGCTGCTACATGACTTTAAAGTTGGAAAATTTAAAAATTTTCATTTTTTTTCGTTGTGAATGTGAATCAAATTTAGGGAAAAGGGCGACATATATGCTATTCCTAGGAATAACTTTGATCACAATTAAGTAGAGCTTCAAATGAGTCTAAAAGCAAAACTTTATGTTACATAATTTGAGCACCAGAGGATTTTAAAAATTAAAACGTTATATTTTTACAGTTTTATTATACAATACAAGTTTGTTTAAAGTTATTTATGATTTTAAAACACAATAAAACAATACTTGAAATGAGTCAACAAGCACAAATTAAGAAACACATTTAAATATTACAGAAAGAATTGTTCCTCTTAAACAACTTTTATTTACAACTATTGAATTAGAAAACATTTTAGTATTAATAAAGTTTAAATCGGCATTTGGCGTTACCTGAAAAAATTGTCTAGTATTTTTAACTGTGCTAATATTACGAAATCTCTTATTTAATAACTTTTTAGTTGATGTGTATTCTAATTTAGACACATAGTCAAAGTCCGCGGACTTGATGTTACTTCTAAATTTGCAACCTTTAACAAAATTCTTCTGGGTTATTAAAAAGACTGTCGTCAACAGTTCTCAATGTTCTCTAGCGGTTCTCTTAATGATGCCTCCTATACCATCTGATGGTCCCTTTCCATGGCTAGGAGCAAAGAAATTCCATTCGCAGTCAACACCAAAATCCGCCTTATGTTGATGTTTACAAAAATTTTCTTATAATTTCGTCGGATTTGGATATTCAGACCCAATTGCTTGTACAAATTTTATAAATTTCGTTTGAAAAGTGTACAGTGCTACAGTATCATGCGTATCTTCTTCTGAAATTACTGCGTATTGAACCTGTTGCTGATTTATAGTAGGCTATGATCGGAAATAATGTTGCTTGCGGTGTAAAATAATGTGCTGCTTGTACTTCATTCTGAGTGACAAATTTAAAATTTTCCGAAAAATCTAAAATCACTAATCACCGTTATGTAGTTATGTTTGCGAAGTGCTGCTAATCCGAATTTGGAAGATTTTGATAAAATATCGGCAATTTCGTCAACTGAACACGTGTTCTTTATCAGTTTGTATATATTTTGAACGGAAATCAAATTATTGTATGTCACTTCATCTAATACTCCAGTTTTTGCAGCATCTTTCAGATGTTCTATTAAACCAGACTGTTACATTCTACACATTTACCTGTAAACAAAGATAAAATTGCATAATACAACTAATAATCTTACCTTCACAACAATCCCACATCAAATTTTCACAGGATATGTTCTTTAATAACTGTGTTTCATTCATAATGGCAGGATCGCAATTTAAAAATTTTCATATAACCGGACATAATAAATTGTTATTTTGATGACTTATGCACACACAAACATTATGTTTTCCTGGTTTTCCATCTAATATGCATTCTTTTGGGCGAAGCTAGGCAAATTTAGAAAATCCAATATTTTGATTTGGATTTTGTTCCAAAAAATGTTGGTATGCCTCGGATAAGTTGCATATAACTAGCATTTTCTGTTCTTTAATGCGACCTCCATCAAGATCAGGAACACTAACAAAATAGTGGGTTCCAGGAAGCTGACGACTGATGTCCATACTTCTGTAGAATCCCTCTATTAATGTAATTGTTTCAGGAGAGACTCCAGATCCAGTTTTTCTAGGTCCTGGGAAGCTACCATGTCCGTGGCCTTTGATTAGATTTTGCGACATATCTGCCATATATTTCGAAGTATTGAATGTATCCATCATTTTAGCCACTGACCAATTCTCTGGTAACAAAGTTAGGAGGAACATTCGATTTGCGTATGATGTCCCTTGCTGGTTGTATGCTTCTATAATATTGTTCATGAGCTCATGTTCCTCATCTGGCTCATCTATTGGTGATATTTTTGGAACCGGTATGCGTAGCACATTTTCACAAGTGAGTTTTACTACTTTTTCTAGTTGTTTTTTGTTATAACCTGGCTCAATGAACCTTTGTTTATTTGCTGGTGATCCACCCAATCGTATACATATTTCAGAGAACTCTTCCATATAACCTTCTCGGAACATTTCCGTTGGTGGCAGTGATATCGGCTCCGATTGATTTGAAGAAGACCCAGATGATGATGGAAGTTCACTTGTCAATTCGAAAGCTGGGTTTGGTATAATTGGTACATCGTTTAATTTGTATAATTTTATGCTGCATTTTCCACAAATTCTCTGTCTGGATAAATCGCGGTTTAAATACTTTTTGGCTTTTTCAGCTAATGCTTCGCTAGCGGCTCTAGATTGTTGTTTTATATTTTCATGATTTTCCAATTCAATGGATTACAACACTGTGAGTTTACCATCTTTTACTTTACGAGAAATATCTCACTTAAAAACATACAAGAGCACTACTACGTCGTTTACTGTTAAATATTAACTAAGTAAAGTAAACATTTATTCATCTATTTATATTGAGATTTGTAAAAGTTTTAAATGTGACATCTTTTATTGCCGTCAGATCCACTTATAGCTGACAATAGCAAACATTGGAAGAGGCGTATCGAACCATATGCTTCGATACAAAAAATAAATATTCGAGTAGAAACCTTAAATCACGAAAACTACCTAAACTACATTATACTAGAGATATATAAAACAATGAGATACGTGCCTTAGAGAGTTAAATAAAGTGACTCACATAATATAACAAACATAATAAACAATAAACTTAACTCATAGAGCTCATAAATTACGTCATGCTAGCGCAATTTTGATGATACGGGCGTTCTATTTTAGGTTACATTGTTTTAGCTCACTCGCTGTTATAATTAGACCAAAGTTATTTTACTATAAAACGCCGATAAAATTCCCTTATTATCAAGCATCCTCTCCAAATCTCATTTAAAATACTGGATTTTCAGATTTAAAACTTAAAACACTTTAAAATTGCATTTACTCGTAAGTTACATATTTGTTGTGATCAAAGTTATTCCTAGGAATAGCCATATATGTCGCCCTTTTCCCTAAATTTGATTCACATTCACAACGAACAAAATTAAAATTTTGTAATTTTTCAACTTTAAAGTCATGTAGCAGCCAAACCAGATGCAGTGAAAATATGATTTACAGCTTGTTTAAAAGGATGAACCTCTACCTTTTAAACGCTGTATAAATAGTATTAAGATTTTGGTAGCTGCGTCCTCTAGCGGTAAAAAGCCGTGCGCACATATATATTGCCATAACTTCAAAAATAAAGGTACTTTGAATTTTTTTAAATTTATTTGTTAACCATAAATATTCACCTTACTCACCGTAAAAACGAAAACAATATCTTTTACAGAACGGAAAATACAACATTTTATGTATAAACACAATATTAAAAGTGCGAAATATGTCAAAACTGACATATCGAATAACAGGAATTTCGATTGTCAAAATAAAAAACAAAAAACACTTTTGCATGCCAATATTACATAAGGAACACGAAAAAAAAACAAAAAATTAAAATCTAAGAGACAAGTTTTGAAAATTGCGATATATATATATATATATATATATATATATATATATATATATATATATATATATATTTATATTTATATTATATATATATATATATATATATATATATATATATATATATATATATATATATATATATATATATATATATGTATATATATATATATATATATATATATATAACGGGTGTTTTTTTAGGAGGTTTGTTTTTCCGATAGATGTCGTTTTATTTTATGACAGTTGTTTTGACAGCTCAAAGTGGCATTTCTACTCAGTATTGTTTGGCAAATCATTATGAATAGGTTAACTCCAGAACAACGTTTTCAAATCGTGGAAATTTATTTTCAAAATCAGTGTTCAATTAAAAATGTTTATAGAGCACTTCGTGAATTTTATGGTGCACATAATCGTCCGTCAGAGACCACCATAAAGAACGTAATTACCAAATTTCGGTCTACATTCACTCTTTTGGATGCCAAGCCACCGACAAGAATGAGAAGAGTTCGTACAGAAGAAAATATTGCTGTCGTTGAGGCCAGTGTCGAAGAAAACGACAATTTATCGATTCGTCGTCGTGCTCAGCAAATTGGACTTTGTCCATCGACTTTATGGAAAATTTTACGTAAAGATTTGGGTTTGGTGCCATACAAAATTCAATTGGTGCAAGAATTAAAGCCACACGACCATCGTTTGCGCCGTGAATTCAGTGATTGGTCGTTAAATCAATTGAACGAAGATCCATTTTTTTACCGTAAAATTCTCTTCAGTGATGAGGCGCATTTTTGGTTAAATGGATACGTCAACAAACAAAATTGTCGCATTTGGAGCAAAGATAATCCACACGCCGTTCAAGAATTACCAATGCATCCTGATAAATGTACTGTTTGGTGCGGTCTATGGGCTGGTGGGATCATCGGTCCATATTTCTTTAAAAATGAGGAAGGACGACGCGTTACCGTGAATGGAAATCGATACAGAACCATGTTAAATGAGTTTTTGTTGTCAAATCTTGAAGATATGGATATGGATGAAATGTGGTTTCAACAAGATGGTGCCACTTGCCATACAGCACGTGAAACAATCGACTTATTGAAAGAAACTTTCAACGACAACATTATTTCGAGAAATGGTCCGGTGAATTGGCCTCCGCGTTCGTGCGATTTGACGCCACTCGATTACTTTTTGTGGGGATACGTGAAGTCATTGGTTTATGTGGATAAACCTCAATCGATTGACGCTTTGGAAACCAATATTCAACGTGTCATTGCTGACATACGCCCTCAAATGCTTGAAAAAGTGCTGGAAAATTGGACCTCCAGAATGACATTTGTGAAAAATAGTCGTGGTAGCCATATGCCAGAAATTGTGTTTAAATGTTAAATGCCAAAAAATTATCTACCAAATAAAAAAAAATTTTGGTCATTTCATAATTTTATATGTGTTTTATTGAAAAAAAAAATCGGCAACCTCTTAAAAAAACACCCTTTATATATATATATATATATATATATATAAGTTAACGATAAGGAGCATCCGGCCTGGTTATAAAAATGCTGAATCTTTACAACGTGCCTTTAGATTTGCAACGTACCACTTAATTCACATCAGCGAAACATAAAGTATCCGGCATAAGAGATAAAGAAGAAGTAAGAATAAAGATTAAGAAGATTAAAAGAATAAAGATTAAAATAAATTTCATGTTTTTAATCGCTCCGAATTAAAATTCGTAACTTATATATATATATATATATATATATATATATATATATATATATATATATATATATATATATATATATATATATATATACATATATATATATATATATATATATATATATATATATATATATATATATATATATATATATATATATGTATATATATATATATATATATATATATATATATATATATATATATATATATATATATATATATATATTTATATATATATATATATATATATATATATATATATATATATATATATATATATATAGTTATGTGCCACACATCACGGTACACCAAAACAACGATCAATATCATTTCTTGGTATACCCAAACAACAACAACAACCAATAACATTTCTTGGAACACCGAAGCAACTACATAAACCAATATCAAATATCCTACGGAAATCTGCATCGACCAACATTTTCACACATTCATCAATTTCATTGGAATAATAAATAATTAGATCTCTTGTTATAAAAACATGTATAATTCATCATTTCCTTTATTACATTGTTTGTTTCTTATCGCACAGTATAAAAACTGTAATTGCATTATATAGAATCGTTCATTATAGTTTATAAAGTCGCTGTTTAAACTGAAATATAATTTTACTCGTTAAATTTCGAACCCAAGTAAATAAATGTGTTATATCTAAAAACCCTTACTGCTCATGCCACAACAGATATAACTGGCGCAGTTTTGGAAAAAAATTTAGTCAGTTAATTCTTTATAAAATCAGTGTAATTTAGTCATAATCTAAAAATCAGTGACAAAAAATTTATAAAATCAATCAGTTTAACCTTCTGCTAAAATCAGTGAAATATACACAATTGTTAAATAAAAAAAATAAAAAAATTTGAACGTGAATTTACTACATATATCTATTATTTATTTTTTTTATTATTCCAAAATCTATTTTTCCCTTCTTACTAACAAACAGAAATAAATTAAACTTTTTGAACCCAAGCATGATCTTGTAAAAAGCTTTTATTTTAAGTGTATAAAACTCTACATTTAAAATCAAAAAAATTTTTTTTTTTCGTATAAAATTTGCGAATGGAATTTTTAAATTATATAACGGTATCAAACTCTACGGTTATAAAATAAACGTGAACTCACAAATTTATGGGAGAAAATAAAACAAAAAAAGAAATCGACTTAGGGACAGATAAAAATAAAATTTTAGAACAGAAAAAAGCAGAATTCGAAGAAGCATCTAAAAAATTAGCTAAAGCAATCGAAAAAATAAGTGTAGCTGAAAATAATCAGGTAGGAGAAAATCAAGATCATATCAATAGACCAATTCATGATATAGTCTTAGATTTTCCTAGGCAATACCAATTTGAACAATTAGAAAAGTTTAAAAATTTAATTTATAAAGAGGAAACTAAAAACGATAAAATGTCTGAAGAATTACAGGAAATTATCGGGTTATTTAACGTAGATATAATTACGAAAAATATATCGCCTTTCGATGGTAATAAAAAGGATTTAACAAGATTTCTCGAATCCGTGGACGAAACATTAAAATTATGTGTAAAAGTGCAAAAAACCGAATCCTATAAAATTATAATTCAAAATATAAGAAATAAAATAATTGGCTTCGCAAGTCAATCTTTAACTACGCATAATATAAATAATGATTGGCAACAAATTAGAACTCATTTAATAGAAAAATACGCCGACTCAAGAGACGAGTCAAACCTTGTTTGTGTGCTCCTGGATGTCGATGGTACTGGTTCCGCTGGTTCGACTGGTTCATCTATCGAAATTTCATCCGTTACCCAATAAATCGCTATTTCCTTTAAAAAAATTTGATATTTCTTTTTGTTAGCCGAATGAACTGAATTATAAACGACGAATGAATTGAATAAGGCACAATTTATGAGGTACATTACCATTCTTTTAGTCCATTTAACAGTTTTCGTAAAATTGAATAATACGATAAGTACTGATCTGCCCGGTATACGCCTTTCATGTATTGATTATAATCGATCAGAGCATTTGGCTTTATACTTTTTTGTTTCGTCTTTCTGTCGATGTTCTGACTCTCCTTCACCTTTGCAGAGTGAGTTGTGGAAATGAGATTTACAGTATTTTTTGATTGCCAAACTTGCAGCAATATATCTTTTTTGGTATGGTATGGTACCAATTCAAATTCTTATTTTTTTCATCAATAGTATCTAACTGTTTTGAACACTGTTGTAATAATTATTCATATACACATGGTGCCATAAATCTGCAAATGGAGATAGCACTACCTGCATTGTTTCGATCAATCTGTTTCCTTGACCGCAATAAATTTCAAAACTGCATATGTAGCCAGTGTTACTTTCACATAAAGATAACCTTACCCTAGCCTGTTCAACAGGCTTGTAAGTTTCTTTGAATTTTGAAAGAAAGATATCCAACGGCGGTTTGATTTTGCAAAGTCTATTTGAATTGTCTTGCACATTTTCATTATTTTTGAAATGCCAGACCCTCCATATTTGATGGAATCTGTCTCTGCTCATCGATTTTGCAAAAAACGGTGTTTCTGTCCACGGTTCGGTTCTACAATAATTATCTCGTCGGTCCTTGCGTACCTGTCCCATAAATATTATACGGCCCGGAAACTTCTTCATTTCTTTAACAGTGATCTCTTTCCACTTAAGGGATTTTTTATACGTTTTGAAGTTGCCTTTGTTTTGGTGATAATACCTATTTGACTCCTCCACAAGGAACGCAAATTAATTATCGTCGATAAACAAATTTACGGCATCTACTACACTGTCAGGAACGTTTTCGGTATTTATTCCCGGCTGTCCAAGAAACTCCTCCAAAACTGGTGGATTATCTCTCGATGACCATTCTTCGCCATGATCTAAATCAGAGCTAGATTATGAACTTGAAATTCTCCTTCGGGTAAACGTTGATGGAAGAGGAATAGTATCTTCTTCTAAAATGAACTCACGAATATAAGACGACCGAACAAAAGCAGTATCAAGCAGTTACTGGAGAGACGAACGAAAATGCAAAAACAAAATCATTTGTATAAAATTATCACGTATATCAGGTAATAAAATAATTTCAATATTCTGGCTGTTTATTTTTATCGCATTATTATTTTTTGTTAACCGTCTCAAACTCAATGTATCGGCAGGTAGATAGATCGGGTACCGGCGATAATAGATAACGTACGACCCCGCACGAGTAAACTCGTCTCCCGCGTTTTATTATAAAAAAAGGGTATGACAAGTTTACTCGTTTCCCGTTGTTAATATCTTGGAGTATTAAGAAGGTTTTCATAATCATCCGTGATATTAATTTATTTAAGATTAGTTTCGGCTTTTCGGACAAAATATTAATTTTAATGGCGTTGATACAATCAAACCAAATTTGAATTATATAGTCTAGTGAAAAATAATTTGTCACCAGAATACCTTTATAACAGAATTCAAAATTTATTAACCTTGCTAACTACACAAGTGAAATTGCACAATCAAAACCAAGATATAATGGAGTACCAAGTAAAGCATTACCAGCAAGTTGGACTCACAATTTTTCAAGCAGCCCTAAGAGAACCACTTGGTGGACGTCTTAGAGCAGCCCAACCTTTAAACTTTAGCGGAAGCTAGAGACTACATAATAAAAGAACAAAACATACAAAAATTAAAATATCCCTCAAATTCAGGGAAATCAAATTCCTATAATGCTCAATATTCAAACGATCATAATTTTTCAAAAAATAATTTGCAAAATTAATATCGAAACAATAATTACAATAAACCAAATCTTAAAACCAATAGATATTCAGTAGACCTACATAAAAATTATGGTCAGGGGTCAAATAAAATAAAACAAAAAATCAAAAAGGAGCCTCACCATTATAATATAGAAACGTCAATTAATGATGAGAATTTTCAATTCCAAGCCTCGGAAGACTAAATCATACATTTAACGTATCACATATTTCAAATTTACCTTTTATAATTCTAACTTTCAAAAATAAATCCTTAAAATTTTTAATAGACACGTGTGCCAACTTATCATATATAAACCCAGAATGTGTCGAAGATTCGGAAATTTTTCCAACAAATATAACAATCTCAAGTTTAAATAATTCTATGAATATTTCTACTAAAACAATAATTAAATTTCAAGAAATTCATAAACCAATAGAATTACATCTACTAATGTTTCATAAATTTTACGACGGTCTTATTGGCTATGAAACCTTAACGGACTTACAAGCCAACGTTTTATTAAATGAACAAAAATTGCAAAGTAAACACTTTTCAATCAAATTAATTGATAAAGTAACATCTTGTATAAAACCTATATTCTTAGAATCATTGCAAAAAATTGTTTTAAATATACCAGTAACATTAGTCCAGGGACATTTTTACATTAGCAAACCTGTAAAATTACAAGAACATGTATTTATACAGGAAGGTCTCTACAAAACTCATACAAATAACCAAGCGTCTATGGAAATAATAAATACGTCTAATCAACGAAAAGAAATCTTTTTAACAAATCCCTTACAAGTCGAGGAACTAAATATGAAATATAACGAGATACATTTCCTCAACTCCCACAGTGAAAATCACGAAAATAGGAATATCGAATCTAAATTAAATCTAGATAATCTGAATAAAGAAGAAAAAACGGAAATAGTTAAACTATGTGAAGAATTCAACGAAATTTTTCAAATTGGAAAATTGACGTTCTCAAATGCGATTAAACACCAAATAAATTTATTAAATGAAAAACCGGTATTTACAAAACAATATCGCCATTCCGAATATCAAAAGGTTGAAATTAAAAAAGAAATCGAAAAATTATTATCAAACGGGATCATAAGGCCTTCTTTCTCGCCATGGTCTAGCCCAATTTGGTTAGTCCCAAAGAAGCCAGATTCCAAAGGTAATAAACAATGGAGACTAGTAATCGACTACAGGCAGCTTAATAAGCAGACTGTAGACGATAAGTATCCATTACCCAACATTACAAATATACTCGATAAACTCGGCAAATCAAATTATTTTACCACTGTTGATTTAGCCGCAAGGTTTCACCAAATCCAAATAAAATCAAGTGATATACCAAAAACAGGTTTTAGCATCGAATCAGGGCATTACGAATTTGTACGTATGCCCTTTGGCCTTAAAAATGCACCCAGCACGTTTCAGCGTGTAATGAACAATGTCCTAGGGGAACTGCAAGGCAACCACGTTCTTTGCTATATGGATGATATCATCGTATTTCCTACTAGTCTACAAGAGCATTTAACGGATTTAAGGAAATTATACATCAAGTTGCGAAATGCAAATTTAAAAATTCAACCAGATAAAACTTATTTCTGTCAAAAGGAAATTGGATTTGTAGGTCACATTATAACACCTGAAGGAATGAAACCCAACCCGAGTAAAATTCAAGCTATTGAGAAGTTCAAAATCCCTCAGTCACCAAAAGAAATCAAATCCTTTTTAGGCCTAGTGGGATATTACAGAAAATTCATCAAGGACTTTGCGCAAATTACTAAACCTCTCACTAGCTGTTTAGCAAAAAACAAAAAAATTATAATCGATGAAAATTATAAAAAATGTTTTGAGCTTTGTAAAAAGTTGTTGACAACGGAACCAATACTCAAATACCCCGATTTCAAACAAAGTTTTATTTTAACGACAGATGCATCGAATTATGCTCTGGGCGCTATCCTATCGCAAGGAGAAGTAGGCAAAGACCTACCAATATGCTACGCCTCTCGAACGTTATCCAAAACCGAAACCAATTATTCTACAATTGAAAAACAGTTGCTAGCAATAATTTGGGCCGTAAAATACTTCCGGCCGTATCTCTATGGCAGATCATTCAAAATTATTACGGATCACAAGCCTTTGGTCTGGCTATTCAACATCAAGGATCCATCAAGTAAAATCGTAAGATGGCGGCTTAAGTTGGAAGAGTACGACTATCAGATATGCTATAAAAAAGGCACAGCAAACACCAATGCTGATGCACTTTCACGTATGGAACTAAATGATCATCTAGAAAATAAAAAAATAAATTATCCTAATACAATAGATTCGATTAATTCAATAAACCAAAATATAAATATTATTACAAATGAGTTACAGACTTCATTAACAAATTCGAAAAACGGAACGAATTTGAATCAAGCATGCGCAGCAACATTAAAGCAAACGAATTTGCAAAAACCAATTCATTATGATCATAATAATCTAGAAACTCTAGATTCATCAAATTTAATTCAGGAAATTAATCAAATTGAACCTGTTGAGCAAAATAATGTTTCAGAAACTAAAACCATTCATGAAACATTAACACCATTAAACAATTTCAGAAATCAACTCAAAATCTTAGTCGACAATGATTACGAGGAGATGAATGAAAACTTAATTATAAAATTTAATACTATAAAACAGTATGAAATTAAAAAGAAAAATTTAGATACAAATGATATCAAATATATCTTACAAAAATATACGAATAACAAAAGGATCACAGCACTTCATGTGAATGATCAAACATTCGATTTATTCCAAAACGTATTCCGAAATTTCCCTAAAAGAAAACTAGTAAGAACCAAAATAATAAAGGAAGACGTTTTAGAAAGTAAAACACAATTAGAAATAATTGAAAAAACGCACCTACATTACCATAGAGGAGTGGTGGAAAATTATGAAAAAATAAAAAAAATGTTTTTTTCCCAAAAATGAAAGAATTGATTTCCAGATACATAACTCATTGCGAAGTGTGTAGTATAAACAAATACGAAAGGAAACCAATCAAATTGAAATTTGAAATTTCACAAACACCTCAAGGGCCCATGGAAATAATTCATGTGGGCACTTTCGTGTTACGATCAAAAACATTTTTAACAATCATGGATAAATTTTCCAAATTTATCTCCGTCTTCGAACTTCCAAATAGAAGATCTCAAACCATGATTAAAATGTTTAAAATTTTCTTTTCTCGAGAAGGAATCCCAAAAAATCTAATTTTAGATTCAGCAACTGAATTCAATTCAGACTTATTCAAAAAATTTACTGATATGTACAACATAGATTTACATATTACTACGGCAAAAGCTTCGACAGGCAATAGTCCAATCGAACGAGCCCATTCAACGTCAACAGAGTTAACTAGAATCATTTATTCTCAGAATAAAAATATTTCAATTCAAGATGTTATGGATGAGGCAGTATTAACTTATAACGGTACAATTCACTCGTCAACAAAACTTACACCTTTTGAACTACACAAATAGCACTTATTAATCAAAAATATTCCAACAAATATAGCTGAACAATCTGAAGAATTTTTAGAAACAATCAGATCAAAATATCAACAAATTGCTAAAAACATAGCAGAAATAGACTTAATAAATAAATCAAAAATAATAAATAAATTAAATATATACTAGTCGCGAGGAACCTAAAACCTACAAACCTAACGACAAAATTTATGAAAAAACCACTACCAGAGATAAACTAGCACCGAAATACATCTCACATAGTGTAGTACAAAACAATAAAATAAATGTTGTGACTAATAAAAGAAAAGTTCATAAAAGAAGAATTCGTAATTGCAACCAACATCTAAATATAGATAATATTTTATTACAGGATAACCCTAGTAACCAACCAATCACTAGAGGCGTTCGATTTAACCAAGAATAAAGGCGTCATAGGATTACAATTAGGATCTGTAGGAGTCATCACAGGATACTCTAAACTTATTCATATAATACAATTAAATAAAATAAAATTAAAATTAATCAAATAAAATTAGAAATATCAAAACTTATTGAACACCACAAAGTATGCGACGATACTCAAATGAAGATAGCTGATAGGAAAATGAAAAAATTAGAAAAATCATTACACAATATTTTACCGAATACTTATCACAAAAGAGAAAAACGAGGACTTTTCGACCCTTTAGGAACCGTAATTAAATCTATAACAGGTAATTTAGATCAAACTGATTATTCAGAAATTCAAACGGCTATTCAACGCTTAGAAAACGGAGAAATTAAAATTTTAGAAAAATACAACGAACAAGTAAAAATTAACGAAATTTTCATAGACAGGTACGAAGAAATGACGGACCATATTAATAATATAACAGTTAAATTAAACGAATATATTAAATTAGCAAAAAATTCACAAAAGGCAACTACTGAAAATTTCCTTTTAAACAGATTTTTCTTAGAATTATTCGACAACATGTTAATTATAGAAGAACAAATTAACGAAGTTCATGACATAATGACATTCGTTAAGGTAAACATAATAAGCAGACATATATTAGATAATAACGAAATGAGTTATATAACCGAAGAATTTGAGCAGGATGAAATTAAAATTATTTCGGAAGAACAAATCTATTCAATGCTTCAACTAAAAGCTTATTACAATGGATCCGATTTGATCTTGTCAATAGAAATACCCAAATTTTCTAAAGAATTGTATACACTCCAAAAAATTAAAACAATCCCGCTAAATAACCAAATACTTAAATTTAATCCAAATTACATTGTCCTAAATTCCCAAAAATATATGACTATCGAAAAACCTTGTCAAAAAATTGAAGACACTTATTACTGCCAAAAACAACAATTATACAACATCAATGGAAGTTGTATACCAAATTTACTGAACAACCAAGACGCAACTTGCGAAACGGTCAAGCAAGAACCAGAAGAAGAAATCGAGTTATTGGAGAACGAATACTTGTATGTATCATCACCAGAAGGAGTACACATGCGAACCACATGCAACATTAATCAAGCAACAATCAAAGGAATTAAATTATTACATTTTAAAAATTGTTCAATCACCATTCGGGATAAAAGATACACGAGCGACAGAACGAAGAGGTATCACAAAATTATGTTATTACAACCATTTGATAACATTAGAATCAACACTACAATGGAGGAATTTATAAACCTACCACTAATGGCAAAGCAATCAATCAAAAATATCGAAGAAATAAAATTAAACAACATAATTACTAAAGTGTACACTTACACTTCAACAGTTTCATCAATTATATTGATTTTGCTTACAATAATAATAATTTTATTTATCCTCAGAAAATATAAGGCATCAGTTTTCAAAATTAAATCAAAAGTATTGCAGCTAGCAAAGCATATTGAAGTTGACGCTGAGGACAGCATCAATTTAGGAAGGGAGGAGTTATGTGCCACACATCACGGTACACCAAAACAACTATCAATATCATTTCTTGGTATACCCAAACAACAACAACATCCAATAACATTTCTTGGAACACCGAAGCAACTACATAAACCAATATCAAATATCCTACGGAAATCCCCATCGACCAACATTTTCACACATTCATCAAATTCATTGGAATAATAAATAATTAGATCTCTTGTTATAAAAATATGTATAATTCATCATTTCCTTTATTACATTGTTTGTTTCTTATCGCACAGTATAAAAGCTGTAATTGCATTATATAGAATCGTTCATTATAGTTTATAAAGTCGCTGTTTAAACTGAAATATAATTTTACTGATGATGTTAGTAACGATGATGTTAGAAAAACGATTGTTTAACAGTCGATAAAGTTAAAGTTCAAAAGCGGCTAATGATGTATATATTGAAAGAGTGCTACGAAGGATATAAGACGATGTATCAGGATGACGAATCAAAAAAAATTGGTTTTTATAAATTTTCACTACTTCGTCGAAAATACTGTGTACAACCAGGTAGTAGTGGAACGCACACAGTCTGCGTGTGTACCATACATCAAAATGTAAAATTAATTATTTATGGCACCAAAATGGAAACTATTACCAACGGAAAGATAGCGCACTACCGGGATTGTATTTCAAATATTTTATGTGATTAGCCTACACCAACATGTTACCTTCTACAATGCGAAAGCTGCCCAGGACTGGATAACTTTAAAGAATATTTGAAAAATGCATTTCGGGAACATGGCTGCGAGGATGCTGAGTTAAAATTTAGTCAGTGGGTTTCTACCGATAGGTGCAATCTGGAGACCTTTTCTCAACCGTTGGATGAATTTCTGGATTATTTCATGAATAAGCTGAAGAATCTGTCACCTCATTGCTTCATTTCACTTCAGCAGTCCAACTTCTTAAAAAATAATCGTCGCTGAAGTCTACGGAGGTGATAGTTTTATGTGATTTTGCAGAAAATTATGCATTTATAATGCAAAATGCCGCACAAGGATTTCATTGGAATAATAAGCAAGCGACTATTCATCGGATTGTCTTCACCACGATACTGAAGCGGTTCACTTATTCATTGAAAAATTGATGCAGTTCTTGAAAACTAAAATATCCAATTTATCTAAAATTTATTATATTACCGATGGGGCAGTCACGCATTATAAAATTAAGAAAAATTTTAAGAACATCTGAAAACACAAAGAGGATTTTGGAGTTGAATGTGAATGGCATTTCCATGCAACAGCTCATGGAAAAGGCCCATGTGATGGAGTAGGAGGTACCATCAAAAGAATGGCATCCAGAGCTAGTCTCACAATGGAATACAGCAGTACAATAACCAATGCAGATGAATTATTTAAATGGGCTAAAACGTTGAAGACAGATATCAATTTTGGATTTTGTTCAGACGCAGAACATAAATCCAAGCAAATCAAACTTACAACTAGGTTTGAAAATTTAAAAACAGTAAAAGGAACTCACGGTTTCCATGCAGTTATTCCAACAGAGGATGGCTATTTGAAATGTAAAACATATTCTAATTCTGACGATTATGTTAAATTTAAATTGTAATTTGAATAAGATTTAATGTTAAACAATAAAATAAAATTATCAAAAGAATTTGGGTTTGAAATTTTAAATATATGTAATTAAATTTGAATAATAAATATTAACTCTAGTGTTGTATAATTGTATAATTCGACCAGTAGTCCTGTGTTGCATATAATTATATAATTCGACCAGTATACGAAAAATAACCAAATCGTTATACTGATGGAACCGGTACCATTCCGCTTAATTTGTAAGATGACTTTACAAAATTTTTTCTCTTCTCAACAACCGAGCGATCAACATCGTATAATAATAATATATTAAAATTTATAATAATAAAAGTTGAATTCATATAATAAACAATTGTTATGTATTAAAACTAACTGAAAACCTTTTTTTAATTGATATCTTAAATAAAACCGTCTAAATAGTGGTTTGTTACGAATTTTAATTCTATTGGTGCTAAGGTGTTATAAACAACGAAAATGTTGATTGTTCGGTCTCAACAATATTATGCTCAGTCATAGTATTACAACAAAAATGGTGGCAGCGGAGGGACGGATTGAATCATTTTCGGAAACGCAGATTACGCAGATTACGTAAAATCAAAAAATTTTAATAATAAATTATAAATATATATAATATAATATATCTCGCGATAATTGATAAATAAAAAATATGTCGCGTATATTTCGAAATTAATATACCTAACAAAATTGTATGAACAATAAAAAATAAAAAAAACTGCTTCAAAACAACGTGCAAAAAAGAACAATAAATTTGTGAAACTACAATGATACCATGTGTAAATAATTTACAGTGAAAAAAAAACAAAACAGTAAACTTATATACATAGTTAGTGCAAATTAAGAACAAAATTATATTTCACAAATTACTGTTTTACAACGAAAACCATAAAACATTGTGCTTTAATAAACCGAATCCTAAAATCTTGTTTTCCGATCCAAAATCATAATCATATATAATACAATCATAAATCGTAGTGAATATTCAACACACCTAAGCACCCATTGATAGTGGGTTACATGTAAACATCCGAAAAATTATATCCAGTCAACATCACCCAAGTACACACAAAACAACACCAATTTACAAATCACATTTTTACAACCGTTAGTTGATGTTAATTACAATTATGATCATACTTCATCTTTCAATATCATTCTTCATAATCTTTCATAATTGATGCCTGCAATAATTATAAAATCGAGCGAGTGATCATAGAACCATAAAATTTTCTTACACCACGTTTTACTTCGAAAAAAAATGTTTATGGTTTTACCAAGTCAAGTTATCATAAATCGCCAATATCATCAAATCATGAACATCACCTTGATCATCATACCATCATACAACCAATGAATGCCAATGCTGCGGAATGAGCATTCACATCAGCACTGACCCAGATATATCCAGAATCATAAAGAAAAAAAGCAGAAACCATTACCAGCGTCTCTTCGGGAATTATTACAATCATCCTTTCATCCTACTAATTCTAGGTAATCATTATTTTATTTATGCTTTACTTTTTTTATTTCATTTAGGAATTAAATCTACTTGTAAATCGAAATTTCCGTTTTCTCATGTGAAGCCTGATCGTGAGCCTTAGATAACGAGCATTATTTTTAATCAATTATATTAAACGGGTGAGTGCAAATTATAAAAAAAAAAAAAAAATTCCAAATTTGCAAATTCAAACTATAATATTTCATCAACTTTGAAACTATATAAATATATACTAAATATATATACAAATATAATCAATAAAATACCTTGGAATGATAATTCGCATTCGAAATATTAAATTTTATCTATATTATATGTATATTATATGTATATATATATTGTATGTATATTATATGTATATATATATATATATATATATATATATATATATATATATATATATATATATATATATATATATATATATATATATATATATATATATATATATATATATATATATATATATATATATATATATATATATATATATATATATATATATATATATATATATATATATATATATATATATATATATATATATATATATATATATATATATATATATATATATATATACATATCTATAAATATATATATATATATATATATATATATATATATATATATATATATATATATATATATTTATAGATATGTATATATATATATATATATATATATATATATATATATATATATATATATATATATATATATATATATATATATATATATATATATATATATATATATATATATATATATATATATATATATATATATATATATATATATAACTATATATAAATATATATATATATATATATATATATATATATATATATATATATATATATATATATATATATATATATATATATATATATATATATATATATATATATATATATATATATATATATGAGTATTTCCAATGGAAACGTGATGTTTTTTATTTCAAACGTATTGCAGAATCGAATGCGTGTGTTCTAAGAAGGAGAAATTGAAAAAATTGAATTTCGTCGAATACAACGCCATCTATCATGAACCGAACAAAATATTTCATTCAAATCATACGTACTTTTAGTCGTAGAATCCGTATCTGCAATAAAAAAATATGGCTTCCTATCTTAGTTTAAAAGTTAACCCCGCCCCACCTACAAAGCAGGGGGTGGGGGACTATTTTTTTGCACTAATGTATTTCCCCCGCGGTATGATTAAATTTTGATTATAGACATTTTTCCGTAGAGTGGCTATTTTTCGAGATATTTGATCGTCTCAGTTTAAAAGAAACACCCGGTATATTATATATATATATATATATATATATATATATATATATATATATATATATATAAATATATATATTAAATATATATATTAAATATATATATATATATATATATATATATATATATATATATATATATATATATATATATTTATATATATATATATATTTATATATTTATATATATATATATATATATATATATATATATATATATATATATATATATATATAAATATATACAGGGTGGCTGAGGCCAAGTGTTACCGAATGAAAACGCTGAAATTTTTTAATTTTGATTATTTTTTATTGAAATTTCGTGGAATATGTTGAAAACATATTACATTTTATGAAAAACATGTTACTGCTCGATATGACCTCCTTTGGCTCTGATTATTTGATTCAGTCTTCCATAGAATGACCGAACGTGAGCTTGCGGAATTTTATTCCATTCTCGAACAAGAGCTGACTTCAATGCATCAACACTTTCGTATTGTTTAGTGGACACCTTACTCTCCAAAATGGACCATATGGAGAAATCGCATCATATGGAACGCAATTTTGTAAAAATTGCTGTGTCGCTCGAGCTTTGTGTGACGGTGCCGAGTCCTGTTGGAATGTCCAACGGTTCGTACCAAAGTGTTTACGTGCCCAAGGTAGCAAATCATCGTTTAGGATCTTTTGGCGCTACACCTCTTGGTTTATCTTGACTCCATGTTCGATGAAAACCAGAGGAGTGCGTCCATCTGCAGTCACTGCAGCCCAAACCATAACATAAGCTGGTGATTGCTTGCGCATGGCAACTCTTGTGTTCAAATTATCGTTGGACTTGTGCTCTAACCAAACACGATCATTTTGTTTATTCACATACTGTTGAATGGTGAAAATTTTCTCATCAGAAAAGACAATTTTTGGAATCTCATCACGTTCGGCCAAGGCCTTCAATGCTCGTGTTCTTTCAAGCCTAACTTTTTTTTGTGCCTCCGTAAGATCTTGAACTTTTTGTATCTTGTAGGGCTTCAAGTGTAGTTCATTTTTCAATATGGTTTGAATGCTGTATCGTGAATCATGTAGACGAGCGGCTAATTGATTGGCACTTTGACGAGGATTTCGTTGGATTCGTTTCTTCACAGATACGAAACATTTCTTTTGATGTTGCTGTCTTTTTAGGACCGCCTCTGTTGCGTTTAGCGATGCTACCAGTTTCGTTGTATCGAGTTATGATTCGATACACAAACATGTTATTCACATTCAAATGCTGGAGCTGACGAACTATTGCCGTTTGTGAATTTCCACCCAAATACAGTGCAATTACACTATTACGTTTGAATTCCATTACGATTTTTTATGAAGATATTAATTTAGAACAATTATTTGTTGACCACATGTAAACAACTAACCAAACTTCAATCTGTCAAAAAATTGACGCGCGAAAACGACAACTACACAAATGACAGCAGAGTGAAGTCAGTAACATTTGGTCTCAGCCCCCCTGTATATCTATATATATTATATATATATATATATATATATATATATATATATATATTTATATATATATATATATATATATATATATATATATATATATATATATATACATATATATATATATATATATATATATATATATATATATATATATATATATATATATATATATATATATATAACTATATATATATATATATATATATATATATATATATATATATATATATATGTATATATATATATATATATATATGTATTTACAATAGGGGAGTAGTGCTATATATATGGCGAATATTACAAACCACAAATTTGGTATATGGAACCGGAAGTCGTGTTTAAATTTTTTACTTTTTATGTTTTGAATGTGTTGTAATTTTAAAAAAAACTGTATATCAAAAAAAATGTCAAATTTTGATAAAAATCCGATATCCGATACTTATAAACCTGGGCTCATTTTAAAGATAAATGAATAAGGATTCTAAAAAAATTATAAAATTCGTACCATGTTTCAACTCTCTCTATTCAAAATGGTCGCCAAAATAGTAATTTAGAATTTTCTCAAATACCTATTTTTTTTTTTATTTTTTTTTTTGTAAATTTTTCCTCATTTATTTCTATTGAACACACCAAAAAATTGTACTTGTGTTATTTTTTGTTTTCTTGCAAAAGACGTTTGAGTATGAAGATCTACCCATTTTTGGTATATAAAATCAAAGTCAGTGTGGTATTTTTTTATTTTTTTTTTGCAAGGAAACAAAATATCGCAAGTCCAATTTTTTAGTATATATATATTTTTATTATTATTATTTTTATTATTATTATTATTATTTTATTAAATGTATTACAAAATAAATAAAGAAATTTAAAAGTATTTACACAATCAAAATTTACATGTTACATAATGGTCACTATTTGAATATTTTTTACATTTTAACTTGCCTTTTCCTGAAGGTATAATTGCGTGAAAATCGCGGGTTTCTTTTATTGTTTTCAAATTCCCTAGTCTAGTCTCCAGTTGAATTTGTTTTAACTTATATTCAGCATCTGAGCAAAATTCAAAAATCACATCAGTTTTCAAAGTTTGAGCCCATTTGAAAAATTCTTCAGCATTAGTTATGGTATCATCATATTCTTTGGTGAGACTGGCTCTGGACGCCATTCCCTTAATAGTACCTCCTAGTCCATCGCATGGTCCCTTTCCATGAGCAGTTGCATGAAAATGCCACTCACAATCGACTCCAAAATCCTCTTTGTGTTTAGTTATATTCATAATTTTTTTTTTTGTTTTTATAATGTATTACTGCACCATCAGTAACATAATAAACTTTAGATAAATCCGGAATATTTGTTTTCAAAAACTGCAATAATTTTTCTATGAACACGTAAACTGCTACGGCGTCATGATGGAGACAATCTGATATTATAATGTAGCTGGAATGCTGCAATTTATCTCCTTGATTTTTGTAAATTACAAACTGATGAATAGTTGCTTGTTTGTTGTTCCAATGAAAACCCTGTGCTGCATTTTGCATTATAAACGCATAATTTTCTGCAAAATCACACGAAACCAGTGAGATATATATATATATATATATATATATATATATATATATATATATATATATATATATATATATATATATATATATATATATATATATATATATATATATATATATATATATATATATATATATATGGCAGGACACGGGATCGATTCAACAAGTGCTTCTGAAAGTTTAAATTAATAATTTAGAAAATGTGAATTTTTTTTAGTAAAGTGAACAAACGTAAAAAATTTTTTTTTCCTCACCGTCGGTACACACATTTTGTGTAAGAAATAAAATACCGAAATTACAAACATAAAACTAAAGTTTAAATTAAACTAACTACAAAAATAAACAGTAATTTAATTTAAAAATTATTAAAAATTACTAAAAATAAAATACACGCATATAAATAAGATAATAAGTAGTTATCAGCTATTAATTATTTGAAAATTTGAAAATCGGCATAATCGCAAAATCGAAAATCATAATAGGGAGTGGTGCTACAAAAGACCCGAAACCAGTCATCAAGGAGAACATTATTTTAGACAACAATAATAGCAACAAAAACAATGAAGACAAAGGATCGTTCAGTTGGTAAAATACATATATAATAGACACATAAATAATATTAGCCAGAAACATCGCTGAAAGCGTGTAAAATAATATAAATTAACTTAACATTTGAAAATATTATATATATAAATATATATATATATATATATATATATATATATATATATATATATATATATATATATATATATATATATATATATATATATATATATATATATATATATATATATATATATATATATATATATATATATATATATATATATATATATATATATATATATATATATATATATATATATATATATATATATATATATATATATATATATATATATATATATATATATATATATATATATATATATATATATATATATATATATATATATATATATATATATATATATATATATATATATATATATATATATATATATATATATATATATATATATATATATATATATATATATGGCAGGACACGGGATCGATTCAACAAGTGCTTCTGAAAGTTTAAATTAATAATTTAGAAAATGTGAATTTTTTTTAGTAAAGTGAACAAACGTAAAAAATTTTTTTTTCCTCACCGTCAGTACACACATTTTGTGTAAGAAATAAAATACCGAAATTACAAACATAAAACTAAAGTTTAAATTAAACTAACTACAAAAATAAACAGTAATTTAATTTAAAAATTATTAAAAATTACTAAAAATAAAATACACGCATATAAATATGATAATAAGTAGTTATCAGCTATTAATTATTTGAAAATTTGAAAATCGGCATAATCGCAAAATCGAAAATCATAATAGGGAGTGGTGCTACAAAAGACCCGAAACCAGTCATCAAGGAGAACATTATTTTAGACAACAATAATAGCAACAAAAACAATGAAGACAAAGGATCGTTCAGTTGGTAAAATACATATATAATAGACACATAAATAATATTAGCCAGAAACATCGCTGAAAGCGTGTAAAATAATATAAATTAACTTAACTTTTGAAAATATTATATATATATATATATATATATATATATATATATATATATATATATATATATATATATATATATATATATATATATATATATATATACATAAAAATTTGTTTAGATAAATACGTGTTTTTTGGTTAAGAAAATGGTTAAGAAAAACAATAACAATTTTATATTATTAAACAAACTTATATTATCTAAATGTAGATTAGAAATAGTTCTATATATTAAAAAATATACGAAAGGGAAATTACAAATTAAAAATAACATTATCTATCTACAAAAAAAAAAAAAAATAAAAAGCACAAGGTCCTATTTTTTTTTTAATCATATAGTTGATAGTAAAAAATAAAAATCATTTTTAATATTTTTTATATAAAAAGGTGTCATAAATACAATGCTCTTGAAATGGAAACTATATAAGTACATATATATTTTGTAATGTAATATTACGACAATTACAAAGAAATTTTTTTTGCTCGTCGTCAACACGTTCTCGACTCTCTTTGAACAATTTGTACCAATCAAAAACACTTGCTCGCGACATAAAATTATCACCGAAGGCCTTTTGCAACGTTCTGAACGTTTCGGCACCACAAAATTGATTCCACACACAAAATTTAATGGAACGTCTTTGTTGAATAATTTCACTCATTGTAAAAATCGCCGAATGCACTTTTTGTACTTCAGAAAGACAAACGTATACTAAACACTAATGATTATTTTGATGTGACATTTGGCACAGATGTCACTGACAGTCATACCAACATAGAAAAAAAAAATATTTCGACGAATGGTTTTCCGCGCGAAATTTAAATTAAAAAGTCTTAGTACTTTTTGTCCATAGTATGGGCAAGGACTAAGATAAATAGACACAATAAATAATTATTAGTAATTACAGATACTGCTGATAAAAGTTTTGAAGTAGTGGCAATTGATACAGTAGGTCCTCTCATACCATCTAATAGTTTTAGGTATATATTGACTATTCAATGCGAATTGACAAAATATGTGGTAACAGTACCAATAAGGGATAAATTTGTAATCACTATCGCGAAAGCTTTAGTTGAACATTGTATTTTAGTATTTGGAAATTTTAAGAGCATAAAAACAAGGAACCGAATTCGTAAATGAAATATTCAATAATTTATGTAAGACATTGCAAATTGAGCATAGAACATCTACAGCTTATCATCATCAAACTATAGGAGCCATCGAAAGAAATCATCGTGTACTAAATGAATATTTATTATGTTTGCCAATAGTAATAATTGGGATGAATGGTTGAAATATTATGCATTCTGTTACAATACAACACCGCATACAGATACCAATTATACTCCTTTTGAATTAGTTTTTGGAAAAATTGAAAATTTACCAAGCGATATCACAACGGTTACAAATAAGTTATATAATTGTGAAGATTATGTAAAAGAATTTAAATATAGATTAGGAATAGAGAATCAAAAGGCAAACGAAATGTTAAAAATAGCAAAATTGAAAAGACAAGAAATGTCTAAGAATAATTGTACCAATAACGAATTTAAAGTAGGACAATGGGAATTAGCACGAAACACAGATAGGAGAAAGTATGAGAACCCATATCCATATAAAATAATTGAAGTAGACAAGTTAATATAATGATAGAATTAAATAAGAAAAACAAATGGATACCTAAGGGTAGAGTGAAATCCTATAATTGTAACACAGATTATTATAAATAATTGTTAAATAAGAGACAAAAGTTAGTATTATATAATTATTAGTTAAGTAGTAATTTTATAATGATTGTAATAGATAATAAGTATAATAATAAAAACAAAAAAAATATACAAAAATAATAATAAACAAAAAAAAATATATATATATATAACCCGACAAACAATTTCAATTTTGAGCCTGAAAAAAAAACCTAACTGTTAACGGTGACCGAGTCAGTCACGAACCCGATCGGTTACCATCAGATTACCCAATTCTGGTACACAATGGGTGGTAACAGTTACCAATAAGTTATCATCGGGCAAATCGTGGGACTTGTAACTCTATAGATACCGATGTTTTGTGCTGCATATTGTCCAAATCACAACAGGTAAATATATTTAGTTTTATGTAGTGAAAAGTAAAACACAAATTACTCAATTTTTCGGTTACTTCGTGGAACTTGTTACTTAGGAATAAGAACTATTTTGTTATACAAAACTTCAATATCAAATAGGTATCAAAATTTTCAAAATACCAACGCATAGGAAAATGAAACGCATTTAATTATAAATCACATGATTATTATTCAATTTATTTTAAATAAGGTTATAAATAATTATATAAAAAATATAAATTTATGATATTAATATGAAACGGTCATCTTTCTGGTTCAGTTAAGAATAAAATAATCGAATTTCTTTTTACAGACATAGCTAATTAAAACATTAAATTTATAAAGTTGTACATAAGTCCAAAATAAAAAAACGCTCTATATATCGACAAAACCAACACTTGAAATAATGAATTGTTTTACCGGTTACCGATAATTTACCAACTTTGTAAAACATTTTCATGAACACCGCGGCATCAGGTTTGCCAATCATTTACCAACATAATTAGATCTCAGTAATTCACAGATGAATTATTGGATAATAGAGTTCATAATAGTTTCTTCAGTTTCAGTTCACAAATGTTAAAAACTAGGACAGAAAGTAAATTGTTTTACAGTATACGGGCACAGACAGTCTCACGTAAAATGTTTACGGAAAGTTACCGATAATTTTTTTATTTCAATTTTAGTTTTTGAGCGAATGGCCACATCATTCGCTAAATTTAATTTTAATGTCACATATTATTACTTGTTCAGTTTAAATAATTATAAAAGAAAAGAAACTTACGTAAAATATGAAACATACGAGAACAGTGCGAAACCGCAATTCGCCTTTGGATTATTACAGCTTCATGAAAAGTTACCGAAAAATTACTGAAAAAAGATAAGAGAAATATTTTGTTTACTATAATCTCTTTGTAAATACTTAGAAAATTTAAAACATATACTTACATTTGTTAATCAAAGATGATTTTCATAAGTTGTGAAAATAATTAATATTTAAGAAAACTAAACCATACAAAATAGTATTTTAAAATTAACTATTTTAAAAACTAACAAAACTAAACCGTCACGTATCACTGATATAAACACATTAAATTAAAAAACAATTTTGTGTTAAACATGTCGGATATTGTAAAATAACACTATTAATTGTTACCAATTAATTACCGACTAACCAACTAGTTAATTTACCGAGTGTTACGGTCGAATTACTAACATTTTCTACTGGTTAAGAGAAAAGAGAAAGCAAAGAGAATACAAATAGAAATAAGAAACAAATAATGCACATTGATAATCACATAGAAAAGAGAAAATAAAAACACAATCGTTTTACTAATTTGTTCAAAATATTGTTACCGGGCGTCGGTAAAACTGTTCCCGACAGTCTACGGTTACAAATTGTTTGTCGGGTAATATACATATATATTTTTTTCTTAAAGACCAGGGGTGTGCTACATGCATACCACCCTGTAAGGCATATACAATACTTTACAAAAAAACATAACATTTCCCAATAAGTTAAATTAGCTTAAACTGCTTAATATTTCAATTAACAAAATTGATGATAAAGAAGGTAAACGTACGAGGGACAATGTACTCAAGAACGCAAACGTACGAGGGACAATGTACTGAAGAACGCTGATGGGTTTATTTATATAAATCAAGCGTTGGCCAAAATTATGAATAAAAAAGATTATTGTGAATAAATCAGAGCCGGTGTAAAGTAACAAAAATGTAACCAGTAAAGTTTGAATAAATAAAATCTGAATGTGTTATGATTCCCGTATTGTTTTATTAATTATGTGAATAAAAACAATAGAAACATTACAGTTGGCTTATAATCCCAGCGGGGGGTGCAGACAGGGCATCCTCGTCCTTTAGAGATGATAATATTTTTGCACATTGTGTGAGCTGTTCGATGGCCGTTGGTTCCAAAGGTAGGGTGTCCACGTTCTTTGCTTTAATCCTTGCGTATTGTCTATGGATACTAATGAAGATGATTAGTACTATTATACCTGTCGATGATATTGACATGCCTCTTGACATTGACCAGATCCAGTTCTGATTTTTTATTTGTTTTAGATATACTTGCTGCAGTTGCTCTCTATTTTTGATGTTATTTTGATTAATCTCATTGACATCATTTATTGTGCAGTTCCAGAAGGAAATTATGAAATTCCCATTCAGTGTTCTGTTGCTTGGTCCGCAGTCTGAGAACAACGTTTCATTTTTGGCATTGTTAATCAGCAGTTTATCTTCAGCGATGAACTGTAACATTGTCTCCTTTTCAAATAAATAAAAATTTAAAAGTACCGTTATTTTCGAAGTTATGGCAAGATATCTGTGCGCACGGGCGCAGCTACCAAAATGAGGGCGCAGCTACCAAAATCTTAATACTATTTATACAAGGTTTGAAAGTAGTAGGTTCAGCCTTTTAAACAAGATATAAATCATGTTTGCACTGCATCTAGTTTCGCTGCTACATGACTTTAAAGTTGGAAAATTTAAAAATTTTCACATTTTTCGTTGTGAATATGAATTAAATTTAGGGAAAAGGGCGACATATATGCTATTCCTAGGAATAACCTTGATCACAATTAAGTAGAGCATCAAATGAGTCTAAAAGCAACACTTTATATTATATAATTTGAGCATCAGAGGATTTTAAAAATGATAACGTTATTTTTTTGCTCAGTTTTGTTATACATTACAAGTTTGTATAAGTTAGAAGGAAAGAGAATTCTCGGTCCTGTACTAATTTTATGATTTTGAAAAACAATAATACAATACTTGAAATGAGTCGACAACCACAAATTAAGAAACACATTTAAATATTACAGAAAGAATTTTTCCTCATAAACAACTTTTATTTACAACTATTAAATTGGAAAACATTTTAGTATTAATAAAGTTTAAATTTACAGAGCGGAAAATAAAACATTTTATGCATAGCCACAATATTAAAAGTGCGAAAGATGTCAAAACTGACATATCGGATAACGGGAATTTCGATTGTCAAAATAAAAAACAAAAAACGCTTTTGCATGCCAATATTATATAAGGAACACGAAAAAAAACAAAAAATTAAAATCTATCACACGAAAAAAATTCCCTGAAATATAATGGAATGACCCATATACATATATATATATATATATATATATATATATACTCGTATATATATATATATATATATATATATATATATATATATATATATATATATATATATATATATATATATATATATATATATATATATATATAAATATATATATATATATATATATATATATATATATATATATATATATATATATATATATATATATATATAATAGGTTAGGGTAAAGTTCGTGCCCTATTTTTGGGTGACATTGAAACAAAGAATTTTCCTATTTCAAATGAACTTTATTAATCCAAATATGTGCTATTTTGATCGATGACCTTTTTGTTATTTTTCTGGTAGAGCCATGATCCCATCACTTTTGTAGCTTAGAGGCGATAAACCGAGACATCTCATTTTCGCAGGCCTCTGCCTCTTTTGAATTTAATGTAAAACCATTACGATGGTTCTGGGAACAAATGGTAGTCCGATGGTGCAAGGTCAGGACGATATGGTGCGTGCATCAAAACTTCCCAGCCAAGCTCTCTCAGTTTCTGCCAGGTCATGAATGATGTGTGTGGTCTAGCGTTACCATGATGGAACACAACGCCCTTTCTGCTGATCAATTCTGAACGTTTTAACTGGATTGCTTGCTTTAAACGCGTTAGTTGCTGACAGTAAAGATTAGAATCAATCGTTTGGCCTAGTGGCAGCACCTCATAATCCACGATTCCTTTCCAATCCCACGAAACACACAGCATTACCTTTCTTGGCGACAATCCTGACTTTGATACCGTTTGGGAAGGTTCACCTCGTTTCGTCCATGATCTTTTTCACACAACGTTGTCGTATCTTATCCACTTTTCATCACTAGTAATCATTCGCTTTAAAAATGGCTCGATTTCGTTCCGTTTCAGCTGCGTTTCGCAGATAAAAATCCGGTCTATTAAATTTTGAACTGTTAATTCATGTGGTACCCAAACGTCAAGCTTTTTTTGTATTCAGCCATTTTCAAATGGTTTAAAACTATTTTGTGATCAATATTTAGATGTTTACCAATTGTTCGTTAACTTTGTGAGATTTTTTGCCGTCGTTGTGGAGAGGCGGCTGACGTTGACCTCTCCTTGTCGACCTGGGTTGGCGTCATCGGCAAGGGGTGGATGTTGTCGCAGGTCGAGATCGCGCAAAATGAATATTGTACATATAAAGGAATGTATATTTTTGGCGATTGGGAGGGGGTTATACTTTTTCTCTGTGGTGCGAAAACTGGATTAGATTTTGTCGAGTGGTGTATGTGTGTGATTGGTTTACACAGGATGTGCAGCGAGGATGTGCTGCAGCTGTATTGCAGTGAATCTTTTTTGATATTTGGAGTGATTTGAATGGGTTTCGTTCATGGTGAGTAATGGCTCGGTGTCTGCGGTTTGTGTTGGTTGTTCGTTGAACGTTGTGTTTCTCAACTTGCGGAGAGTTGTGTTCATGTGTGTTCTGTTGTTACCTGTATTTATAAGGTATTTTTGACTGTTTTGAGTTGTTTTGTTTAGGAATTGAGGTAGTTCTCATTTGTTAGTGTATGAGGGCGGATTTGCAGTTTTGTATTGAATCATTGCCTGAATGTTGGATTTGTATGTCCAAATTGGTTTCTTTGCTGAATGCTTCGGGTGTTTTTGTTGGAGTTTGCCGTCGATTTGGCGGGGGCTGAATCATTTTGGGAGTTTTGGTATGATCGGTCGTACGCTGAAGTTTTTGGGCTGTAGGGTTGCCATGGTTCGTTTGTGATCTGTCATGGATTCGTCACGGCTTTGTGAAGCGTGGTTTTTGTTGAATGGTGGTGTTGGCAGGAGGTCGCTTGGTGGATGGTAGTGGTTTCATGGTGGGAAGATTCATGCCGTCTGTTGGGATCGTTTCGAGGTAATTTTAGCTCCTGGATGGACATTGCATAATTCTCTTGGTACATTTTACTACGATTGTTTGTAGAGGTGGTTTCTTCCACGCTTGATTGATTGATTGATTTCGGAGAGAGCTATTTTGGTGATGTTCCTTCATCCTATTATTCAGCGTTTGTGTAATAAATTGTTATATTTTTATTTTGGTTTGATTAGCGATAAAATTTTCCGTTTCCGTATTTCTTCTGTGCATTGAGAATATAGTGTAGGTAATTTATGATTAGCTGTTTTCTATATTGTATTTCCTTCATAATCCATCATTTTTGCAAGATTAATTGCAACTATGTTGGAGTTGGTAACGAATCCTATTATTTACCGCAAAATTGCCTTTTTGTGACACTCAATGGGTTAGTATTTTCTCACAGCTTATTAGCGATATTTTTGCTTTATAAAAAGAAATATTATTTGCATTGGATTTGGGATTTTAACAATCTTAACATAAAGAATTGTTTATCGGCAACTTCGTTATATCTATGTAACTGAAAAGCTAGAAATATTTGATGTAATTAATATAATTATTCAAAAGAAAGAGAAGGTTTGTATACTTCAATACACCAACGACTGGATGTTTGTCATAAAATGCAACGTTGCCAATCTTGACTGTTTTAGTACAAGAATTATAATTATTAATTCCCAATTTCAAATCAACCCTAAATATTAATCTACATGTACAGTGCCGAGCTATTATATTAAAATTATTCGGTTCTCAGGAAATCTCATTCAAATATATTTAATATATATTATCCCTCTTTTAAGATACTGGTACGATTTATATTTAATTATAAAAATTATAAAATAAACGTATTTATCATTCATTTTAGAATAATTTTTTCAAATTTTATATAGTTACCTTTACTTAAATATTACCTTCCAGCAGGAAAGCCATTGACGACACACTAATTACTAATTTACGTTTGTTACCAGTCTGAGATGAATCGTTTATGACAAGTCTAATACGAGGTGACAAGTCATAGACGAGTCACATGTGTCATGTCTGAGATTAATTGTATGTGATATATCCCCAGCAAACATAGAAGAAGTTCCAGAATTATTGCAAAAGTAGTGATAAAAGTATTTTTTTCCTTGTGAAAAGGATGGGCGTCGGGAAAAATTCATCAGTTTTATAAACTATTTTTAGTAAACATACGAAATTTTTGCGAATTCTAAATTATTTAGGATATTTTAATGGATGGATATTTTAAGGGATATTTGAATGCAATCCGGTAGTTAATCTAGTTAATCTGTTTTTTTTTTTTGCTATTTCTTGTTCGCCCAATTCTCAAATACTAATGAATATGAATTTTAGAGTTATTTTGAATATAGTTCAAATAACTTTGGTTTCAGGAAATTCTACTGTAAGTTGCGGAGTTGCAGAATGATTAAATTAATAAATGTTTCAATTATTTAGGAAGCCGGAAAATATGATAGAATTAAATTTCAGGAAATTTACAGATGCTTGTGAATTAATGCTTCATTGTAATTGCTGATTGTGTAGTTTAGAATTGTGTTGTCATTTTATTACTAACGACTTTACATAGGTGTCTGTAACGGGTCGAGTCAACCAATTTTGGTTAGGAAGCCGAAAAGTATTAATAGAATTAAATTTCAGGAAAATTCCAGATGCATGTGAAATAATAATATTTTTTCTTAGGTTGCCGTTTTAAAGAAGCAATTGTTGAAGACCAATACCATCGTTATCCATTAACCTATTAAGCCTTTATCCTTCATCTAGTAGATTAGAATTGTGTTGTCTTTGTGTTACTAACTATCGGCTATACCTAGGTGTCTGTAACCGGGCCGATTCTGTCCCACTTAACTAACCTATCCAATTCTTCGGTTTTGTTATGTGTAAAAAAGGGTGTACGGTGGACCCGGCGTCATCCGGGAACTCAAGCCTAAGAACTTGGTCGTACATTCAAAATCAATCAATCAATCAATCAAATATTTAGATGTTTACCAATTGCATGGCTGCTTATACGCCGGTTTTCTTTAATTTTCTGCATGATTTCATCGACTTTTCCACTAGTTGGTCGACCAGAGTGAGGTGCACCTTTGACATCCATATTTCCAGAACGAAAGTGCTTCAACCATTTCTTTGCTGCTGATTTCGATAAATCACCTTCTCCATTAAGAGCACAAATTTTTTCGCAAGTCTGAGCCGCGTTTTTACCTTTGTTGTAATAAGTTCACTTCACCGATTTTAATGTTTTTATGACAAAGTACAAGTGAAAATGTCACCTTTCAAACACACATAAGAATTGCCCAATACGATCAATGGTTACTGAGATATATGAATGTAAAGCCATCTACCGGGAAAAAGGCTACGAACTTTTCCCCTACCCAATATATAACGAATTTATATATAGCAAAATATATTTAAAATATAGATTTTACTCATTAATTTAATTCTTTCTGTGTGCTTATTGTAAAAGATTGTAATTAATTTTTTTTATGTTCATTGCACATATGGTAATTTGGCATGCTTGTATTAATGTTCTTGGTTGGGTATTGCGAACCATGTAATTTGCAATAATTTTAAAGTTTAACAAGTATGTGTATTTGTCTAAAATAAGTGCCTAAGTTATATAGTATGCGTGTTGTGAAATAAAAATATAATTGATAATGAACTTGGTTGAAAATATTGCTTTTGTAATGAAATTTGCTTTATCGAAATAACGCAAAGCTCATATAAATAAAACCAACAATTAGAAAACCGAGATAAAATATTATCTTATAAGAGATAAAAGTTTATGTTCATTATAATTGAAAGGAGCGCTTAATTTTTATTCGGATAAATGGCATGGAATACAAACCAAATAATCTCATTCATAAAGATATAAAATACTAATGAAAATTTACGTAAAAAGTGGTTGCGATGTAGGTCAATTTTTAATTAATTTTAAAAATCAAGTTAATTTAATAAAACCTTAACACATACTGCTACTTCAAGATATCAATGAAAAGTGTAATTATTATTCTAATAATCGATTAAAATAAATTATACTTGATCGTTCAATTATATTAAATCGCTTTCAAACTAGAATGATAATCATGCTAGTAACCGAGTTCGTCTTTAAAATTAGCGCTTGAATTAAGAGCATTTAAGTCCGAAAATAAAATTTCAGGTCTTGACCGGATGTTATACATATGTGGAACTAAACTTGACTTCTCGGCCTTAGTATAAATGGATTTTTAGTTTTATTGTTTAAAATACAACTAATAAAACTTACGAATCATCTGCAAAATTATTTAAATGAATGTATATTCGAATCAGATTTAAAAAAAATATTTTGATTGTTTTGAACAGCTCCTCAGTGTAATAATAAGCAATAAACAATGTCGTAGAAACACGGCTTTGAAGTTGGTTGCATTAAAATATACTTGAACGCATCCAAATCTGTCGTTCGGTGTGCATCAATTTTAAGAGATAGATGTCGATAAGCAACATTTACAAGCAACTGCCATTGCATTCTATTATGTTTTCAAATGAAATAAATAATGTTCAAGCTATGGAATTGATTAATTCGACTTTGAGTGAACATTCTGTGAGTCATTCAACAGAGCCAACACAGTTTGAAAAAAGTTAGGAGTTACTCACCAAGCAATATCACTTCGATTGTAGGCAATGGGGAAAATACAGAAGGAAGGAGAATGGGTTTCTTATAAACTGACAAAAGAAACAAAAGCCGAACAGTCGACAGCTGCATTAATTTGCTCTCTCGGTACAAAAGAAAGAATTTTTTGCACAAAATCATTACGGGTTATGAAAAGTAGATTTTGTTCGATAACCCTAAACGTAGAAAACTATTGATTGATCCAGGCCAACCATCAACATCAGTTGCAAAAGTGAATATTCATGCCAAGAAAATGTTACTTTGTGTATGGTGGGATTGAAAAAGAGTCATTTACTACGAGCTTCCGGAACCTGGTCAAACTATTACAGCTGAACGTTACCAGGTTCAATTAATCAAATTGTGATGCTCTGGAGGAGAAAGACCATTTACGGGCCAAGGAAGGCGGAAGGTGATATTGCCGCATGACAATACTCGTCCACATACAGCAACATCAATTTGTATTTTCCAGACTTGGCTCCGTCTGATTACCACTTATTCAGATCGATGTAATCATATTTGAAAGACCAGCGGTTGTCAAAAGTTGAAGATGTGCATACATGACTGGATGACTATTTTGCTTCGATAAATGGCAAAAGACCATAGATAGTAATGGCAAATATTTCGGTAATTAATCTTTGTAATAATTATATTTTCAATAAAGGTGAATTTAGCAAAAAAGTCAGAGTATCTAATTGCACACCTAATACTACGTAAAATGAAATAAAAATGGATTGGTGAATTTGTTGTGGTCAATAACTAAGTTTTTTTTACCAAAATGAATACAGAGTGGAAGAATAAACCACACTTGATTTCTAAAGCAAACAATTAAGCTTGCCGGACTCTTGTTAAAACTGTTCTTTATAATCAATCATCATCGCTGCTTAAATTTCAGAAATCCATCAAGTCACCCCTTGTTGGATGAAAATTTAATGTTTAAATTCATAATTTTTTAATTATTTGTCGTTTTTTTGTAAATATTAAACTTTTCAACAAAATTAAAAAAAATTGAGAAAGCTCTCATTGAACCTGCCACTTCCGGCACACAGATTTCCGCCAAATTTCCAAGAAACTACCAATTAATGGAAAAATTTCAAGTATGTAGTTTTGAAGTATGTTTTGAAAACATATTTTTTTTATTTTTTTTTATTTATTATTATTTTTTTTTTTACAACTACTAGATTATTCATTGGATTTACTGTCCTTTCAAGAATAATCTGCGTAGTATGTACAGCAAAATAAACTATTACTATATAAAAAGTAATAAGAAAATAACAATATCAAAACAAAAAAAAAACAATAAACAATAAATTAATACATAAATTGCCTAAAATTAAAAATACAATTCAATATTTGACTTAAAATACTTTTTAACACTATTCTTAAATTTCAAAAATGTTTCAGATTTTTTTAAATTGTTAGGTATTTGATTATAAATAAATGGCCCCAAGAAGGTAATCGACTTTCTTCCAAATTCAGTCTTTATGTGATGGTAATTAATTCTGTCACAATTTCTAGTTTTATAAATATTGTAACGATAATGCAGGTTATTTCTGCGGTACCGTTAGCAGAATTTTGTTTTATTTACTTAGAGGCAATGGTTAGCGGCTATCACTGGCCGGCAAAAGCTCAGGGTATGGGGTGGGATTAATACCAAAGCGTAAGCAAAACTAGGTTTGCCGCTCATAAAAATATCCTAGAAATTTAAACAGAAACAGACGAAATACCAACCTCGATCAACCAAATTCACTACATTGAGGAATCATCCTCCTTCATATTTTTTTGTTATTTATCTCATTCTGAAAATTAAAATTAAAATTAAAGCAAAATAAAATCTACAACCCGAAATTTCCATTTCAAAATAATCATACTATATTCTCAACATAAATATTTTTCTTTTAAAATATATAAATTGGAACTTAATATTCCACCTAATTTTAATTACCTCTATACTATCAACAAAAAAAACACAATCAACTAATAAATGTACAGTATAGGTGTTAGTAAACTATTACCTTCCTTACCTTTTATCAACGTATTACACCACTGAACAACGCAAAAAAAGGAAATGGCAATACGTTTTAATACTATAAATCCAAATAAATTAATTCGCCTTTGGTAATTTTATTTTCCGAAGTACCTTGCAAAGCTTGAAGGTACGCAATCGCGATTATCTGACAGTAAACAATACGATGATTTTATACGAATTTTACGTTGGAATTTAATTTGCACAGTGACCGTAGTGTACTGGTATTTAATAAGAATAACCGTTGATTTTTCGGTGCAAATTTAATGGACGCAACTGTATACTCGAAACAGGCAATCGCATAAATGTTATATTATATTTAAAATTAATCATATATTTTATAATTACTAAATTGATGTTAACTTTTCGATCGTCACTTGAATTAGGTATATTAAAACTTAGATCTTTCAATAACCAGCGGGTACACTAGTTGTTTTTCACACTGTCGTTCATGAATTTATACCGTTCTGACTTATGCAGTGAATATTAAATATGACTGTACGATCAATTTTTATCAACGTGGGGATTTGTATCGTTTATTTATGTATTATTATGTTTATTAATCACAAATTATTTATTGTATTTTTATTTATTATATTCTAGTCATTTAATTATATTGAAATATTATATTAGAACTTTTATATATGTCGGGTTAACGTCGCACTGCCACCATTATATTTTAGTCGTTCTGTTTTTCCACTTGTCCTCGCACGACCGTAACACACACTTTTCCTTTACTGTCTAGTCTATACGTAATCCACCATAGCACTTTGAACTATTTATTTATTTAAATTTTATTTTATTTTAGTTGTGGTATAGTATTTTTCTTAAATCTAATTACAATTATGTATTATTTATTTGTTTTGTTTTGTAACTATTACATTAATAACAAAAAGAAATTTAAAGTTTGTTAATTTTTCTTCTGTTATATTCTCACAAATTTGAACAATAAAATTCTCACAAATGCAAAATTCTATTATTTGTTTAATTAAACGCGTCTCGTTAGCAAACAACACTTTTATTTCCGCTTATCTATTCACGCACCATTCAAAAAAAATTGTTGGTCTTTTATTTTTCCTTCCGACGCAAACACTTGCCATTTTATACTAATTCCCCCCTCCCCAAACCATATCGAGAAATCACGAACCCAGAAACCCGTTATTGAACACAATATAATGAGAGAGAGGAAAAAAATTGCAAGTTGCATGGTTACATGAAGTATATAAATGTAGTATCATGATAGTATATATATGATTATCAAGATTTTATTGACGAATTTGACATAATGCGCTTAGCATTGTAACGTACTTACGTTACAATATGATGAATACAATCAAATTTAATATTAGATAAAACTGAAGATATATGTAATGTTTTATACATATATAACGTTATTTGAAATTTGTGTAACACGTTAATGGGTAACATTAAATAATTCTCATTACAATATAGTTCCTTAGTTGGAAACAGAAATGGCAATTTATAAACTGATTTTAAACTTTTTTTCTGCATTACTTGAATTTTATTTAGCCTAGTCGCAGTGGCTGTTCCATATGTAAGTAGACCATGGCAGATTCGTGACTGAATAAACGAGACATAAATCATTAACAACCCGACTAGGAACAAAATACGATCATTTCCTAAGAAGACCTACAAGTGGAGCAATTTTATTACTAATTTAATTAATATGATCCTGCCAACACATATGAATTAAGTGAGATTAAATTAGATTTGAAGTATTCTAATAATATATCGAGATCGTGATTCATGCCGTTCATTATCCCACTGGCATCTAAGGTTTCATAGAACAAAGCAGTATCATCTGCAAAAATTCTAATTTTACCAATTAATGGTAAATAAGAGATATCATTAATGAAAATTAAGAATAAAAGTAGTCCCAGAACACTGCCTTGTGGAACAACACATTTGATATGCAACATATTACTTTTAACTTCATTTACCAGGACATACTGTTTTCTATTGGATAAATAGCTTCTCAGCAAGTTATAAGGAACACACCGTATACCATAAATATATAATTTGTTAAGTAGCAATTCATGATCAATACAATCAAAAGTTGTTTGAAATTTAATTTACAATATCTTTGAATTTCTTCGTTTTTTCGTAAATGCTATATACTTTTCAAAAATATTCGCAATAAGCAATAAGAAGCTTTCATATGAGCTTTTTCCAGCCGCTTTTGGTGGGCCGAAAAATAGCTTGAGTTTGGTTTCACCCCGATCAAGGAAAATAATTTTTGCAGAAAAACAGTTTCTTCTCAAAAATTAATTTCCTCTTAAATGTTTGAAAACTGATGAAGTCTGGTATGGTTCCACAATTGATTACAATCTTTTAGTTCACTGTCTCGTAAACGATATACTTTTCAAAATATTTGCAAAAAACGAGAACGCTGTTATGGAAAATGTCACTTCTGGTCAATTGATTTTGCCTAAACATCACTGATACCTTAATTTATAGGAAAAACTTAAGTATGCCATTTCTATAAACCAATCCGTCCAGGCTGTACAATAGTAAAATTCTTGTTAAAATAGTTTTTGTCAAATATTGTCATTCCTGCTTAAATTTTGGAACTGGTCTTAACCGATATTGTTAAAAAAATTAATTTACTATCATTTAGTTCTTCAACGTTTTTATTGTAAATAATATACTTTTCAAAATATTTGCAAAAACGAAGAAGCTTCAATGCAAGCCGCTACTTCCGCCAAAACTCCTTGGGATCTTCCAATTTATGAGCTAAGCGAAAGTATGAAATCCAATTCAGACAAGCCAATCTGTCTGGGTTGTCGAGAAGCTATAAAAATTTATTCTGCACGACACTACGCTCGCACTCACACACAGGGGATTTTTGAAAAAGGAGTGGTGAGTATGGTGTGACCAGTGCCTTCTATAGTACTGGCCTGTGATAATATTCATTTTTTGCTGATGACGTCAATCTAAGGCGATAACTGTAGAGTGACGTTGAACTAAGCCGGCATACTCTAGCATTGGTTAACCATGGTAAGCAAGTTGTTACGGTCAACCTGATTTTCGATTACACTCAAAAATAAAAGAACAATAATAATATCAAACAGCACTGAGTAGAAAAGGAAAAATAGCCTAACGCTTTCCTTTTCCTCCTCTTATCTACATACATTTTTAATTGTATCAATTACGGGCTTGACAAATCATTAGGTCATTTGAAATCGTGCAAACAACATCAAGAACAAAGTTTATATTAGTGAAACACAAATAAAAATTGTTGTGGTTAAGTGGTTGTGTTCCACGTAATTAAAATACAAGTAACCTAAATAATTAAGTGTTCGATAATATTGTAAGTACCAAGCAGTTTACTGCCCAATTGCCACAACTAATAAATTCGAAAGTGAATCTGGAAAAAAAAATAAAATTGACATTATATTGGTTGTGCGTGCTTTGAATTCGTATGCGCGGTAAGCAATTTTTCTAGTTAAATGCTGTTTGTGGGCAATTCTAATTAGTTTTAATATAATTTTTTTTGGTTGTTGCTTCCATGAAGGTTGAGTACCGCTATTCCGCCTGTCTGTATATCGGCCAACGACTATTCCGTGTGAATATTAAACTGCCCAACGCCATTGCGAACGCCGGATTATACGCGAGTATTATCTTCATAAAACCTGGTTGGCAATCCAGGCATGCCGGTGTAATAACGATTGAGTGCTCAATCGCGGTTATGTAAACCTATTAGTGATGATCGTATTAGTAGTGTTTTTTTTGTGTCCCGATATTTCTTTGAACAAAAATGTAAAAAAAAACAAGTGTTTCAAACTGTTGTACGATCAATTTGGTAGTCCTTATGACTTAGCCGTACAACATAATATGTGTAGTGTTTAATATAATTCCTAAATTGTGTTTTAGTCTGAGATATTTGCGTTTGGGAGAAAAAAAATATTTCTTTAGATTTGTCAGTAGTTTTTATTCTTAACCAAGTTCTACATTCAATACTGTTTTATTATAATTTATTTTGTATAGCCTTTTAATATTTAACATCATAAGTTTTGGTAAAAGTTGGTTAAATTTAAAGTTGACCGCGCGCGATCGTCCATATTGGGAGTTTTTTTTATTATTACAGCTAGATTCAACAATCCCTGCAAGGCCTTACGGAGGATAATGACTGTAAGTTTTTTTTGGTTATCTTATATTTAATCGAAACTACGTATATATATATATTACATACATAAAAATTAAATTTATTTAACGAATTTACTCTTTCATTATATTAGTTTAAACAATTAAAGTGTTAAAATCATTATTCTTTTTCTTGCATCTCAGACGTCAAACCTTTCTGTTATGCTTAATGACAGATATCCTAAATAAATTTATTATGAACATTAATTGAGGCGTTATAAATTAAGAGGAGTGAAGTGTGAAACATGTAACGATGGTTCTTGTGGTTCAGTGAATTCGAAACATTATTCAGTACGTGAGTTTATTTGTTGGTTGAACACCTATATGATGCTGATGAAGACGAACCCCCCATCTGGCGAGCCGAATAAAAATGTATATGCACATACTAAAAAAAATAGAAAACGAATATCCTTCGGTTTGAACAATTTGTACGACACTAACAAAATTACAAAACAACTGGAGAGAGAAAAATATTTTTATTGTTTTATAATTTTGTATGACGATTTTTATTTTAGTTTTAAGAGAACGAGACTGAGAGAAGAAAATCAAGAAAACTGGAAAACGAAAATAAAAAATAATTAGCCTTCTACTTCTATGTAATAATTACAACGAAATATATTTTGCAATATGATCTTCCTTTTTAAAATTTATCTCCACCCTGGATGATATAGGTTAAACCGTCGACTTAGCGTTTCGTCATCATTTGGTGTAAGCGGCCTGTAGTGAGGTCTACCTTAGATGGTGTAAGAGTGTACCTTATTTTCGAAAGTTCCAATATCAAACAGGACACCCCCGTGAGGTTATGCTACAAACTTAAACAGACAAAATATTGGGTCAATCGAAGATGGTCGCGATTTGACCGCGAAGTTCGATAAAAACGGTATTTTTTAAAAATTTTCACTTTCAAACGAACAGAAAAATTATTTAAACAATTTTCTCAGCCTAAATGAAAATTGTGGTAAATAGAGGACCTTTCCAAAACATTAAAGATATCGAGAATCGGTTAACAAATAGCGACGTTATTGTCAAATTTCTAAAGCACAAAAACAAGAAAAACCAAGAAATTATTACTATCTTTATATAATTATACTCTTAATTTTTTCATACTCAACCCTAAACATAATGGCCCCTAAACATGATCCGATCCGTTAGATTTTTTCAGGGTAGGTCGACATAAATATTGCGCTGTGCGTAGGCTAGAAAAATTGGAAAATTCTACCAGAAAGTACCCGAAACGGGTACCTCAGATGGTTTCAGAAAAAATATGCTAGAAAAATATATGAATTTACTTTATTTTTGATTAAAGTGCATCAAATTTACATCTTAAAAAATCTTCTTAATCATTTCTTAACCAAAAATTCAATAAAATGTATTCACGTGACTGATTATTCAGTCACAGATCAGCTAGTTTATTATAAATGCATAACGTTTCTAGTATGGTATATGTTATATGTCCTTATGATATATGTTGAAAACCTCTGGGTGTAGTAATTTACAAGTTGTAGTAATTATTGCATGTTATCTTCATCTTTTTGTTAATTTCTTATTATAATCTTGTAATAACTTAACACCACGTTCTGTAATATCATTTACGACTTTTATTTGACTTTTAAAAGATTATCAAATCTTCATTCCGTTCTTGAAATTATCATCATGAGGCCACATATCCGGATCTTTGTTTAAGAAATCTCTGGAAATCCGTTTAAAAAAGTACTGTTTAAAAAAATCTCCAGTGTTTGGTGTAATAAAATCTGTTGGATGTTTCGTAATGAATGTTACCACACCATCAATTTTCAACACAACTGTTGCACCATTATTCTTTTCTTTGCACTTTAGAGAAGTTTTCGTCGAAAAAAGTGAATGCGATGCGGACAAATACCACAATTGACCACATATTTTATTTAGTATAACCATCGCTAACTTTTTATAACGTGTTTTGTAGAAATACATATCTCGTAAATAGTTCAAATCCAGCTTTGGCGCTTTAGCAGCTTTAGTGCAGTGGAACCAAATTTTCATCATAAATTCGTACGACAAAAATGCAAAAATCGCGTAAATTCTTCTGTTCTGGTGCTGTTAACTTAAACTCTTTACGAAAGGTAAATAATTTCAATACATAAACGGCTTTCAACATGCAGCAAGCATGATGCATAGGCCCTGGCAGACGGAAACGGAAAGGAATTTCAATCATTCTTGAATCTCACAAATAACGGAACATTTACTCCTGATGTGTTGCTCATTTTTGATTCAATTGCAGCGTGCAATGTAATTGCACATATATGATGTAGACAAAGAAGATATAATAAACTTCGTTCCAGTTTCTGCTCTAAAATAATAGCTGCTCCATTTAATCTTTCAATATTTGAATATATTGTATCGAAGCAAGCTGCCGCAACATCGTTAGCAACTCTCCAATCGATTATGCTTTGTAAAACAGCCTCCGCCATTTCCAAACCAGTTGATCTTGATATTTTGGGCACGCCCAGTAATTACTCTCCAACTATATGGAAAATAATCACCGGCAAACGATCCAGATAACTACTGTAGAAATTTTCCATCCCAATGTACTACGCCTGTTGTAAACTTGAAAGTCGATTTAACCAATGCTGCTATTTCTACTCTATTTGTGTCATGAAGGCGTCTCAGTGTTGTTAGATTCAAAACTAGTTCATAAATAGAACGTCCAAGACTCGGCAACGGCACTGATTGAATGCGTTGCTGCACAATCAGTAATCTTCCACTTATCCAAAGGTGACAATATTCTAGGAGTAATGAAACATTTGTTTCCTCTAGGGGCTCCTTCTGCGCTTAGCATGGGCAAATCAATATTTTCGAAGCTCATGTCGTTATCAGATATCCTTTCGCTGTCACTCTCTGATGACGAATATAATGCCTGTGGGTCTATTGAATTGATTTACTTTTTTCTTCGAGATATCTTCGTTTACGATTTTTTTATGCCTCTATACATGCCGATTTCCGCTTTTTTTTCTCAATTTCATATTGTCTGTCATTTGCCCAGCGAAATCTCACGCGTCTTTCTCACGCTGCGGCAGGAGGAATCGCTTGTTGCCTTCACTGGTCATCATGTACAAGGCATTGGTATGTGCGATATCGAAAATATCATCCAGTTTACTATTAAAGGCAATTTCTCTTTCGCGGTAAACTTTTGAAGGTTTATTTTTATTCTTTAGAAGTATTTTCCATTCATCATGCAATTTTTCCAATTTTTCAATAGAATGTTGGCCCTTTTTCATTGGAATTCGTGATTTTGCTCACAAACGACACTTCCAGGATTGTCAGAGCTGCTCTTTTACGAATAGCAAATTTAACAGTACGGTGATTTAAAAAAAAGACACAATACTTTCTTTTTTTAGGGTAACTTAGCACCAATAATTTGACAGTACTCATGGCAAGAAGATACATTTCTGTAGTTGATCGTAAATTAGCTGCCATTTTGTCAACCTTAGTACCACTTTTTTAAAAATATTAATAAAACTGTTAAACGAACTAGATTTAGTTATCACAAATGTGTGTTCTTTTCTCCAGAGATTTGGATTTAAACTGAAATTAATTTGAATTTTTTTCTTTGTATATTACATGATACAATGTAACATATTAGCCATAGCAGGTCATAATTAATGCGGTAAGCGGATTTAAATACAATGACTGATGAGACGAATGAGTCATAAGTACTTAACATAGTTGTGTTGTATGATGATGACATCTTAAAACACAACTATGTTAAGTCCTTATGACGTATACGGCATTTTAGGACATCATAAAACATCCCATTGCTTAGTCGATATAGCTAATTTATATTTATTTATTAATTTTTTTGTAATTTCGAATATAAATCCCAGGATTTAAAAAAACCGTTTATTATTTGGGTTCTTATTAGTTTCAGAAATTCACACTAAAGTCGCATTTGTTAACCGATTTTCGATATCTTTGATGTTTTGGAATGGTAATTATCTCTTTTAATTACTACAATTTTCATTTAGCTTGAGAAAAAATTTTAAATAATTTTTCTGTTCGTTTTAAAGTGAAAAATTTATCAATATATTGTTTTTATCGAACTTCGCGGTTAAATCGCGACCTCTAAACCATCTTCGATTGACCCAATATTATTTCAATTATTGTTTTTAGCATAACCTCACATTTTAGTGGGTGGCTCGGTTGATATCTTAACATTTTTCCGCCCCATACAAAAAAGGACATATATATATATATATATATATATATATATATATATATATATATATATATATATATATATATATATATATATATATATATATATATATACATATATATACATATATATATATATATATATATATTTCTGGGTACAACGATATAATTTCAAAATTCATTTTATTATAAACAAAATACATAGTTTTTCGAAAGTGCGTCCGAACTAACTTTTAACTTAACTTAACTTGTTAACTTGATACGTCTGTTTGTTTTAGCAAAGTCTTCAATAACGTTGTCATAAAATGTAGATGAACTTTTCAATTTATTTAACAGCTCCTTTTCGATAGACATCAAAGCAAGGTTTGAAAAACGATCTTGGCCCATTTCATTTCGTATGAAACTTTTCAAAAGCTTCATGCATGAGAAGGATCTCTCAGCACTAGAGGTTGTCGTTGGAATTGTGAAGACTAACGTGCATATTTTATGAAATTCTTCAAAATTCGAATTGAGGCCTGAATTGTTTAGAAAATCAAGAATTTGATTTAAATTTTTTTTAGTTTGAAAATTTTGATTTCGGTAAACAACACTCAACTCTGTTTCTAACACTTGAAAGTCGAATAGTGTATTATATGTATTTTTCAGGCAATTAAAGGCGTTATAAGGAAAATTGTTCGTATATGCATGAAATTTACTAATATCAAGCAATTCTAAAAATTCTAAGTGTTTTAAATCTTCAAACCGAAATTCTATATCATTTTGAATACTGGTAAACTTCATGTATAAGCTTGCGAAAATAATCTTTCGGTTCACAGGAAATTTGCATTCTTAATCGTTTTCTTTTTATTTTTTCCTCAATATCCTCTTGTTGGTTAATTATCGCCCAAAATTGACCAAAACCTTGTTGTTTTTTTTGAATAAAAAGTTTAAATTCTTTTACGCTGTTAATGCAATATGAAACATTGTTAGACTTTTTTTGAAGCTTACTAAATAGCATGTCTACTTCCGGAAATATGTCCGAGAAAAAGTATAGAAGTATTAAAAATACGGCGTCTTCATCTAATGAATTTAAATATCCTCGTGAATTGTTTAAAGTATCGTTGTCCCACTTTTCCGTATCCGCGTCTATAATATTTCGAAATAATGCTCGTAAATCCAGTAAATGGTTTTTTAACATCAGCACAATACGAGCATTGAACTCCCATCTGATTGGCGAGGTTGACGGCAATTTTCTTTTGACAATTTCATCAAACGCGAAGCTTCTTTTCGAAGAATGATTAAAGAAGGCTACTATTCCTGACAAACTAGAGAAAAATGATTTGCATTCACTTATTTTACTGCAAGATTGAGATAGTACTAGGTTTAATTTATGAGCAAAGCAATGGATAAAAACTCCTGATGGATACACCTCTTTGATTCGCATTTGCAAACCGTTGGAGCTACCTGCCATAACTGCTGCACCGTCGTAACTCTGAGAAATTAATTTATTTTCACTTTGATGTTGTTTCAAAAAGTTAAAAACAAACGATGCTAGACTATCCGCGCTGCGGTCTGATGAAACGTCAACAAATTCTAGAAATCTTTCCACTATATGCCCATTTTTGTCCAGATAGCGCAAAACTACAGCTAGTTGTGATTTCCGGTTTACATCCAATGATTCGTCTAAAATTATTGATATAAATTTTGTATCTGCGAGTTCCATTCGAATATGCTTTTTAATTACAGACGTTATTGAATCAATCAAGTCATTTTGAATGTCGCTAGATATACCAGAAAAAACTGTTGATGATTCTAGATGGTTGCTGAGAGTTGAATTATGCCGAGCTAACAAGTGCAATAATTCTATATAATTTCCTCGGTTATAAGAGTTTGAACTTTCATTATTCCCTCTAAATGCAAGACCTTGCATTCCCAAGAAGCATACGGTATCAATTAATGATACAAGAATTTCTCTATTTTGCTTAACTTTGTTATTGAATTTTTCAATAGCTAAGGTACGGCCTGAATTTAACAAATTTTCTATTCGCACACTGCCAAAAGTTTTCATTTCAATTAAAAATTGTAAATGATTTTGAGATTTTTCATGCCGTGTTGTTGCCTTAAAAAAATTGTTCATATCAACAAAACCTTTTGAATTCCATACGGATTTATCATTTGAAAATAAAACACATGGCCAACAAAAAACGGCATTTAGTTTAGCACAATTACCGGTTGTGATTTATCAAATTGATAAATACTCAAAATTTACGGTGGAAAATTGCTATTAACAAGGTTGCATTTTCTCCGCATGGGAAAACCTTATACCGGAAAATGTTCTTTAGAGATAGGACAATTCAACCTATATAGTGGTGTCTTGCCCTAATCTCTGGAAGTGGCTTGTTATTGGCCCAGATTGATAAATACTCAAAATTTACGGTGGAAAATTGCTATTAAAAAAGTTGCGTTTTCTCCGCTTGGGAAAACCCTATACCAGAAAATGTTCTTAAGAGATAGGCCAATTCGACCTATACAGTGGTGTCTTGCCCTAATCTCTGGAAGTGGCTTGTTATTGGCCCAGATTGATAAATACTCAAAATTTACGGTGGAAAATTGCTATTAACAAGGTTGCATTTTCTCCGCTTGGGAAAACCTTATACCGGAAAATGTTCTTTAGAGATAGGCCAATTCAACCTATATAGTGGTGTCTTGCCCTAATCTCTGGAAGTGGCTTGTTATTGGCCCAGATTGATAAATACTCAAAATTTACGGTGGAAAATTGCTATTAACAAGGTTGCATTTTCTCCGCTTGGGAAAACCTTATACCGGAAAATGTTCTTTAGAGATGGGACAATTCAACCTATATAGTGGTGTCTTGCCCTAATCTCTGGAAGTGGCTTGTTATTGGCCCAGATTGATAAATACTCAAAATTTACGGTAGAAAATTGCTATTAACAAGGTTGCATTTTCTCCGCTTGGGAAAACCTTATACCGGAAAATGTTCTTTAGAGATGGGACAATTCAACCTATATAGTGGTGTCTTGCCCTAATCTCTAGAAGGGGCTTGTTATTGGCCCAGATTGATAAATACTCAAAATTTACTGTGGAAAATTCCTATTAACAAGGTTGCATTTTCTCCGCTTGGGAAAACCTTATAAACAAGGTTGCATTTTCTCCGCTTGGGAAAACCTTATACCGGAAAATGTTCTTTAGATATAGGCCAATTCAACCTATATAGTGGTGTCTTGCCCTAATCTCTGGAAGTGGCTTGTTATTGGCCCAGATTGATAAATACTCAAAATTTACGGTGGAAAATTGCTATTAACAAGGTTGCATTTTCTCCGCTTGGGAAAACCTTATACCGGAAAATGTTCTTAAGAGATAGGACAATTCAACCTATATAGTGGTGTCTTGCCCTAATCTCTAGAAGGGGCTTGTTATTGGCCCAGATTGATAAATACTCAAAATTTACTGTGGAAAATTCCTATTAACAAGGTTGCATTTTCTCCGCTTGGGAAAACCTTATACCGGAAAATGTTCTTTAGAGATAGGACAATTCAACCTATATAGTGGTGTCTTGCCCTAATCTCTGGAAGTGGTTTGTTATTCACCCAGATTGATAAATACTCAAAATTTACGGTGGAAAATTGCTATTAACAAGGTTGCATTTTCTCCGCTTGGGAAAACCTTATACCGGAAAATGTTCTTTAGAGATAGGTCAATTCAACCTATATAGTCGTGTCTTGCCCTAATCTCTGGAAGTGGCTTGTTATTGGCCCAGATTGATACAATACTCTGTATTTTGATCGAGAAATTTTAATAAACAATTCTGATATTTTTTCTGTTATAGCTTTTATTTTTATTTATTTGTTAACTAATTCTCACTTGATTTTAATTTGTTTTTTCTTATCTGTTTTAATAATCATTGCATTTCATTAATATTTTGTATTTTGGAATAAATTATATTTAAAAAAATTTAATTTTAAAATATCTTCATTCGGAAAATAATTTTACAGTGTAATAAATCTCACTCAATTTATTCTAATAAGAATTTATTATTGAGTGGTGCCAACACATATATAATTTGGTTTTTTTGTTAGAAACTTCACACCGGTTGGATAAATTGTTTGCTTTTCAGTGTGATGTAAAATTAAACTATTAAGTTTTGCATTTGAAAATATTATTATCAATGAAATATACTTCTATATTTTTTGTTATTTTGAGATAGGGAAGCAATGTTTCCCTTGCTTCTATGGACGCCTCGTCCCTGATATATATATATATATATATATATATATATATATATATATATATATATATATATATATATATATATATATATATATATATATATATATATATATATATATATATATATATATATATATATATATATATATATTTATTTATATATATATATATATATATATATATATATATATATATATATATATATATATATATATATATATATATATTAATTTTGTACTGACAAACAAGTCAAATTATTTTATTTTGGTCTATGCACTTTTATAATAGGCTATTTTTAAACATAATTTCCAATACCTGAATGGTAAAGTATATAACAATACTTATAGAACTAAAACAGGTACTAATACATTGCGAGATTGTTTTCATATAACATACTCACTCTGTACTTTACAGACTCACGTTTAGAATGAGTCGGTAGTACTATTATCTTGCTCCATTACAAGTGAAACCGATGAGAATAACCTGTAACTCTGTTTAGTATTACCCTTAAACGGCACCCCTAAGCGATTTAAGACTTAAATTCACATAAACGTCTGTCTCACTAAGTGAGGTCCATGATAAGTTTATGAAACTTATAGATTGAGTCGGTAGTACTATTACCTTGCCCCTTACAAGTGAAACCGATGAGAATAACCTGTAACCCTATTTAGTATTACCCTTAAACGGCGCCCCTAAGCGATTTAAAACGTAAATTCACATAAACGTCTGTCTCACTAAGTGAGCTCCATGATAAATTTTTGAAACTTCTAGATTAAGTCGGTAGTACTATTACCTTGCCCCCTTACAAGTGAAGCCGATGAGAATAACTTGTAACCCTATTTAGTATTACCCTTAAACGGCACCCCTAAGCGATTTAAAACGTAAATTCACATAAACGTCTGTCTCACTAAGTGAGCTCCATGATAATTTTATGAAACTTATAGATTGAGTCGGTAGTACTATTATCTTGCTCCCTTACAAGTGAAACCGATGAGAATAACCTGTAACCCTATTTAGTATTACCTTAAACGGCACCCCTAAGCGATTTAAAACGTAAATTCACATAAACGTCTGTCTCACTAAGTGAGCTCCATGATAAATTTATGACGTTTATAGATTGAGTCGGTAGTTCTATTATCTTGCCCCCTTATAAGTGAAACCGATGAGAATAACCCGTAACCCTATTTAGTATTACCATTAAACGGCACCCCTAAGCGATTTAAGACTTAAATTCACATAAACGTCTGTCTAACTAAGTGAGCTCCATGATAAATTTATGAAACTTTTTGATTTAGCCAGTAGACAGAAACTCACATAAACGTCTGATGGCTTTATGGCGAATTCATGAAACTTGTAGTTTAAATTAGTTGGTTTTGATATATTTAGTTTAATTACTGAATTTCAATATTATTTTAAGCAAATTGACAAATTGTTAATTATAGTTTTGTTTATTGGTAAAGTTACCAACTGTTAAATGTTCTTCTTTGTTACTTTTAAACATTATACATTCTTTTAAGTTTCTATTAACAAGTTAAATACATCGAGTGATCGCCTAAATGTTTACATTTCACAAATTCAAACAAACATTTTATATTGTTTTTGTTGGTTAGGACAAACTTAGTACAAACTTCACATCGGTATTAAAATTTTCTTTTAATTTTATATTGTAAATCACTTAAGTTTGACATCATAAAAAAAATCTGTTTAAAAATTATTTGGTGGTATTAGTTGTTGTGAATTCATCAAAGCAAAGTGCTTCTATTAAATTCGCGTTTTCCTTATTATCTTACAAGGAGTTTTGGCTTTACTATTTGCATGTGTGTATTATCGGTGGTACATATTTTATCCATATGAGGCGGTTTATATTTATTGACTGGTTCTCGTATATAGTTGGGTGTTCTGCTAACCTTATTTTAATTGGTAATTCATTTTATCGTTAATTCGAGCTGAGCCTCATCGTTTTCAATAAAAATTTACATTGTGTATTTTCAATAAAATTGGAATTTCATCTTCATACTTTTTTTAGATAGAGACCAAGGGAATCATAATTTAATAACGACCAAGGCATGTCTTGGTTATATATAAGGCCACCAGACGAATAAATGCAACGAAATGATTTCCTCCCCACCATTTGTTGTGTTTTATCACTCATAACATGTAAAAGTGTGAATCTTTCGATAAAAATGTAAAATAAAATAAAATAAACATTGTACATACAGGAAAAGGAAAAATAGAAAAAAACGGAAACAAAATTTTTAAAAAGGAACCAAATTTTTTAAAGTAAAATATAAAAAAATGAATTGTAAAAAGTTCGGTTTTGTGAGTTAATAAATTAAGTTCAATGGAGTAATTTCTTTGAATATGATGATCACGTGGAGATGTGTAACGACTTGTAGCTGTTTCGGGATAATTAAATGCCTTTGGGGTTGTTCCAAGTGTTTATTCTTGTTGTACCTTTTTATTTTTGATGACTATTTGAATCTTCCAACCCTGTTGAATGCTATTCAAATCTTTGCCAAGGATCCAGTACCAGGCACAACGACAACAGTTTCTGAACCGATAATACTCTAAGTATATAGAACAGGCGGCCAATTAACTTTTGAAATTTAAAAGTTATACTTATTAGCATTAAAACGGTAAACACAGAGTACGGCTACTTTATACATGAAAGTTCTATAGGTTACAAGGTAGTTTTCACTAGAATATGTAATTTAATGTTTTGATTGTGTGCGCCGTATATACATATGTATATTGTCTGACCTACATACATGATTATCCCTAAGTACAAGAACAAGTTAAAAGGTCACTAATACAACTGCAATATAAAATTTAAAGTCATGGTCAAATTACGTACGATTCCCAATAAATACAAATTCAATGTTGTAATCTACCACAAAATAAAAACAAACAGAATCCAAACCATAACATTACACATAGTTGAAGGCATAAAAAGATAAACGATTATTGCATATTAGTATGAGACAGAATCATGTACAACAATAATTAATATTAATGATGGTAATATTTTATATACTTTAGACTCTTTAGCGGTGTTTACACAATATTAAGTTTGTGCGATGGGTTAATTTATGTAATTTCCATTTAAAGAAGACGACAACTAAAAAAACTTCAAAGTCAAGTGTACATAGCTAGTTGTCTTCAGTTTTCTTTATATGTGCGTTCTCGTACTTAAAAAAAAGTCTTCTTTTTGGTTCCCGCCATAATTTATATCATTTTAGCAATTATCATTGAAAGTGTTTAATATTTTTTTATGACTGGAAACCAAAAGTTATTTTAAAATAAATATAATTTTGTAATAATTAGTCACTTGCATAAAGGTTGTATATACAATGACAACAATATTCATTATTATTTGTCTTCTTATTCTGATTAAGTGCATTCGTTTGGGTTTTGGTTAGATATTATTTGTACTCGTGTTCGCATTTGTCTTAAACACTAATTGAAATATTGTGAAATAAAAGTATTTAAGCAATGTCGAAATACCTAATAGATTTGCTTTAGGGTTTATAAAATAAAAATATTTCGTTTTACAATTATAGAATAACTATCGCTATTAGGCTGCGAAGGGAGCACGTACAAATTTTAATTACTCTAATGCATAAATTTATGTACATATATCAAATGCGCAAGTGCTTTTGAGAAAAATCAAATTTGAACAATATTTATAGAATTATATTTGATCAAATGTTTAATGAAGTTTTTTTACACAAGTAATATTTAGTTTCGAACTGAACTGTTGTGAAAATATTCAGTTGAATTACCAGGCTTTGACGATTGAATATTACAACACAATGATCAATAATTATGTTTTAAATAGGTACAACACTCGAATATCAGTTATTTCAATGATTTATGTTATAATCCACTAATCCATTAAATTAAATTTAATTGTACAGAAAAAAAAAATTAAAATATTTGAAGAATTATTCACAATCTAAAATTGTGTTTGCTACTACATGAAATGAATAAAATGTTCAAGAATTTAGTTAAACAACTCCACAATGAACGGCCGACAAAACTCGCTCGTAAATTGTCAAATAAATTTATATTAATTAAGAAATTGATGTTATCGAGGAACTATATAATATAACAGAGTTTTGCAATTGCAACACCGTGACGAAATAAAACATAGCATTCAATACACTTACCTTATTTTATTTTGTTCAATTCCGAAAAATTTACTTACAAAAGTCACTTAACCTTAAGTCTATGATATTTTAAATTACAAAATAGTCTTGGGTTGACAAAAATAAATATTTGTATTTTATACTTTCTAGATTCAAGTCTGAAGTTTAAGTGTTTTGACTGAAATTTGATAATCATCAATATAATTTGATTTAATACGGAATTGCAATTGGCAGTTACGCAATAAGAAAAAAGTTAGCTCACTGCAAATAAAAAATTTCACTACGAGATGAATTAAAGATACATATGAAATATGAGTAGATTTAGAATATAACGGTAGGTTTAAAAGCAACCTATACTCAATAATAGTTAAAGCGTCATGAGGATCGGATGTCTCGATGTAGGCTATATTTAATGCGTACATGGACGTATATAAGAGGAGGCAAGTTACATTCCTCTAATATCTCTATACAGTGAGATCACATCAAGGCTACATTACCGAAAGTATTTTAACCTCAACCAAATACCAAAATCAATGGATGTAAGTATGAGCTCTTCAAATGCAAACCATCGCAAACAACATTGTAGCATGTATATGCCCATCGCAAGAAACAACAACAACTATATTTTACTAACTAGTCATCTTTTATTTCTATATCAACTCTTACTAGACTAATCACTTTGAATGAGTATTATTCAGATAATCAGATTAATCAGATAATTATTTTAGTGTAATTCATTTAAAATTAATAATAAAATAAAAGAAATCCGCTGTGGAAAATTCCACACAATAAAAAAATTTAAGTTAATTGTTATAATAAATGTAACTAGGGACATTTATCCCCACATGGAGTCTGAAATTTCCACTGTAGAAATTTAAAAAAACGGAAAAACGCAAATTTAGAATTGACATATTTAGTAATTAGGTTTACTATTTCTATTTGTTGTTCCTACTTTCTACAATACGATCAGTGATTGTTCCGTATATTAGTTACTATATTGTCATATAAGTAACTGGAATTGGTTATTTAAAAAGCCCGCTATTGTAAAATTTGTCGCTAAGTTGGCGCACCTGTCCTCTCTCTTGACGTGTAGTTAGAGCGCAATCTATCATTTAGTTCGTTTACAGTGGTCTATTTTGTCAGTTCATCTCAAGTGTGTTTTGCGATTTTTATAATGAATAAAAACATCGAACAAAGAATTTGTCTTAAATTTTGTATTGCAAATAGAACTTCGCCTACCGAATCGCTGAAAATGTTACAGAAGGCTTACGGTGAATCGACTTTATCAAAAACACGAGCATATAAGTGGTACAGTGCATTCAAACGCGGTCGAGATGTGGTGGAAGATTTGGTCCGCACTGGTCGGCCTCAACTGAAGTTAACATCAATATGTATGAATAAATTAGTGAAGGAAAATCGTCGTTCAGGTTTGAGAGAGATAGCCGCTGAACTTCATGTGACACACGAATCTATTCGTACTGTACACGATTGTTTTGGCATGAAACGCATTGCTGCTCGACTAATTCCGAAATACCTGAACGGTCGCTGAAGATATGCTAGAACGAGTCAATTCAGACCCCACATTCATAAAATGCATTATAACTGGTGATGAGACATGGCTTTACGCGTTTAACATGTAAACTTTCAACTTAGTCGAAACCGAAAAAACCATGTTAATGTCGACCAAAAGTGGTAATATTGACTGTTTTCTTTTATTATTGCGGTATTCTGCACTCGGAATTCTTGCCAGAAGGTCAGACGGTGTAAATAAAGAATATTTTCTGGGCGTCTCGTGCGGCGTTTGAGACAATGCACCATCTCACAAGACTATCTTTGAATCAATTATCATCGAACAACTACTGTATTCACCTGGCATAAGTGTATTGTTTCGAAAGGGGCCTAGAAATGAATTGTAAATATTTTATGTTTTATCGACCAATTCTCGTTACTTTTCTGACATAATGTATTATTAATTAATGTATTAACCAATATTTGGCTATGATTTGTTCACATAAAATATTACAAAATAACTTCTGAGACAAAGTATGTTCTATAAATGTAGAAAATATAACACATGAAACTTCAGTCCAGGTGAGATGGCTTTTAAATTCCTTATTTCTTCCAGATTGCTCATGTATTTAGTAGAGTTGAATTATCATAAATTAGATTTAGTTTGGACAAAAACATTTAAATAACAATTTTCCATAAATTGCTCTGCATTTTTGGAAATTAATTATCAGATTTTGTTTGTTTAATTCTATTCCTCATTTATTGTTAATATATATGTATATGTATAAAAGTCCTGAAAACACAAATATGTTTTATATATTTTTAAATTTAAATTGAAATTCTTATAAATCTTCGTATAGCTTGAAATTAGAGTAAACAATTCCGGATTACAAAATTCCACAAATCAGGATAAACAAAATTAATAAATTAAGCTTCATTGCAAGAGGGATATAAACAAAAATTTCATTTTTTTAGTAAAAAATAATGTCGTTATAATTGAAAAACTAATTAGACCAAATCAGTTCAAGCTATGGTAATATCACCCAATTGATTAACCTTGTTGGATAATATTTGTTTAACCTTTGCAATATTTCAACATTAAATAAATAAGTCGCTCAATTCCTCAAAAAACGTAAGTAGCATAGAAATTCGATCACTTTTTAGACAAGGTTATCATTTTAAATTTTTAATTGATCGGGTTAATGCTGAATCGCCTAACATTACGACGCTGGTTTTCGTATTTATCGAATCGATCATATATCATACATCATAAATCATATATCTTATATCATATATCATATATCATATATCATATATCATATATCATATATCATATATCATATATCATATATCATATATCATATATCATATATATGAGATATGATATATGGTATATGATATATGATATATGATATATGATATATGATACATGATATATGATATATGATATATGATATATGATGTATGATATATGATATATGATATATGATATATGATATATGATATATGATATATGATACATGATATATGATATATGATATAAGATATATGATATATGATATATGATATATGATATATGATATATGATATATGATATATGATATATGATATATGATATATGATATATGATAATCATATATCATATATCATATATCATATATCATATATCATATATCATATATCATATAATATATATCTTATATCATGTATCATATATCATATATCATATATCATATATCATGTATCATATATCATATATCATATATCATATATCATGTATCATATATCATATATCATATATCATATATCATATATCATATATCATATATCATATATCATATATCATATATCATATATCGTATATCATATATCATATATCATATATCATATATCATATATCATATATCATATATCATATATCATATATCATATATCATATATCATACATCATATATCATATATCATGTATCATACATCATATATCATGTATCATATATCATATACCATATATCATATATCATATATCATATATCATATATCATATATCATCTATCATATATCATATATCATATATCATATATCATATATCATATATCATATATCATATATCATATATCATATATCATATATCATATTTCATATATCATATATCATATATCATATATCATATATCATATATCATATATCATATATCATATATCATATATCATATATCATATATCATATATCATATATCATATATCATATATCATATATCATATATCATATATCATATATCATATATCATATATCATGTATCATACATCATATATCATATATCATGAATCATACATCATATATCATATATCATATATCATATATCATATATCATATATCATATATCATATATCATATATCATATATCATATATCATATATCATATATCATATATCATATATCATATATCATATATCATATATCATATATCATATATCATATATCATATATCATATATCATATATCATATATCATATATCATATATCATATATCATATATCATATATCATATATCATATATCATATATCATATATCATATATCATATATCATATATCATATATCATATATCATATATCATATATCATATATCATATATCATATATCATATATCATATATCATATATCATATATCATATATCATATATCATATATCATATATCATATATCATATATCGTATATCATATATCATATATCATATATCGTATATAATATATAATATATCATATATCATATGTCATATATCATATATCATATATCATATATCATATATCATATATCATATATCATATATCATATATCATATATCATATATCATATATCATATATCATATATCATATATCATATATCATATTTCATATATCATATATCATATATCATATATCATATATCATATATCATATATCATATATCATATATCATATATCATATATCATATATCATATATCATATATCATATATCATATATCATATATCATATATCATATATCATATATCATATATCATATATCATATATCGTATATCATATATCATATATCATATATCGTATATAATATATAATATATCATATATCATGTATCATACATCATATATCATATATCATATATCATATATCATATATCATATATCATATATCATATATCATATATCATATATCATATATCATATATCATATATCATATATCATATATCATATTTCATATATCATATATCATATATCATATATCATATATCATATATCATATATCATATATCATATATCATATATCATATATCATATATCATATATCATATATCATATATCGTATATCATATATCGTATATCATATATCATATATCATATATCATATATCATATATAATATATCATATATCATATATCATATATCATATATCATATATCATATATCATATATCATATATCATATATCATATATCATATATCATATATCATATATCATATATCATATATCGTATATCATATATCGTATATAATATATAATATATCATATATCATATGTCATATATCATATATCATATATCATATATCATATATCATATATCATATATCATATATCAAATATCATATATCGTATATCATATATCATATATAATATATCATATATCATATATCATATATCATAGATCATATATCATATATCATATATCATATATCATATATCATATATCATATATCATATATCATATAACATATATCGTATATCATATATCATATATCATTAATCGTATATAATATATCATATATCATATATCGAATATCATATATCATATATCATTTATCATATATCATATATCGCCTAACATTAAGACGCTGGTTTTCGTATTTATCGAATCGATCATATATCATACATCATAAATCATATATCTTATATCATATATCATATATCATATATCATATATCATATATCATATATCATATATCATATATATGAGATATGATATATGGTATATGATATTTGATATATGATATATGATATATGATACATGATATATGATATATGATATATGATGTATGATATATGATATATGATATATGATATATGATATATGATATATGATACATGATATATGATATATGATATAGGATATATGATATATGATATATGATATATGATATATGATATATGATATATGATATATGATAATCATATATCATATATCATATATCATATATCATATATCATATATCATATATCATATATCATATATCATATAATATATATCTTATATCATGTATCATATATCATATATCATATATCATATATCATGTATCATATATCATGTATCATATATCATGTATCATATATCATATATCATATATCATATATCATATATCATATATCATATATCATATATCATATATCATATATCATATATCATATATCATATATCATATATCATATATCATATATCATATATCATATATCATATATCATATATCATATATCATATATCATATATCATATATCATATATCATATATCATATATCATATATCATATATCATATATCATATATCATATATCATATATCATATAGCATCTATCATATATCATATATCATATATCATATATCATATATCATATATCATGTATCATACATCATATATATTATATCATGAATCATACATCATATAACATATATCATATATCATATATCATATATCATATATCATATATCATATATCATATATCATATATCATATATCATATATCATATATCATATATCATATATCATATATCATATATCATATATCGTATATCATATATCATATATCATATATCGTATATATTATATCATATATCATATATCATATATCATATATCATATATCATATATCATATATCATATATCATATATCATATATCATATATCATATATCATATATCATATATCATATATCATATATCGTATATCATATATCATATATCATATATCGTATATAATATATCATATATCATATATCATATATCATATATCATATATCATATATCATATATCATATATCATATATCATATATCATATATCATATATCATATATCATATATCATATATCGTATATCATATATCATATATCATATATCGTATGTAATATATAATATATCATATATCATATGTCATATATCATATATCATATATCATATATCATATATCATATATCATATATCATATATCATATATCATATATCAAATATCATATATCGTATATCATATATCATATATCATATATCATAGATCATATATCATATATCATATATCATATATCATATATCATATATCATATATCATATATCATATATCATATTTTATATATCATATATCATATATCATATAACATATATCGTATATCATATATCATTAATCGTATATAATATATCATATATCATATATCGAATATCATATATCATATATTTTATATCATATATCATATATCATTTATCATATATCATATATCTTATATCATATATCATTTATCATATATCATATATTATATATCATATATCATATATCATATATCATATATTATATATCATATATCATATATCATATATCATATATCGTATATCATATATCATATATCATATATCATATATTATATATCATATATCATATATCATATATCATATATCATATATCTTATATCATATATCATATATCGTATATCTTATATCATATATCAAATATCAAACATCATATATCATATATCATATATCATATATCATATATCATATACATATATCATATATCATATATCATAAATTCATCATTCTATTCCTCATTTATTGTTAATATATATGTATATGTATAAAAGTCCTGAAAACACAAATATGTTTTATATATTTTTAAATTTAAATTGAAATTCTTATAAATCTTCGTATAGCTTGAAATTAGAGTAAACAATTCCGGATTACAAAATTCCACAAATCAGGATAAACAAAATTAATAAATTAAGCTTCATTGCAAGAGGGATATAAACAAAAATTTCATTTTTTTAGTAAAAAATAATGTCGTTATAATTGAAAAACTAATTAGACCAAATCAGTTCAAGCTATGGTAATATCACCCAATTGATTAACCTTGTTGGATAATATTTGTTTAACCTTTGCAATATTTCAACATTAAATAAATAAGTCGCTCAATTCCTCAAAAAACGTAAGTAGCATAGAAATTCGATCACTTTTTAGACAAGGTTATCATTTTAAATTTTTAATTGATCGGGTTAATGCTGAATCGCCTAACATTACGACGCTGGTTTTCGTATTTATCGAATCGATCATATATCATACATCATAAATCATATATCTTATATCATATATCATATATCATATATCATATATCATATATCATATATCATATATCATATATCATATATCATATATCATATATCATATATATGAGATATGATATATGGTATATGATATATGATATATGATATATGATATATGATACATGATATATGATATATGATATATGATATATGATGTATGATATATGATATATGATATATGATATATGATATATGATATATGATATATGATATATGATATATGATACATGATATATGATATATGATATAAGATATATGATATATGATATATGATATATGATATATGATATATGATATATGATATATGATATATGATATATGATATATGATATATGATAATCATATATCATATATCATATATCATATATCATATATCATATATCATATATCATATAATATATATCTTATATCATGTATCATATATCATATATCATATATCATATATCATGTATCATATATCATATATCATATATCATATATCATGTATCATATATCATATATCATATATCATATATCATATATCATATATCATATATCATATATCATATATCATATATCATATATCATATATCGTATATCATATATCATATATCATATATCATATATCATATATCATATATCATATATCATATATCATATATCATATATCATACATCATATATCATATATCATGTATCATACATCATATATCATGTATCATATATCATATACCATATATCATATATCATATATCATATATCATATATCATATATCATATATCATATATCATATATCATATATCATATATCATATATCATATATCATATATCATATATCATATATCATATTTCATATATCATATATCATATATCATATATCATATATCATATATCATATATCATATATCATATATCATATATCATATATCATATATCATATATCATATATCATATATCATATATCATATATCATATATCATATATCATATATCATATATCATATATCATGTATCATACATCATATATCATATATCATGAATCATACATCATATATCATATATCATATATCATATATCATATATCATATATCATATATCATATATCATATATCATATATCATATATCATATATCATATATCATATATCATATATCATATATCATATATCATATATCATATATCATATATCATATATCATATATCATATATCATATATCATATATCATATATCATATATCATATATCATATATCATATATCATATATCATATATCATATATCATATATCATATATCATATATCATATATCATATATCATATATCATATATCATATATCATATATCATATATCATATATCATATATCATATATCATATATCATATATCATATATCATATATCATATATCATATATCATATATCATATATCATATATCATATATCGTATATCATATATCATATATCATATATCGTATATAATATATAATATATCATATATCATATGTCATATATCATATATCATATATCATATATCATATATCATATATCATATATCATATATCATATATCATATATCATATATCATATATCATATATCATATTTCATATATCATATATCATATATCATATATCATATATCATATATCATATATCATATATCATATATCATATATCATATATCATATATCATATATCATATATCATATATCATATATCATATATCATATATCATATATCATATATCATATATCATATATCATATATCGTATATCATATATCATATATCATATATCGTATATAATATATAATATATCATATATCATGTATCATACATCATATATCATATATCATATATCATATATCATATATCATATATCATATATCATATATCATATATCATATATCATATATCATATATCATATTTCATATATCATATATCATATATCATATATCATATATCATATATCATATATCATATATCATATATCATATATCATATATCATATATCATATATCATATATCATATATCGTATATCATATATCGTATATCATATATCATATATCATATATCATATATCATATATAATATATCATATATCATATATCATATATCATATATCATATATCATATATCATATATCATATATCATATATCATATATCATATATCATATATCATATATCATATATCATATATCGTATATCATATATCGTATATAATATATAATATATCATATATCATATGTCATATATCATATATCATATATCATATATCATATATCATATATCATATATCATATATCAAATATCATATATCGTATATCATATATCATATATAATATATCATATATCATATATCATATATCATAGATCATATATCATATATCATATATCATATATCATATATCATATATCATATATCATATATCATATAACATATATCGTATATCATATATCATATATCATTAATCGTATATAATATATCATATATCATATATCGAATATCATATATCATATATCATTTATCATATATCATATATCGCCTAACATTAAGACGCTGGTTTTCGTATTTATCGAATCGATCATATATCATACATCATAAATCATATATCTTATATCATATATCATATATCATATATCATATATCATATATCATATATATGAGATATGATATATGGTATATGATATATGATATATGATATATGATATATGATACATGATATATGATATATGATATATGATGTATGATATATGATATATGATATATGATATATGATATATGATATATGATACATGATATATGATATATGATATAGGATATATGATATATGATATATGATATATGATATATGATATATGATATATGATATATGATAATCATATATCATATATCATATATCATATATCATATATCATATATCATATATCATATATCATATAATATATATCTTATATCATGTATCATATATCATATATCATATATCATATATCATGTATCATATATCATGTATCATATATCATGTATCATATATCATATATCATATATCATATATCATATATCATATATCATATATCATATATCATATATCATATATCATATATCATATATCATATATCATATATCATATATCATATATCATATATCATATATCATATATCATATATCATATATCATATATCATATATCATATATCATATATCATATATCATATATCATATATCATATATCATATATCATATATCATATATCATATATCATATAGCATCTATCATATATCATATATCATATATCATATATCATATATCATGTATCATACATCATATATATTATATCATGAATCATACATCATATATCATATATCATATATCATATATCATATATCATATATCATATATCATATATCATATATCATATATCATATATCATATATCATATATCATATATCATATATCGTATATCATATATCATATATCATATATCGTATATATTATATCATATATCATATATCATATATCATATATCATATATCATATATCATATATCATATATCATATATCATATATCATATATCATATATCATATATCATATATCATATACCATATATCGTATATCATATATCATATATCATATATCGTATATAATATATCATATATCATATATCATATATCATATATCATATATCATATATCATATATCATATATCATATATCATATATCATATATCATATATCATATATCATATATCGTATATCATATATCATATATCATATATCGTATGTAATATATAATATATCATATATCATATGTCATATATCATATATCATATATCATATATCATATATCATATATCATATATCATATATCATATATCAAATATCATATATCGTATATCATATATCATATATCATATATCATAGATCATATATCATATATCATATATCATATATCATATATCATATATCATATATCATATATCATATATCATATATCATATATCATATTTTATATATCATATATCATATATCATATAACATATATCGTATATCATATATCATATATCATTAATCGTATATAATATATCATATATCATATATCGAATATCATATATCATATATTTTATATCATATATCATATATCATTTATCATATATCATATATCTTATATCATATATCATTTATCATATATCATATATTATATATCATATATCATATATCATATATCATATATTATATATCATATATCATATATCATATATCATATATCATATATCGTATATCATATATCATATATCATATATCATATATTATATATCATATATCATATATCATATATCATATATCATATATCTTATATCATATATCATATATCGTATATCTTATATCATATATCAAATATCAAACATCATATATCATATATCATATATCATATATCATATATCATATACATATATCATATATCATATATCATATATCTTATATCGATTTTTTCTATTTCTGTCTATCTGGTAATTTTTATACCATTTACATATTCATTCACGATTTGATGGAATACGATTTTGTATATCATTGAACTCCGTTTATATCTTTATAATACGGTAATTTTTATACGATTCACATTTTCATTCATAATTTCATTGAATTCGATTTTGAATGTCATTAAATTTAGATTACATTACGGTATCTTTGTTTTTGATTTTTGTGCAATTAAGAGTATAATTGAATTCTGTTATTTCAATCATTTATTGTTTAATGAATAGTTTAAGAAATGGTTTAAAAGCTCGCTGTTATAATCAATACATATTTTGATAATGTTGATGACTATAAAATGAATCCTAACTGTTATTTTGTGACTAATGCTCGACAATTGAAAACATTACAAATAAATATTCGTGGCATGAATGATTTTGTTAAATTTGATAATATGTTAGAGTTCATAGATAGTCTACAATCGGATGTTGATATTTTAGTTATTTCTGAAACTTTTATTCAGTGTCATAATTCGGTAGCCCATCCTATCAACAATTTTAATAGTTGCTTTTCTTGTTGAGATGATCGAACTGGAGGTGGTCTTGCATTATACATTAAAAAAGATATTGAGCATTGCATCTTGAACATGGATAACGGCTTATACCCATTTAATTTTATTCAAATTCTGCTTCCTCGTCTTAATAATACACCTCGTCTTAATAATAATATGTGGTATCTATAGGCCGCCAGGTTCCGATGTTGATTGTTTTTTCAATTGGTTGGATAATCTCCTATCTGGAAACCGCTGTACTGACAACATATTACTTGGGGATATAAATATTGCCGTTAATAAAATAGATAGTAATGTCATTGATTATAATAATCTGTTGATGACTCATGGTTTGATCACTACAAATACGTATGCAACTCATTCTGCAATTAGCAATATTTAGGATCATTCCGTATCTAGCTTCATAAATATAACTAAAATCGTTAATTCTACGATATACTCCACTATTAGCGATCACAATTTCCTTTTGTCAAATTTTTTATTTTTTAGTATATTAAGAAAACTCTTGTAAAGAAAATAGTAGACATGGCAAAAGTTAATGAATTATTCAATAATTTTCTACTTACAATGCCATTTTAATGTGAAAGATCCGAATAATACTATAGAAATTATTGTCGAAAAATATAATGAATTAATAGATAGATACTCAAAGACAGTAAGTGTCGATGATAAGCTGAAAAATACGTTGTCTGTGGATCACACTTGACATTTGGCGTGACATTCGTAAAAAAAATAAAGTTTTAAAAAAAATTAAACGTAATCCTAATAACGTTGCTCTTAAATCGGAATTAGTACGTGTATCTAAATTGTTAGCTTCTAAAAAATATTATGCTAAAAAATGTTACTTTAGTAACATGCTTACAGATTTAAATCAGAGGGATTTATGGAAGAACGTGAACTTATTTTTTAATAAAAATCTCGAATCTCATAAATTTGACAAAATTTTCTTTAATGGCCGATATGTAAGTGATTCTTTTGAGATAGCTAATCTTTTCAATTTCTTCTTTGTTAATGCAGGTTACTTAATCAGTGAATCTATTACCTCCGACAGAGACATACACAGGTTTGGAACTATTAAATGGATTTCAGACGGCATGTATCTGTCACCAATTACACCTGCTGAAGTTTGTAATGTTTCTGTTCGCTTAGTAGTAGTAAAGGTAGAGATCCGCAAAAAATTAATAGCTGTTTGCTGAAATGTAGAATTGAGTTTTTTTCGAACATGTTGTTTGATATTTTTAATGAAAGTTTAATAACTGGTGTTTATCGCAAATGTTTAAAAGTCGCTAAAGTAATTCCTATTCTAAAGAATGGAGATTCTACTTTACTTAATAGTTATAGGCCTATTTCTACTCTTTCAATATTCGATAAAAATCTTGAAAAATTAATATTTTCGCGTTTAATAACGTTTTTAAATTATAATTTTTTTTTATTCCTACCAATATGGATTCAGTTTAGGAACTGAATTGGCATTGGCAGAAAATGGGAGTATGATATATACTGCTTTTGATTAAAAAAGATATGTTGGGGCGCTTTTCTTGGATTTACAGAAAGCATTTGATTGTATTGATCATCAGTTACTTCTAAACAAATTATACTGTTACGGTGTACGTGGAATTCCTTACAACTTATTGAAAAGTTATCTATCAAATCGAAAACAGTATGTTATGATAAATGGAGTAGGAAGTGTAATGTTAGATATCAAATGTGGTGTCCCTCAGGGTAATGTTCTAGGACCACTTTTGTTTCTCATTTATATTAATGATATTTCCTATTTGTCGCTCAAGGGTCATATTAGAATATTTGCAGATGATACTGATTTATTTTTTGAAACCCATGATTCTGACAGTATATTGATTGATATGAAACATGACCTATACTTTTAGAATATTTAAATTCCAATTTAATAGCTCTCAATATATCTAAAACCAAATATATGGTATTTCATTTCCCATATAAATTGATGACTAGTTCACCTCTATTTGAAGTTAGTAACATTAACATTGAGAGAATCAGTTCATTCAAATATTTGGGAGTTACACTTGACGAACACATGTTTTGGGATGATCACATAAATATCACAAGTAAGAAAATTGCTCCACTTGTTGGGTTACTCAGAAAATTATCTTTCTTTGTTCCTACTAGGGTATTGCTCATGATTTATTTTTTGTTTATTCATTCGCGACTTAGTTATGACCTTATCGTATACGGAACAGCTACCTTAACCAGGCTGAAGAAATTGCAAGTTATGCAAAACAAAAGTGTAAAAGCAGTATACCTATTACCAATTCTATTTTCCACTAGGTTATTATATAGCAAAGATGATATTATGATATTGCCCATAAATGTCTTATATAAGTTTCAATTAACCCTTTATATGTGCAAAAGCTTAAATGTATCTTCATTTATGTCTAATATAAACTTTAATTACGCTCATCATGTTTATTCAACTCGAAATTGTAACAGAATTGATTCGCATCATATTAGAACTGAATTTGGAAGAAAATCGATCACGTTTATGGGCCCATTTATTTATAATCAAGTACCTAAATTTATAAAGGAACCTGAAACATTGTTACAATTTAAAAAGAATATTAAAAATTATTTTAAATCAAATATTCTATTATTTTGGAACTAAATCTCCGTTATCTTTAATTTTTATAATATTTATATATCTATGTAAATTTTGTAACTTTTGAAATGAATAATAAAAATAATAATAATAATAATAATATATGATATATCATATATCATATATGATATATCATATGTCATATATCATATATCGTATATCATATATCATATATCATATATCATATATCATATATCATATATCATATATCATATATCATATATCATATATCATATATCATATATCATATATCATATATCATATATCATATATCATATATCATATATCATATATCATATATCATATATCATATATCATATATCATATATCATATATCATATATCATATATCATATATCATATATCATATATCATATATCATATATCATATATCATATATCATATATCATACATCATATATCATATATCATAAATCATATATCATATATCGTATATCATAAATCATATATCATATATCGTATATCATATATCATATATCATATATCATATATCATATATCATATATCATATATCATATATCATATATCATATATCATATATCATATATCATATATCATATATCATATATCATATATCATATATCATATATCATATATCATATATCATATATCATATATCATATATCATATATCATATATCATATATCATATATCATATATCATATATCATATATCATATATCATATATCATATATCATATATCATATATCATATATCATATATCATTTATCATATATCATATATCATATATCATAAATCATATATCATATATCGTATATCATAAATCATATATCATATATCGTATATCATATATCATATATCATATATCATATATCATATATCATATATCATATATCATATATCATATATCATATATCATATATCATATATCATATATCATATATCATATATCATATATCATATATCATATATCATATATCATATATCATATATCATATATCATATATCATATATCATATATCATATATCATATATCATATATCATATATCATATATCATATATCATATATCATAAATCATATATCATATATCAAATATCATATATCATATATCATATGTCATATATCATATATCATATATCATATAATTCCAACCCGACAATATCTGCTAAAGTTGTCAAGCTAGTTCCAATATTCATGATGTATCGACGCCGCCGTAAGCTAGTTTAGGGTCGGGTCCTCCTATCTACGCTTTAAAAAGTTTTCAGTGGGTGTCAAAAATATTTATATATCAGTCGTATCGATCCATCTGTCTCAACCGATCAGATCGATAGCTATGTCTGCAATAAACTTCAAAATTTTTCGCCAGGGGACGTAAATTGTAGGCTATTATTACCCAAAGACCGCGTTTTTGACAGCTCACTAAAGTTCGTTTCATTTAAAATTGGTTTGAAGGAGGCTGGAATCAGTCATATATCATCTATCATATATCATATATCATATATCATATATCATATATCATATATCATATATCATATATCATATATCATATATCATATATCATATATCATATATCATATATCATATATCATATATCATATATCATATATCATATATCATATATCATATATCATATATCATATATCATATATCATATATCATATATCATATATCATATATCATATATCATATATCATATATCATATATCATATATCATATATCATATATCATATATCATATATCATATATCATATATCATATATCATATATCATATATCATATATCATATATCATATATCATATATCATATATCATATATTAAATATAATATATCATATATCAATTATCATATATGATATATTATATATCATATATCATATATCATATATCATATATCATATATCATATATCATATATCATATATCATATATCATATATCATATATCATATATCATATATCATATATCATATATCAGATATCATATATCATATATCATATATCAGATATCATATATCATATATCATATATCATATATCATATATCATATATCATATATCATATATCATATATCATATATCATATATCATATATCATATATCATATATCATATATCATATATCATATATCATATATCATATATCATATATCATATATCATATATCATATATCATATATCATATATCATATATCATATATCATATATCATATATCATATATCATATATCATATATCATATATCATATAATTCCAACCCGACAACATCTGCTAAAGTTGTCATTCTAGTTCCAATATTCATGATGTAACGACGCCGCCGTAAGCTAGGTTAGGGTCGGGTCCTCCTATCTACGCTATAAAAAAATTTTCAGTGGGTGTCAAAAATATTTATATATCAGTCGTATCGATCCATCTGTCTCAACCGATCAGATCGTTAGCTATGTCTGCAATAAACTTCAAAATTGTTCGCCAGGGGACGTAAATTGTAGGCTATTTTTACCCAAGGCTGCGTTTTTGACAGGTCACTAAAGTTCGTTTCATTTAAAATTGGCTTGAAGGAGGCTGATTTTAACCTGCAACGCCTTAACTTCTATCTACTATCACAATGCCTCCAGTATGCGAGGTAAAACCAGGAATATGCGCTTAGGCATACTTGATAATGTTTTAGATGTTATAATAATCAACGAGACCTGGCTTACGATCATTATATTATCCGAGGAGTCTTTCTATCAGACTATGTCGTTCATAGAAGGGACAGATATGATGTTGACACCAGTTGTAGAGGCGGTGGTGTTTTAATTGCTGTAAAGAATTCAGTCTCCTATGATGTGATCGTCTGCCATCCCTGCTTTGATGGCATTGCCATTCGCATCAGACTAGCCTACAATGCCTCGATTGTTGCAGTCGCCGTTTATACTCCTTACTGATTCGACAGGGATGTCTTCAACACGTTTATCAACTACATCGATTCAGCCGTTATACCTTCAGTTCGCCCTTGTGATCAAACTATCATTGTGGGTGACTTTAGCTTACCCGGTATATCTTGGAACGATGTCGACGGTGTGTTCTCTTCATTTTCAACCGACCAGAAAGCATTGACAATCATCGATTACTTCTCTTCCACATCAACAACGCGGCTTAAACGCTTCATCAACAGTCGTTGCCAACGATGTCTTGCATGCCGATGTTGCTCCGTGCTTGGACTTTGTGAATTATGATAAATATTTTTTATACTAAATGTACAACTAATTATTTTTCTAACGGTTTTCACTTTAATTTTAGAATGGCTGACTACGCATCCTTGAATGAATTGCTCAGCACTGCCGATTAGGACTTTTTACAGTACGGTGCGGATTTGAATGATACGGTGCACAGATTCAATGAGCTTCTCGGGAGTGGTATCGAGAGATACGTTCCGCAGGTTATCAATAATAAATCCGGCTTTCGGGAGCCATGGAATAATACCGAGTTGATGCTGCTGAAGAAACGTCGCAACAAGTTTCTTCCCTTTACAGGCTTTATGGCATAGAATACTATCCCAATTTCGTTAACGCCCGCAATGAATTTAAGACCCTTAATTGGTTCCTTTTCAATAATTACGTAGTGCAAATCGAACAAGTTTTGACATCCAATCCCAAAAAATGTTGGAACTTCATTAACAGCAAGAAAGAGATATCTGGTTTTCCGTCGAATATGTCTTACCAGACCTCCACCACCAGTCAGCAATCCGACATTTGCAATTTGTTTGCCAAATTCTTTGCATCGGTTTACAAGCCCACCTCGGTTAACAGACACCGGGTCTCCAACTACTTCCACCTCCATTGTATTCGATCATTTCAAATATAAAATTTAAACATTCAAACATTGAAAAATCCGTCGAGGGCCTAATACGGTTGGTGGATAGACTATACTTTGAAAATTTGGATTTAGGAATCACTCTAGGCTAATCAATACAATCCAGTTAGGTTAAGATACTTTATGATAAATTCACTACTCACCAACTCACCAAGTTCTGTTGGTAGTTTTCAAGTCTGTTCATTCATAAACAGAAAATATTCGGAAAAAAGTGTCTCTTCGAGAAAATAACTTATCTAAGAAACTTTATTTATGATGCTATTGTGCAATGGAGTATTTTATCTAAGCATGTGATCAAACGATTTAATGTTTTTTTATTACTGCAAGTAAACTACAATCACATCTATATATATAAACATGATTCTAAAAGTGCGAGTGTCTAATAAAACTTTAGAAAAACTGAACCTTTGCACTAAAACTCGGATTTATTTTAATACTGTTTAATTTTCTACAAAACGAAAGAAAGGATTTGGTATGTCAGAAAAAACTGTAAAAACTGTGTCAACATGTTTTCTATCATATTTTCGATAGTTTATCGAGCTTTACATCACGTTTCTCTAAAGTAAAATGGAACACTATTTCATTATTTATATTATTTTTCAGTCAGTGGTGTTGTTTTGGCTTTCCCTTAGAACAGCAAATTTGGAAAATATTTTCATTTCATTCATATCAGCATTTTTGTCCAATTTGGGTTTTTCTAGCCTACTGATGAAATTAGTTTCATATCAATATTTCCGAAACAAAGTTAATTAAGGAGTTATGGACATGTCACATGATAAAAATAGCGACGTTCATCACAATACAAAAAACCAATTTTGACAAAAATGATATGAATTTATTTACCAATTCCCTATTTCCAGAGAAACCAAATTAATACCACTGGTTGATTAAAATATTGTGATAGAGCAGATAGCAAAATAATATACTACCTGTGTTTCTTGATGCTTGATCTGATCCGGTTCAGTTCATGTTTTTGAAACAACACAAAGGCGCTCATTATATTTTAAATCAAAATTTGTGATCAAAAACAAAATTTGGATCAGGTTTTCTTTTCACCGTACTGTTACGGTGTACGTGGAATTCCTTACAACTTATTGAAAAGTTATCTATCAAATCGAAAACAGTATGTTATGATAAATGGAGTAGGAAGTGTAATGTTAGATATCAAATGTGGTGTCCCTCAGGGTAATGTTCTAGGACCACTTTTGTTTCTCATTTATATTAATGATATTTCCTATTTGTCGCTCAAGGGTCATATTAGAATATTTGCAGATGATACTGCTTTATTTTATGAAACCCATGATTATGACAGCATATTTATTGATATGAAACATGACCTATACTTTTAGAATATTTAAATTCCAATTTAATAGCTCTCAATATATCTAAAACCAAATATATGGTATTTCATTCCCCATATAAATCGATGACTAGTTCATCTCTATTTGAAGTTAGTAACATTAACATTGAGAGAATCAGTTCATTCAAATATTTGGGAGTTACACTTGACGAACACATGCTTTGGGATGATCACATAAATATCACAAGTAAGAAAATTGCTCCACTTGTTGGGTTACTCAGAAAATTATCTTTCTTTGTTCCTACTAGGGTATTGCTCATGATTTATTTTTTGTTTATTCATTCGCGACTTAGTTATGGCCTTATCGTATACGGAACAGCTACCTTAACCAGGCTGAAGAAATTGCAAGTTATGCAAAACAAAAGTGTAAAAGCCGTATACCGATTACCAATTCTATTTTCCACTATATCATATATCATATATCATATATCATATATCATATATCATATATCATATATCATAAATCATATATCATATATCAAATATCATATATCATATATCATATGTCATATATCATATATCATATAATTCCAACCCGACAATATCTGCTAAAGTTGTCAAGCTAGTTCCAATATTCATGATGTATCGACGCCGCCGTAAGCTAGTTTAGGGTCGGGTCCTCCTATCTACGCTTTAAAAAAGTTTTCAGTGGGTGTCAAAAATATTTATATATCAGTCGTATCGATCCATCTGTCTCAACCGATCAGATCGATAGCTATGTCTGCAATAAACTTCAAAATTTTTCGCCAGGGGACGTAAATTGTAGGCTATTATTACCCAAAGACCGCGTTTTTGACAGCTCACTGAAGTTCGTTTCATTTAAAATTGGTTTGAAGGAGGCCGGAATCAGTCATATATCATCTATCATATATCATATATCATATATCATATATCATATATCATATATCATATATCATATATCATATATCATATATCATATATCATATATCATATATCATATATCATATATCATATATCATATATCATATATCATATATCATATATCATATATCATATATCATATATCATATATCATATATCATATATCATATATCATATATCATATATCATATATCATATATCATATATCATATATCATATATCATATATCATATATCATATATCATATATCATATATCATATATCATATATCATATATCATATATCATATATCATATATCACATATCATATATTAAATATAATATATCATATATCAATTATCATATATGATATATTATATATCATATATCATATATCATATATCATATATCATATATCATATATCATATATCATATATCATATATCATATATCATATATCATATATCATATATCATATATCATATATCATATATCATATATCATATATCATATATCATATATCATATATCATATATCAATTATCATATATCATATATCATATATCATATATCATATATCATATATCATATATCAGATATCATATATCATATATCATATATCATATATCATATATCATATATCATATATCATATATCATATGTCATATATCATATATCATATATCATATATCATATATCATATATCATATATCATATATCATATATCATATATCATATATCATATATCATATATCATATATCATATATCATATATCATATATCATATATCATATATCATATATCATATATCATATATCTTATATCATATATCATATATCATATATCATATATCATATATCATATATCATTTATTATACATCATATATCATATATCATATATCATATATCATATAATTCCAACCCGACAACATCTGCTAAAGTTGTCATTCTAGTTCCAATATTCATGATGTAACGACGCCGCCATATATCTTATATCATATATCATATATCATATATCATATATCATATATCATATATCATATATCATATATCATATATCATTTATCATACATCATATATCATATATCATATATCATATATCATATAATTCCAACCCGACAACATCTGCTAAAGTTGTCATTCTAGTTCCAATATTCATGATGTAACGACGCCGCCGTAAGCTAGGTTAGGGTCGGGTCCTCCTATCTACGCTATAAAAAAATTTTCAGTGGGTGTCAAAAATATTTATATATCAGTCGTATCGATCCATCTGTCTCAACCGATCAGATCGTTAGCTATGTCTGCAATAAACTTCAAAATTGTTCGCCAGGGAACGTAAATTGTAGGCTATTTTTTCCCAAAGACTGCGTTTTTGACAGGTCACTAAAGTTCGTTTCATTTAAAATTGGCTTGAAGGAGGCTGATTTTAACCTGCAACGCCTTAACTTCTATCTACTATCACAATGCCTCCAGTATGCGAGGTAAAACCAGGAATATGCGCTTAGGCATACTTGATAATGTTTTAGATGTTATAATAATCAACGAGACCTGGCTTACGATCATTATATTATCCGAGGAGTCTTTCTATCAGACTATGTCGTTCATAGAAGGGACAGATATGATGTTGACACCAGTTGTAGAGGCGGTGGTGTTTTAATTGCTGTAAAGAATTCAGTCTCCTATGATGTGATCGTCTGCCATCCCTGCTTTGATGGCATTGCCATTCGCATCAGACTAGCCTACAATGCCTCGATTGTTGCAGTCGCCGTTTATACTCCTTACTGATTCGACAGGGATGTCTTCAACACGTTTATCAACTACATCGATTCAGCCGTTATACCTTCAGTTCGCCCTTGTGATCAAACTATCATTGTGGGTGACTTTAGCTTACCCGGTATATCTTGGAACGATGTCGACGGTGTGTTCTCTTCATTTTCAACCGACCAGAAAGCATTGACAATCATCGATTACTTCTCTTCCACATCAACAACGCGGCTTAAACGCTTCATCAACAGTCGTTGCCAACGATGTCTTGCATGCCGATGTTGCTCCGTGCTTGGACTTTGTGAATTATGATAAATATTTTTTATACTAAATGTACAACTAATTATTTTTCTAACGGTTTTCACTTTAATTTTAGAATGGCTGACTACGCATCCTTGAATGAATTGCTCAGCACTGCCGATTAGGACTTTTTACAGTACGGTGCGGATTTGAATGATACGGTGCACAGATTCAATGAGCTTCTCGGGAGTGGTATCGAGAGATACGTTCCGCAGGTTATCAATAATAAATCCGGCTTTCGGGAGCCATGGAATAATACCGAGTTGATGCTGCTGAAGAAACGTCGCAACAAGTTTCTTCCCTTTACAGGCTTTATGGCATAGAATACTATCCCAATTTCGTTAACGCCCGCAATGAATTTAAGACCCTTAATTGGTTCCTTTTCAATAATTACGTAGTGCAAATCGAACAAGTTTTGACATCCAATCCCAAAAAATGTTGGAACTTCATTAACAGCAAGAAAGAGATATCTGGTTTTCCGTCGAATATGTCTTACCAGACCTCCACCACCAGTCAGCAATCCGACATTTGCAATTTGTTTGCCAAATTCTTTGCATCGGTTTACAAGCCCACCTCGGTTAACAGACACCGGGTCTCCAACTACTTCCACCTCCATTGTATTCGATCATTTCAAATATAAAATTTAAACATTCAAACATTGAAAAATCCGTCGAGGGCCTAATACGGTTGGTGGATAGACTATACTTTGAAAATTTGGATTTAGGAATCACTCTAGGCTAATCAATACAATCCAGTTAGGTTAAGATACTTTATGATAAATTCACTACTCACCAACTCACCAAGTTCTGTTGGTAGTTTTCAAGTCTGTTCATTCATAAACAGAAAATATTCGGAAAAAAGTGTCTCTTCGAGAAAATAACTTATCTAAGAAACTTTATTTATGATGCTATTGTGCAATGGAGTATTTTATCTAAGCATGTGATCAAACGATTTAATGTTTTTTTATTACTGCAAGTAAACTACAATCACATCTATATATATAAACATGATTCTAAAAGTGCGAGTGTCTAATAAAACTTTAGAAAAACTGAACCTTTGCACTAAAACTCGGATTTATTTTAATACTGTTTAATTTTCTACAAAACGAAAGAAAGGATTTGGTATGTCAGAAAAAACTGTAAAAACTGTGTCAACATGTTTTCTATCATATTTTCGATAGTTTATCGAGCTTTACATCACGTTTCTCTAAAGTAAAATTGAACACTATTTTATTATTTATATTATTTTTCAGTCAGTGGTGTTGTTTTGGCTTTCCCTTAGAACAGCAAATTTGGAAAATATAGGGTGTTTTTTTAAGAGGTTGCCGATTTTTTTTTTTGAATAAAACACATATAAAATTATGAAATGACCAAAATTTTTTTTTATTTGGTAGATAATTTTTTGGCATTTAACATTTAAACACAATTTCTGGCATATGGCTACCACGACTATTTTTCACAAATGTCATTCTGGAGGTCCAATTTTCCAGCACTTTTTCAAGCATTTGAGGGCGTATGTCAGCAATGACACGTTGAATATTGGTTTCCAAAGCGTCAATCGATTGAGGTTTATCCACATAAACCAATGACTTCACGTATCCCCACAAAAAGTAATCGAGTGGCGTCAAATCGCACGAACGCGGAGGCCAATTCACCGGACCATTTCTCGAAATAATGTTGTCGTTGAAAGTTTCTTTCAATAAGTCGATTGTTTCACGTGCTGTATGGCAAGTGGCACCATCTTGTTGAAACCACATTTCATTCATATCCATATCTTCAAGATTTGACAACAAAAACTCATTTAACATGGTTCTGTATCGATTTCCATTCACGGTAACGCGTCGTCCTTCCTCATTTTTAAAGAAATATGGACCGATGATCCCACCAGCCCATAGACCGCACCAAACAGTACATTTATCAGGATGCATTGGTAATTCTAGAACGGCGTGTGGATTATCTTTGCTCCAAATGCGACAATTTTGTTTGTTGACGTATCCATTTAACCAAAAATGCGCCTCATCACTGAAGAGAATTTTACGGTAAAAAAATGGATCTTCGTTCAATTGATTTAACGACCAATCACTGAATTCACGGCGCAAACGATGGTCGTGTGGCTTTAATTCTTGCACCAATTGAATTTTGTATGGCACCAAACCCAAATCTTTACGTAAAATTTTCCATAAAGTCGATGGACAAAGTCCAATTTGCTGAGCACGACGACGAATCGATAAATTGTCGTTTTCTTCGACACTGGCCTCAACGACAGCAATATTTTCTTCTGTACGAACTCTTCTCATTCTTGTCGGTGGCTTGGCATCCAAAAGAGTGAATGTAGACCGAAATTTGGTAATTACGTTCTTTATGGTGGTCTCTGACGGACGATTATGTGCACCATAAAATTCACGAAGTGCTCTATAAACATTTTTAATTGAACACTGATTTTGAAAATAAATTTCCACGATTTGAAAACGTTGTTCTGGAGTTAACCTATTCATAATGATTTGCCAAACAATACTGAGTAGAAATGCCACTTTGAGCTGTCAAAACAACTGTCATAAAATAAAACGACATCTATCGGAAAAACAAACCTCCTAAAAAAACACCCGTATTTTCATTTCATTCATATCAGCATTTTTGTCCAATTTGTGTTTTTCTAGCCTACTGATGAAATTAGTTTCATATCAATATTTCCGAAACAAAGTTAATTAAGGAGTTATGGACGTGTCACATGATAAAAATAGCGACGTTCATCACAATACAAAAAAACAATTTTGACAAAAATGATATGAATTTATTTACCAATTCCCTATTTCCAGAGAAACCAAATTAATACCACTGGTTGATTAAAATATTGTGATAGAGCAGATAGCAAAATAATATACTACCTGTGTTTCTTGATGCTTGATCTGATCCGGTTCAGTTCATGTTTGTGAAACAACACAAAGACGCTCATTATATTTTAAATCAAAATTTGTGATCTAAAACAAAATTTGGATCAGGTTTTCCATATAAAATTTGAACTGATCAGGATCAAGACGTAAATAAGACGAAATTAAGAAACATATGCATCTACTTTCAGAAACTATCGCAAAAATGATAGAAAATATGTAAGAACGAATATGTTATTTCCAATACCCGTTTTACCACGAATGTATACATAGATCTCGAATATGCTAGCTACACTTGTTATCAAAAACGAAAAACTAATCTTACTGAACTTTTGGTAAAACTGTCTTGTATAATTAAAAAATATTATTCCTCCTGAAATTTCGGAAAACTCAACTTGGTATTGTAAATGGAAAAAGCTCCCATGTCAGCTCCACTTTCGGTACACATATTTCCACCAAATTTCGCAAGGATCTTAAGGTTAATTGAGAAAGGTTAAGAATGAAGTTTTGTTCCGAATAATCAATTGGAAACTGCTCTGGACCGATATTATTGCAAAACAACATTTTTCTCATAAATGATATACTTTTCAAAATATTTGCAAAAAAAACGAAAAAACTCCTGTGGAAGCTGCCACTTCCGGTAGAACGAATTCGGCCAAAAATTACTGGGAACTACCCAGAAAGTTTCATCCTCATCAATCAATCCATCTGGGCTGTACAGGGCCGAATTTTCGTTGAAAAACAGTTTTTTTTATTACCATTTCCACTTTCATTTGCAAATTTAATTTAAAATCTTTTAGTTCTTGGTCGTTTTTCTCGCAAATAATATACTTTTCAAAACATTTTCAATCAACTGCTACGGAAGCCGTCACTTCCGGTGAACCGATTGCGGCCAAAAATCAGTGGTACTCCCAATTTATGGGAAAGCTTCAGTATGAAGTTTCTCATCGATCAGTCGATCCGTCTAGGTTGTAGAAATAAAACAACATTTAGTATGCAAGACACCACGCACACTCAGAGATATTTTTTAAAAATTACTTTTTTTAACTTCGAATGGTGAATCTTCAAAAATCTAGAGGATACAATTTTTCAGCATACTATCCTTTATTTTACTACGTTAAGGAAAGTAAAATATGTAGTCTCCGCATTTTTGTGAGAACAAAAATTCTATACTATATATCCACGTAGATAGTTTTTTGGTTTATGATTGTACTATCTTTATAATCTCAAATGCAGACTTTGCATTCGCTGGATTCATCTAATATATTATTAAGTTCTTTTGAGCCCGCCAACTGTTATAGCAATCATATAGTAAAATGGTGTTTATCCTTGCATATAGTTAACTGGAACCCTTCAAGTTGTAGTCATGTTTAAGAGTTAATCGTAACCTAGAAATCGTTTTGTTTTTTATTTATCGAATCAGTTAATAATTTTTTGTGTGTGTTATTTTGATTAATTGCTGAAATTAATTGCTATTAATTAACAACAAAAGCTAATCATCATCGTGCTAATACTTTTTAGTTTATTTTTGACATAAGTATGGAAAAATATTCTATCGGCTTCTATCAAAAGCTATTACTCACACGTTCGTTCAGCAAGAACAAAAAGTAGCGGTTTGCAGCCGATATTGACGGTTAATAAACTGGAAATCACCTATATATCGCTAATTAGTTAATTGCTTGTACTAATCTATAATTTTAATTTTTAGCTGTAAATTTTAATAACGATATAATCATCTGCTTTGATTTTTGGTGTGAATATGCTCTTAAAATTTAATGTCTTATAAAGAGTATTACAAAAAAACATCAATGACAACGACATTGGAAACAGAGTGCTTAACTAACGGACAAACAGCTTATGTCACATGCAAATAACACATGCATTGCACCTCATTGCGTTTCGTTTGACTAGATACGTTTGGAATTCGCCAGTTGTGAGCAAATGTATCGATATAGCTAACGAATTTAGAAAGGTACCACTTAAACAACGCATTCGGCCACAATGCTTATTTTTCAGTGAATATAGGTGCTGACATTAAGTCGTAAGTTTAAAAAAACGTAGGGAGTAATGGGAGTAAGTAAGTAAGAGGTAAAAGCCTGTATTGGCCTATATTCCACAATTATTTAAGTTTTTCATCGTTCTTTAAAACAGTTTTACAAATTATAGAAATTAGTATAAACTAAGGTACATATATATTTTAATTGTAATTAAAATTTTATAAATTCTAATTTGTTCAATATTTAACTTCTAGCTCTATTAATTTAAATTCGCATTACATTTTAAATACGAAACGGCGATCAATAATTTTTGTACACTTAATATGATATTTAATTGTAAGAATTGTTAAAATATTAATGGTCGAGAATTTATTTTAGTACCTCGTTGATCACTAAAGTTAATTTCGCTTGACGGTTGGTGATTTTTAGGTACAAACCAAACACTAATATTTTTCGAACTTTAACTAAACTAAGTTGCACAAAGTCATGAATCCTTATTATGTATATAACAAACTAAATTTCACTTACATTAATTAATTTTCGACAAACTTAATCTAAACTATTTTATTTTTTATTCACTTAGAAGCGCTTATGTTTAAACTTTTCACGTTTTCTAAATAACTGTTATTTTCTTAATAACGACAGTTATAAGTTTATTTTCAAACAACTAGTATTATTTCTTGCACACTGGAAACACTCTAAAAATATATCTGTGTGAAACAAACTAAACTGATTTATTATTAATTTCATTTATAACTAAAATTTAAATAAAAACTGTAAATATTCCGCTGACAATGTCGATATTTTAAAAATATTTAATGATTTTTATACATCATTGTAAGAATAAAGAAATTGAAATGAGTAAAAACTATCTCAAGACTTCACTTTATATACTAACTCCTACCATAAGTCATTTTTACTTATTTATGAGTTAAACATTTAAAAGACAAAAAGTTTAATTTGTATTTTTATAATTCGCCGGTATATATATGTGCTTCTAAAATTATTTTAATTAATGCTTTTGTTTTATATTGTAAATTACTGTACATATTGCTCTTTTAATGCGTTTTGTGCAAGTTTGTAATAATTAGGTTCGTGATACGACGTTCGTCATACAAAATTTGTTGGAAAGAAATGTTAGATGTTGGAGTATATTTATGTATAAAATTGAGACGTATATTTTAGATATTTACAATGTACAGCAAATTGGCGGTTTTCGACTTTTGTATGATACTCTGTAATGTGATGTAATGTAAGGTGTTGATATTTCACTACTGCTAAAATTATCTATGTCTATAGAGGCTGCGTGATCAGTAGTGATTGTAGACTTTACATAAGATAAATAATTAATTAAATTGAATACATCATCATTGTCATAGGTTGCTATGACTGTGAATTTAAGCGAAGATTATGTAACATGGTCCCTGTGGTAAACTATAATTAATTTATGTTAACTTACTTGATCTATTTGGGGGTCTAACCTTCATAAAATAATCGTAACTACAAAAATAACTAGAACTGTGGAAGATGTACACTATATATCTGTTCAATTACGCACATGGATTTTGAAAATCAATAAAAGGTGAATATTACGGAATATTTACAAGCCAAAGTCAAGTACGTGTATTTTATTAAAAGAGCAAAAATAAAATGTACACAACCGTTTTTTGTTTCATTTGCGGAAGCCGTTACGGTCATTACATATTTGAATTTTAAAATAAGTCAACTTATTACCCTTGCTTGGGTGCGTTGCGCTGGCTAGTGGATATCTATCTAATTCTAGTAATTCGAGTGCGGTTACATTTCCGATTTTTGTCTATAAAAAAATTAATTATGTTTCGTTATTCATTGTTTTAAAAGCCATCAAACTTATAAAAGAGTTCATCCCTCATTGCCTACTACTTTAGCATGCAATAAGTGGCGAAATATCGTTAACTAACAATATTTACTTACATTCTCGACGCATTTACGTATTGGTTATTCAGCAAAATTTGGCATGCCCAGGAATGCTTCTTCAAATAGTAGTGCATTTTAAACTCTTGAATGCTGCATACTAAACTTGGCCAAGCGTCGAACATACACAAATAAAAACCGATAAAATCTAATCATCTATGCGGCAAATACATATATCACATCGGTCAAATTATGCGATTTGCCTCAATGCAATTGATTAAGTTATTAAAACAACAAACTCATTGGATTTAGAGCATATGCTTGGTGATTTAAATCTTACAAATATAATCTTGAATGTTAACCCGGAATGCTAATTTGCAGAAGCTAACTTATAATTCATTAATATCTGTGATATATTTTTTAATTTTGCTTTCAGCAATAAAGTTAACAAGTGTAAAGTTTCTGAATCAATGTCACCATCTGTCATAGAAGTTATCAAACACAAATTTTTCGATATTATTTTTGACTTAATCAGAACAAGTCAAATATGAGTTCAAAATAAGAAACCGCGTGGGCTACATGCTTACCTAGCAACAATCAACTATAGGAAATAACCCTCAGATTTAATGATATAAACGAAAATGTCAACAAATTTAATATCATGCTGCAAGGCATTGGAATTCACGTACTCAAGCGCTGCCCTCCACAAAGTGCTTATCCTCAATTGTTCGATGATCGACCCTTAAACTTAAAAAACCGAAAGGCAAAAGCATATACCAGAAAGTTTAAAAGCAAGTTGAAACCGGACCAAATTGCATGTTAGTGCATTGATTTTTATTTCAAAGCATAATACAGATCCTATCTTGATCAAATTTAAGAACAAATCAAAGTAAATCTAAAACAAATATAGAAATACTTTGGACAACGCAAAATTGACAAATACCTTGCCAATATGGCATGTTCCCCGGCATTTTTCAATCAGTCATAAATCCCTACTATAGTGCAACGTTCGAACAATCCAGAAATAACAAAGTATCAATTATTACTCTATTACTCCTTCTTTAATTTTTGAGAATAATATATTATCGGTCTTGCAGTGTGTTAGAGGCGGTTGTGGTTCTGACAATATACCTTTATCTATGTTGGTTCCAACAATTTTAACTACTCTACTATGCTATCTATTCAAACTCTACTTAAGCACAAAAAAAAAATTAAAATTGCAAAAAAGGCCAATTTTCGATTGGTTAAAAGAGATAACCTCAAATGATACAGAGGAATACAAACTTTATCATGAATTCCTAAATTATTTGAATTAGTTAGATGTAATTGCAATAACTTTAAATATACAATAGCAAGTCAAAAGTGCACCAGCATTAATTTATACCTGACCAATGGCAACGTACGTATACGACTGATCCTGTTGACTTTACCAGTAAAGTAATAAACAAGATAGGAAAACGACCTATGTGTTTTTCAATCTTGTTTATTACTTTATCGGTGAATTCAACAAGATTAGTCGTTATACGTCGCGATTGGTCAGGCATAAACTCAAGATGGGATTCATGATGAAGTTAATATTCCTCAATATCCCGCGTGGTTATCTCTTTTACCCAATCTAAAATTGGCATTTTTTGGAAAAAATTTTTTGGAAACTAGTTAATGTGCAAGTCGTATCAAGTTTGCAAATCCATTTGTCATAATGAGCCACTCGAGAGTTGAATCACACTTGAGCTTTCGAACTAACCGGTCACAATTTTGGAACATATAATTTTCATTGTACAATAATTTCAAAGTATCATGAATAAATGCAAAAAAAATTAAATTATAATAAAATATTTTGTATTGCTGGATTACCCTCGCATTGGCCTCATTGTAAGTTTTATTTAGGGGAAACAATTACATTTAACCGTTATTTATTGAGCAGCATTTTTCTACTACACTTTTTTCCTATGGTGCCAGTAAACGTGTTAATAACAATAATTTAAAAATTTCTACTCAAGGCTTTAGAGCCACTTACACTAAGAGTGTTTCAATTGGTTAAAAAATCGTATCAATAATTGAAAAGTTAAAAATTAAGTTGAATAAAAATATCAAACTTTTTATCTGCTTTCAGAGCTGATAAAATTTAATATGAAAAACATTTGGGTGACCCAAAATATTTGTGTTTACAGAAGTTACCATGTACAAAATTTTATAAAAGCGGTAATGTAAAGTTATAAACTGACCGTAATAGAAAGATATATTTTGAAATATAACGGGTGTTTTTTTAGGAGGTTTGTTTTTCCGATAGATGTCGTTTTATTTTATGACAGTTGTTTTGACAGCTCAAAGTGGCATTTCTACTCAGTATTGTTTGGCAAATCATTATGAATAGGTTAACTCCAGAACAACGTTTTCAAATCGTGGAAATTTATTTTCAAAATCAGTGTTCAATTAAAAATGTTTATAGAGCACTTCGTGAATTTTATGGTGCACATAATCGTCCGTCAGAGACCACCATAAAGAACGTAATTACCAAATTTCGGTCTACATTCACTCTTTTGGATAAATAATAATGATAAATGTACTGTTTGGTGCGGTCTATGGGCTGGTGGGATCATCGGTCCATATTTCTTTAAAAATGAGGAAGGACGACGCGTTACCGTGAATGGAAATCGATACAGAACCATGTTAAATGAGTTTTTGTTGTCAAATCTTGAAGATATGGATATGAATGAAATGTGGTTTCAACAAGATGGTGCCACTTGCCATACAGCACGTGAAACAATCGACTTATTGAAAGAAACTTTCAACGACAACATTATTTCGAGAAATGGTCCGGTGAATTGGCCTCCGCGTTCGTGCGATTTGACGCCACTCGATTACTTTTTGTGGGGATACGTGAAGTCATTGGTTTATGTGGATAAACCTCAATCGATTGACGCTTTGGAAACCAATATTCAACGTGTCATTGCTGACATACGCCCTCAAATGCTTGAAAAAGTGCTGGAAAATTGGACCTCCAGAATGACATTTGTGAAAAATAGTCGTGGTAGCCATATGCCAGAAATTGTGTTTAAATGTTAAATGCCAAAAAATTATCTACCAAATAAAAAAAAATTTTGGTCATTTCATAATTTTATATGTGTTTTATTCAAAAAAAAAATCGGCAACCTCTTAAAAAAACACCCTTTAGTATTAATTTGACTTTTTTAATTGTTTGTTTTTATACGTTTATCATAACGTAAAACAAGCAATTATAGTCAAAAAAAAATTTTGATTCGGTTTTTTTGAGTATCAAAATAGTAGAGTTTGTTCATAATAGTATTTTGTTAATCTATTATTGCGCATTGATTTTTGAGTAATTTTTGGATAAGTTGTGGAAAAAAATCTATTATATTTACAATAAAAATTATAATCTATGATTATAATTTTTATTGTAAATATAATTTTTTGGTGAAACAAATTGAATTTTTAAAACGATGTCTCAAGATTAATTCAAGAAAATTGTGTAAATTTTAAATTAATTAAAGTGATGTATTTGTTAAGTAACAAATTTGTATATAATCATAAAGAACTCATTTAAAAAAAACGTTAAAATTAAAGTGCCTATATGGCGTCATGATAAATGAATATTGATAATATTCATAATAATAATAATAGTGCAGTCGGTGCTTAAAATTATTAAAATAAAACTTTAATATTTTACAAACTAAAATAATAATTAATAAAAAAAACACCATAATAAAGTTATTTGAATACGTGGAAAGAAATACTGTACGTCTGGATTACCGAAATGCATAATTCAAAACAGTGTTTGTGAGTACGGTTGTGAAGTATAAACACAATAACAAATGTGATTGTTTCGTACCAACGGGTAGGGTTCCAGGATAGATGTCCAGCAAAAATTGGTACGAAAAATGATGGTGCGATAAACTGGGTTGATGGTTTTGAATAATTTATATTTATAGGTAATATTAACTTTATTATAATTCACTTGTGAATAGCTTGATGGTTGGCGTAAAAAAGAAATTTTATTTTTCTTATAATTATTTTGGTTAAGCTGTACTATAACACATAAATGACTTTAGTTTTAATAATTTTAAATAGATATCCAAAATTCTACACAACAATATTTATAGCAACATTTGTTAAGTTTCTAATTTGCATTTATAAAGTTTTAAAGGTAATGCAGGTAAGTATTAAAATTTAACAGTGTTTTATGTATAGCTGTCAGTTACTCTAATGTAAACAAATAAAATGAATTGTAAGTATTAACTAATATAAATAATGATTGTTATGATAAATTTGTTCTTATTTTTAGGGTTTGATACGTAAACATAAATATTGGAACATCAAGATTTAAGATAAGTATTTATATTGTATGATATTGTAAAAAACTAAATGTAATATTTATTCGCAGGTGATTTCCAACATTCCGGCCGCCTTGAATCGATTGATTCAATTGATTGGAAGCAGACTTAGTTTGTGTATGGGCCGTTTTATTACTCCGCTTGGCGTTTTCAACGTTACCACCCTGATGATGGTATCTGCTCCGGGATATACTTCTATAACTCTGTATCTCTCTACTACTTTGACGGAGGTAGGTTGTTTTCCTTTACGAGAACGATACCGTTGATTTTAATGTTCTCTTCTTTGCTGTCCCATTTACTCTGTGTTGCAGGTTGGTTAAGTATTCCTGGTGCCACCTCTTCCAGATATCCTGATTCATCTTTTGCACAAGTTGCCATCTTGATAGTTTGGACAATTTTACGTCTTGTAGATTCTCACTTGGTAGTTTGCTTGTGGGACGACCGATCAGGAAATGGGCTGGAGTTAAATAATCTAAATCCTCACTGGATAATACGCATATTGGCCGGGAATTCAGGATTGCCTCGATTTCAGCAAGCAGCGTGCTCATTTCTTCAGTGGTAATTATGTGACCATCGGTGACTCTCTTCAGGTGGTATTTGACTCGTTTTATCGCGGCTTCCCAAAGTCTGCCGAAGTGATGTGCACTTGGTGGGATAAACTTGAAAGTGATCTCATCTGTCAATAAAAAATTAGAAATTGTGTTGTTATTTTGTTTGAGAAACTTGTAGAGTTCGTGAAGGTGATTGCGAGCTCCGATAAAATTGGTGCCATTGTCAGAATGGATCTCTTTGCAAACACCTCTGAGAGCTATGAATCTTCGGAGCGCTGCAATATAAGATTCCGTGGTAAGTTCAGAGACTAACTCAATATGAACAGCCTTGGTTGCTATTCAAACAAAAATACATATGTAACTCTTGTACGACGTTCTTCCTCTTCCTTTGACTAAACGTGTTTGAAAGGGGCCTGCATAATCCACTCCAACCTTATAGAACGGTCTCACAAGCTCGACTCTCGGAACAGGAAGATCTCCCATTATTTGTTTCATTGTATCTCCTCTATATTTCACACATTTCACGCATCCATGAGCAACCCTTTTAACTAGTTGTCTACAGTTTAAAATCCAATATTTGTGACGAAGCGTAGCAATCATTAAACCCTGCCCGGCATGGAGATATCTTAGGTGGTGCTCTTTCACAATCAGTTCGGTAAGTTTATTTCCAGCTGGTAATATTATTGGATGCTTAATTGTGTAAGTTATCGATGCATTTGAGATTCTTCCTCCAACTCTTAAAAGTTTATCTTCGTCAAGGAACCGTTTTTAAGTTTTTCAATTTGCTTGAGGCTGGTAGTTCTTTATTAGCATTTAGTAGCTTGATCTCATGTTCGAAATGTCTTGACTGTATATGTTTGAATAGCAGAAGTTGTGGTTTCCGTAGTTCTCGACTAAGTAAACTTTGTGAAGCTAAGTTGCTATGAATTCGTTTTAACATTATGTCGGTAAATCGCAAAACGTAGGCTAAGATTCGAATAATTTTGTTGAAATTTGAGATTTGTTTTATTAAATCATCCATTATATTTGGCTGAGATATTTGAACATTAAATGAATGGCTTCGTAGTTCTTCGGTTGTGTTAGGTTGATCTTTCAGGTTTTCTGGCCAGGCTTCATAATTTGCAATCCAGTTTGGACCATCCCACCAAAGTCTGAAGCTTCGTAGTTTCTCAGGCTCGATTCCTCTAGAAGCGCAATCTGCTGGGTTATCCTTTGAATCGACATGTCTCCACTGCGATCTACTCATGCTGGTAAGTATTTCCCCGGTTCTGTTTCTAACAAATGTATTCCATTTTGTTGGAGATGCGGATAGCCAATCTAACACAATGGTGAGTCGGTCCAAGCGCTAATATTTACGGGTTCGATTTTCAGAGATTTCTTGATGGTTGAAAGCAGCCTAGTGAGAAGTAATGCACCACATAGTTCCAGTATTGGGATAGAAATTTGTTTAACGGGTGCGACTTTGGTTTTTGCCGACAATAATTTGATTATTGATTCTCCATTTGGTTTTTTATATGTCCGTACACTACAGCTGAGTAGGCGTGCCTGGATGCATCTGAAAAACCATGCAATGAAAATATATTTTTAGGATTTGTATGAATATATCTTTCTATTCCTAGTTCTTCTATAGTGGGTAAACTGTCACGTAATTTGCGCCAATCGTTTTCAACTTCTAAGGGTAAAAGATCGTCCCATTTTAGGTTCTTTGTCCATAAAGTTTGGAAGAAAATTTTTATTCTGACCGTTATTGGAGCGATCCATCCCAACAGATCGAATAAGCGGCTTGCCTCTGATAATATACCTCGTGTGGTCATAACAGGATGTTGCGGGAGATTTGTTTTGAATTGGAAGCAATCTCTCTTTGGATTCCAGTGCAATCCTAACACTTTTACGGAGGTAGATTCTTCTATTTCTAGGTTTTCGATTGAGTCGCTCGGTTGAGAGACGTATTTTAATACTGCTTCTTCGTTGCTTAACCACTTCCTAAGGTGAAAACCAGATCGTGAGAGTACTGTGTTTATGTCGTTCTTTAGGTTAGTTGCTTGTTCTACTGAATCCGCTCCGGTCATGAGGTCATCAACGTAGAACTGGTTTCTTATGTGATTCGCTGCTTTTGGATGTGATTTCTGACATTTTGCTGCTGCCTTGTAGAGTGCACGCGTGGCTAGAAAGGTTGCACTCGCTGTTCCGTAAGTAACTGTTTGCAGCTCATAAGTGGTGAAGGGTTTATCTGGTTGATCTCGCCATAATATTCGCTGGTACCTCGTATCTTCTTCTGAAACTAGCACTTGTCGGATTATCTTTTCTACGTAAGCTGTGAAAACTACTTTGAACAATCGAAAGCGAGATAATATTTCATACAACGTGGATTGTACAGTGGGCCCAACAGGTAGTTTTGGCAGAACCATCAAACACAACGCAAGCGTCGTTGTACTGCTGGATTCTTTAATAACACCGTGATGTGGTAGATAATATCCGTGGTGTAGTCCAATGTTATCGACTGGTTTCATATGTCCTAAATCGATATATTCGGCCATAAAGTTTTTGTACATATCAGCAAATTCCTTTTGCTTGTTAAATCGTTTTTCCATTGAAAACATGCGTCTCGCTGCTGAGTGGTAAGAACTACCGAGATTTGATGGTGATCGTTTAAATGGTAGTCGTACCTTGAGTCGGCCTGTATTATCAGTAGTTGTTGTATTTTTGAAATGGGTTTGACATAATTCTTCTTCTTCTGATAACTTCATATGTTCGTTTGGCATTGTTTCGATCTCCCAGAATTTTCTTAGTAAGTGGTCCAGGTTGTCCTCCGGGTTACTTAGATTGACCGTGATAACTTGAGTCGACTCTGTTTCCAAAGATTTACCCGCAACGATCCATCCTAGAACAGTGTTTTGCATCGTAAAGCAATTTTGTGTGGTGAATCTTCCGTCCTTTAACAGATCAAAGAAGTTATCAGCTCCAATTATGACGTCTATCTCCTTGCCTTTGTAAAAGTGGGGATCAGCTAAATTGTTTTCATTAAGCGAATCAATATTAATGCGATGTGAGATCGGTATTTGCCTTACTGTTAATTTTGGTAAAACATAAGCCTCTAGATTTAAAACTGGATTATCTTTGTTCCGGGGTGTAATCTTTAGTGATACTGATCCTCTGGTGCATCCACCTGAGGTGGCTCCAATGCCCGTGATAGCTATTTTAGCACTATTTCTACGCAGCTGAAGTCTTTGCGCACAGTTTTCACTAATGAATGAAGCTTGCGATCCGGAATCTAGTAATGCCCTACATAAGTATCTTTGATTCAGCGCATCAGTTATACAGATCAATGCAGTGGGTAGTATGGAGCTTCCGGTTTGGTTGCTGGTGGTGCAGTTCAATGTAGTGGCTTCGGTTGGCTGATCTTCGGATTGAGCGACGCTTGCTATTGTTGGATACTCGTGTAATAAACTATGATGCTTTCTGTTGCATTGTTTGCAACGAAACTTAGATTTGCAGTTATATACGCTGTGATTGTTGTTCAAGCAATTGAAGCAACGGCTTTCTTTAATCAACATTGACTTTCTATCGGTTACTGACATTTCTTTGAATTTGGCACACTCAAATAGCTTGTGCTCTTCACCACATACCTGGCTTTTGGTTATTTTACTTGACACTACATGACTTCTAACATTTAATTTGGAACTAGTCGACTGAGGTTGAGAACGTTTGTTTTGGTATTTTAGGGATTATAGTGCATCGACACTTTTCGCGAGAAAGTCAAAAAACTGTTTTAAGCTTGGTAAATCATAATCTGCGGATGCTTGTGCCCATAAACTGTTAGTCTCGTTATCAAGCTTGTTGACTAGAATGTGAATTAACCAGTGATCTCTCGTTTCTGCTTCTTCCCCTAATGCCTTAAGTCCTCGTATTATTTCGTCCGACGTGTCTAGAAGTGCTCTAACGTTCATGCTATTAGGTATTGTTACTGCTGGTTGATGCATGAAACCTTTTATGAATGCATGGATTGTGTGCTTTCTGCGGTCGTATCTCTCTCTTAATTTGCCCAATGCCTCGATATAATTGCCATCGGTGATGCTGAAATGGTTCAATAAATTTGCTGCTTCTCCTTTCAACGACAACTTCAGGTACTGCAGTTTTTGTGAAGGCGTTAGTCTTGTATTGTCATGGACGGTTGAACAATATAAATCGTGGAATGACTGCCACTCGGTGTAGCTGCCGGAGAATTCTGGAACCTTTAATTTTGGCAGCTTCACATCAACATAGTGTCCCGTCATGGACGTATCAATAAATGTATTGTTTAGCGAAGAGGATGGTTCGATCTTTTTCCTTAAAGCAAGATTTAACCCTGCTGCTGCCTTGTAACAATTTTCTTCAAAATCTTGGTCTAGTTCCTCGTTGTTATCCATCGTGACAATTTTTTGTGCTATAATGGTTGAAATCCATTTTTTAGCCCCACTGCTAACTTTTTTCACTTATAAAATTGAATTTGAATTGTTTTTTGTAAAACAAAACACAACAAATCATTCGTTTATGCTTTCGCTAATTAGTTGTAAAAAAGGAACTGAAGAAGAAATACATTTTCGAAATCGATCTTCCTAATAATAAAATCAATAAATATTGTCACTCTAAGGAAAAATTTTTACAAGTGTTTTACAAAATCAATTCAAATTCAAGTGACAATTTTGTTTTCCACTTCAATAAATTCGCTTCGGTATCGTTCAACATTTGCTAATCTCACTTTAATGTCTTCGGAATTGGTGGTTTCGTTTACGTTGTTGATGAAGTTTAATATCTTGGTCACGCTGCCTTTGATGTAGGCGCGTCTTTTTTTAATGTTATAATATCCGCCATTTTTAGTATCACTATTACCAATTTTGATATCACTTTTCACTATATACACAATTACACACTATCTAGTAGCCACAAATTCCCGAAAATATGAATATATAGGTGTATAGAGAATAAGGAGTTTTCGTATTTAGAGGTATAAGAATATGGTCTTATATACAATATATTTAGAATTAATGAAAATCACGGTAGTTTTCCTTCTGTAAATGTTTTATTGATTTAATTGTTAGGTAATAAATAGTTTTGATACTTGCGGTTTTATGTTTTCCATGCGGTTTTGCTGTGCAAATGCGTACAATGGCGTCTATATCTTTCGCTCGGTTGATGATTCTGCAGTACTCTGCGTTCGGCTAGTTTTGTACGGTTGGGTTGAATGATGTTCCCATCCGGCTCGAAGGACCAATGTTTCGTACCAAAGGGTAGGGTTCCAGGATAGATGTCCAGCAAAAATTGGTACGAAAAATGATGGTGCGATAAACTGGGTTGATGGTTTTGAATAATTTATATTTAAACGTAATATTAACTTTATTATAATTCACTTGTGAATAGCTTGATGGTTGGCGTAAAAAAGAAATTTTATTTTTCTTATAATTATTTTGGTTAAGCTGTACTATAACACATAAATGACTTTAGTTTTAATAATTTTAAATAGATATCCAAAATTCTACACAACAATATTTATAGCAACATTTGTTAAGTTTCTAATTTGCATTTATAAAGTTTTAAAGGTAATGCAGATAAGTATTAAAATTTAACAGTGTTTTATGTATAGCTGTCAGTTACTCTAATGTAAACAAATAAAATGAATTGTAATGATTAACTAATATAAATAATGATTGTTATGATAAATTTGTTCTTATTTTTAGGGTTTGATACGTAAACATAAATATTGGAACATCAAGATTTAAGATAAGTATTTATATTGTATGATATTGTAAAAAACTAAATGTAATATTTATTCGCAGGTGATTTCCAACAGTGATATTAACTCTATTATAATACTCCAAATTTTTAATCAATAAATAAACCGAAAACATTATAAATCTATTGCAATAATATGAAAAATAAGGTGACCACATGTATGGAATAATTTTTTTTGTGAGCGAAGCATCTAAGACAGTGACATAAAACAAAAACTTTATTTTTTTTTTCAAATATTGACTATAGACTATAAGGGAGTGGAAATTATAATCTTAGTGAAAATAAAACCGGTAGGACTGGAAAAAGGCGTTTTTCGGGCGTCTAAGATCAATCGTTCCATCGGATAATAAGCAAAAAAAAAACAAAGAGGAAGGAGTGAGAAGCATCACAAGGCCAGGAATCATCGTCCGACAGAGAACAAGAAGGGGCGAGAGCGGTAAGTACATCCAGCCAGGTGAGTCGATCTTGTTTTACCCAATTTATCTTACGATTCACTTCTATCCCACACTCCTAACCTAAGCGCTTTGGGCTTCCTTCGCATAGAAAGAAAAAGGTGAGAATGTGACCGCGCCTAGTCACTCTGCTCTTGCAGTACATCACCGTGCCGATAGACTGACGCCCCAATGAATTACAAATTTTTGTCTACTCGCACATGAAACGTTAAATTTTGGCACCCAAGCAGGGACCCAGTTCAATTTATTTTGTGTGTATTAAAAGTGTGGCAAAGCAACGCTGATCCCATAGAGAATCGATTTGTTTTGATTTAAGCATCGCGTGAAACGCAGGATTGTGTGAATCGCTTAAAACACTCTCACCTGAGGATCGCGAATATTAACGAAAGCTAAAAATAAAAAAGTAGAAGCAATAATTGGTTGCGATTTCCACGAACGGTCGTTTGTTTTTTAGATTTATTGGAGTGCCCCATTATTTACCACTGGTATAAGTTGGTTGTTTTTTTGTCCTTTATTTTTATGTGTTTTATTTAATCGAAGTGATTGCGGTACTTGTTTTTTTTTTGTTATACGACAAAGTTTCTGGTGGTTGTTGACGTTTGTTGTTTGGTTTTGTTAGCTAAATTTGTTATCGTTTTGTGACGTGAAAATTGTATAAGTTTATAAATACCCGACAGTGTATCGTAGTCAGCTGGTGACCTTGAGTTTTTCATTGTTAAATGATTTGCAGCTGCGACGGATGAACATGGTAGCGTATAGCAAAGGGTTGGACGAATACAGTAGAATTTGGCGACGGGTAGTTAGTATTAAAAAATATTATTTATTTAGTTATTTATTTATGGGTTTATCTGTTAGTTAAAAAGGATTAAAATAAAAGAAATATAGATACGAGTATCGTAACAATAAGAAAAAAACACCGTATATACAGTATCCTTTCGTGCTGATTGGTGGGCGTTTTTACCGAAGGTTTGATTTGTGCTTTAAGATGGAGCAGCTCTTAGATTTTGATTTCAACCCGGATGCATTGTGTGTACCTGAACTAAATTATGAAATGAACTGAATTATGAGTTACACAGGCACGCAGAGACACAAGGTGGTTGAACTCAGGAGGTTGTTAGAGGACGAGAAAGAGGTACCAAGGGAAACGATTGTTGATGATGAATATTTCAACAGTGCTATAGAAATGATTGGTACATTACGGGTGAGTCTGAAAATAGCATTTTAAAAAAACGATTCAAATACGGAAAGAATCATATAAGCCAGGATGGATGATGATTCCGAAAAGGACGCAATCCTGTTTGGCATTTTGCAGCAAATTAAGCGTGTGGTTCGGACTTCTGGGAAAAACAATACCATATCTAGGGGCAGGATGAACCTATCTAGATAGGGCAGGATGAACCAATCCGATTATCCGGCATGGATAAGCTAGAGGTCGTGTCGTGTGTCGCCCATGGATAATAAAGAATAGGCGAATCGTAAAATAGACGCAAGCCCTGGACAAAGGGACCGGAAATGAAGGAGGCAAGGTTAAAATTCGCACAGCTGGCGCTCCAATAAAATCAATTACTTGAGTCTTGCTTTGCGACGCTGTTCGCTGAGGGAAATAAAGCAGATCGTGACGCTCAGAGGGAACAGAACATACCAAAAAACCGAGATGGATATCTGCCAAATGAAACGATAGCCGATTTCTTGATGCACATGAATAAGCTCTTTTTAAAGGTGTATCCCCCACTCGAACAAGAATACAAAATTTACGTCCTAATGAGGAACATGCGCCCGCAGTATCGAATGCAGCTTTCGGTGGCAGATGTAAGAACCGTGGACCAACTAAAAAGTTATGCAGAAATATGGATGGGGCTCGAAAAAAGAAAATGCGACAGAAAACAGGGCTTTCAGAAGGGACTCAGAAGAGGCCACAGATTGATAAGCAAAGACACTATGAAATGGTGCAAGTGGTTGAAGTGCCAACGAAACAACCGCTGGTACGAGGCTTCAGAAGTAATAGACGAACTTTGAGAAGGCAGTGGCAAAGTGCTAAATGTTGGAATTGTTGAGAATCGGGCCATTGCCATTTTGAAGGTCCCAAACTTCGAGACCGCATATATTGTTGGGGTTGCGGATTGGATGGAGTAACAGCGGATATATGTCGGAAAAACCACAAGGGTAAAAAGTTATTTACATGTGACCGAAGCAAACGTTCAAACAATCGATACGACCCACTCGTATTGTTCCAACAACTAATTGTCGAAAGATCCCCATATTTTTAAAAAAAGTCTACCCAGACTAATTTATTTGAATTGGACGACGAATTAAAACGCCAGCAACCTAGAAATGCAGAAGCTTAAGAACGAGAATATTTACCGAGGCGCACACCGATACATAAGTCCAAACGGAATAAATGCCGGTTTCAAAAACCGAAGGATACGTCTCAACAGTTACAATAGAGTCAGTGATACAGAAGAGCGAGAATGAAACTCACCCACAGGCCATTGCATGTGTGGTTAATGTGGACGAAGAGCATCGACCGCATATTGACGTTGAAGTATTGAGTTATGAAATAATGGGTCTCCTCGATTCGTGAGCAACGTGTACTATCCTCGGCGAGTGCAAGGTCTACAGTATGATTAATAAGCTAGGACTTGAACTCATTCCGACACAAACCAGGATTAAAACGGCGGATGGAATGCTTCACTCAGCGAAACATAGATATGGTAGATATTCCGTATTTAGTTGACAGCAAATGCAGAATTATCAGTTCATTGATTGTACCATCAATTCCCAGAGAATTGATTTGCGGAATGGTCTTTTGGAAAGCGTTTGGGATTTGGCCGATATTAGAAAAGGACATGTTGTAATGTTGAAGGTATTACAGGTGAGATGGAGAACCACACCAACACGCATCATATTATGGATCCTAGTCAAAAACGAGTGTTGAACCAAATTACAGAGTCATTCTATCGGAGATAGAACTCTTACAGAGTTACTCTGCCGGATAAATTAGGCTGCACTCAGTTAATCGAAACAGGACAGGCTAAACCGATCTAGACGAGAGCAAGACCCATATCTCCATACGTACAACACGAAATGAACGCTGAATTGAACCCAATCTTGACATTGGGAATGGTGGATGCAGCAGGACCTACCGAATGTGCCTTATCTATTAGGTGTGTGAGGAAGCCTACGGAGAAAATACTTTTTTGTGTGGATGCTCGAAAACTAATTGACCTCAAGGTCAAAGACAGCTACCTACTCAGCGACGCATATTGGCAGGTTAAATTAGGGATGACAAGCCGACTAAAACATCATTTATTGTTCCGGGCAGAGGTTTGTTTCGCTTTATGCGAATGCCATTCGGCTTATGTAACGCGAGTCAAATACTATGTTGGTTGATGGATCGCGTGCTGGGAGTGAATCTGGAGCTTAAGGTGTTCGTATATCTTGATGATATAGTTGTTGCATCACAAACATTCGAAGAACATATGGAGCTTTCGAAGGAAGTAGCTAAACGATTGTAACAAGCCAACCTAACGATAGGTTTGGAGAAAGCGGATTTCTGCTTGAAGGAGATTAAATACTTAGGCTATATATTAGACGAACATGATTTGAGGATCGATCCAGACAAAATTGCGGGCATTTTAAATTTTCCGACCGCCAAAACCATTAAGGAAGTACGAAGTTTGATAGGAATGGCGTGCTGGTACCGACGATCCATCCCAGATTTCTCGTTGATGACCAGGGTAAGAAGTTTCAGTGGACGGCGGCAGCGAAGGATGCCTTTAGCCAATTAAAGAACTTGTAAGTGCTAGCATCGATCCTGGAAAACCCCGATTTCAAGAAAGTTTTTGTTATTCAGACGAATGATTCGGATGTGGATGACGGCGCAGTACTGACCCAGGAAACAAACGGAGCGCGTCATTGCCTACATGAGCCAAAAGCTGACGTCTACCCAAAGAAAATACTCAGCCAAAGAAAGAGGTGTCTGGCTGTGGTGTTGGCGATAGAAAAATCCAGGCTATACATCGAAGGAGCCAAGTCGAAAACAGTAACGGATTGTGCATCTTTAGTGTAGTTGGTTTATGAGTCTACAGCAATATGACTTTGAGCTACTACATCGCCTAAGGCAAGTTCAGCGTTGCAGATGCATTGTCGCAGGCAGTGGAGGAATTGCAAATAGAAAACCAGGAGACAGGAGATCAAACGTATGAGAGGCTGAAGCGTGTGGTCGAGGCATTTCTCTAAAAATACTCGAATTTTAGACAAGAGAATGGAAAATTATATAAGTATTGTCAAACCACAGAGTATAATGTAGCACGAAGTTGTACCCTACAACGAAAGAAACCAAGTACTGTTTGCCACGACGATAAACTGGCAGCTTATCTTGGCTACTTTAAAACCACCAACAGAGTTAAAGAGTATTACTATTGACCAAGGATGGCTAGAGATGCCCGCCAGTACATGAAGTCATGTCATAAATGCCAAGTGAATAAGCCGAAATGTGTGATTTCGAAGGTACCGATGGGAGCAGTTGACTACATGATTGATAATCATGGATGCATTCAGCAAGTTTGTGTTGAAGCCTGTAAGGAGAGCGGAAACTGGTTCACCTATTAAATACATGGTGGAGGATGTATTCCTAGTATTTGGGGTACCATCCAGTCTAATCTCCTACAACGGCAGCCAATTCGTGGCCAGACCATCCAAGGAATTTTCCTGCATAAAAATTATCAGATAAACCACTAGCTCAACTCGTAGTATCATCAGCAATCAAGTTTCAAGAAAATCTCTTGAGGATTTGTGGGTAAGATTTGATCAAAACCCCAAGAATTGAATTGTAGATCAATTGAATCGTTTTGCATTCATAATTTTGCTTTCCTAAACTGTATTCGAAGTCATTAATAAGCGAATTTTTATAGATAGACATAGGTCAGTTTAAGCCATGCAAAAAATTTCAAGAAAATTTCTTGAGGATTTGAGGGTAAGATTTGATCAAAACCCCAAGAATTGAAATGTAGATCAATTGAATCGATTTGCTTTCCTAAACTACTTTAGAATTCCAAGTCGTCAATAATCGAATATGTGTAGATATATATTGGTCAGTTTAAGCCGTGCAACTATTTTTATCGTGTCTCCTTGTTGCTGGTTGAGGCGGCCAAATTTCTTCATGGAATGTAGCGCAGAAGATGAAAAAAGAGTGTACATTTTCCGAAGTCGTTGTAGGTAGTTAGCTCTCCGCTCAACCCACTTCGTACATATGTGGGTCACTTACCGATGAATGAATTTAAGGCAGCCGGTGGTATGATCACACAAAATAGATATTGCTACAAAATAGAGCAGCGGATGTGTACCTACTTGGCAGAAAGTATAAAATTCTAGAGGCGGCACCTCGAAAAAAAATTCAAAATGAGGAGGGTTTAGTTACGGTGCAAAAAGTAGGAAATCCAGTACCGGCTGGAGGAAGTGAGCAAGCAGGCTCCCAACGGTCGAGATTCAGCAACTACAATGCTACAACGGTGGCGAACTTGGCCGATATGACAGATATGCTTACAAGCGAAGAGAGAGGAAGCACTGAATTCGTGCATGGGGATAGAACACCCGCTAATCCGTTTGGAAAGAGTGCCTTAATGCAGAGATCCCCTAAGAAGGGAGCGATGACCAGTACATTGGAGAGATGTTTTCATCGCCTTCGTTGGGGAGGTACAAGGAGGAAACCAAATAAATAAGGCTTGGGAAAAAAAATTGAGGAACTGGTGGAGTTCATAAATCCGAGAAATGATGTACATAGCGAGATCAAGAAGCTGATAAGCACCAATAGCACGCTTTATGTCTCAGCTATAAGTAAGATGGACGTTTTGGAAAAGCAGTGTCAAACTTCACCGATCAAAATGACGTGAAGGAAAATTTAGTTCGTCTACGAACTGTGGGCAGGAAACAGTAACTAAACGGGGCGGCTAACGAAGATATACCACTTGTGGAGCCCAGTAAAAGGAAGCTGTCCACGCCACCTAAGAGTGATGAAAGAAGGCAAAGTAAGAAAAGGAGTACTAACGCTGCTCCACAAGGTAATCCTCAGAAAGTCTTGCAAGCACTTCGAATGTCGAAGACCTTTATTAACAAGGAGGACGGAAACAAGAAGCAAAATATCACGGCATCTATGTTGGATAATGAAGAAATAAACACCATGAGTTCAAATCAATTGGAGGATGCGACAGTTGGTCCAGAACAAAAATGGCAGAAAGTAAGGAAGGAAACGGGCTTACCCGGATGCGCTGCTAGTAAAGAAGAGTGACGAAATTTCATTCGCTGACCTGCTGCGGAAAGTTAAGGTGGATTCAACGCTTAATACTTTTGGTGAAAGTTATCGAACATACGTCAAACTTATAGTGAAGACCTTTTGTTGGAGCTACAAACTACAGGAGACCAGCCGAAGACCGCAATATTTCGAGAGCAACTAGTAAAACCGATCGGGGCCAATGCGTCAGTTAAAACTTTGACTCAGGAGGCATTACTGGTGATCAAAGACATTAACGAGGCTACCACATCTGAAGAGGTGAGCGAGGCTCTGTAAGCAGTTTGAAGTGTGAAATGTGTCTATATTATTAAATCACTCACAAGGGCCTACCGGGGAACGCAGACAGCGGTTGTTAGCCTCCCTAACACTATGGTTGGGAAAGTGTTAGAAGTGGGTAAAGTTAGAATCGGCTGGATTTTCTGTCGAATCCGGGAAAAATAGAGATGACTAGATGCTTTAAATGCCACGGTTATGGGCATCGGTCATGAAACTGTAGAAGTGAAGCCGATAGATCGAAGTTCTGCAGCAGGAGATGTGGTGAAAAAAGGCACTTTGCTAAGGCATGCCAAAAAAATTCAAAATGCATGCTACACGATGAAACGGCTAAAATATGTAACAGCGGAGAATGTGGTAGTGTTAGATGTCTGGTTTACCAGAAAGTGCTGCAAATGGGGCATTGGAAATGAAAGTCATCCAAGTCAATCTTAACCACTATGAGGCTGCCCAGAACCTGCTGCAGCAATCCGTACAGGAAGTGGTAGCAGACGTTGTAATTGTGTGTGAGCAATAGATCGAATCGAGCTGCTCTATCGGTTTGCGATACCTACCTCCTACAGGAAATTGGGGGTAGTATTGTACCCGGGCTTGTCAGAGTGAAAGTGAACGGCGTTCATATTTATAGCTGCTAACCACCTCCTGGTGCATCAATTGAAGAATTTAAAACATTTTTCGATCAATTAACGGATGATGCACGGAGCCACAACCCGTTGCTCATAGCCGGAGATTTTAATGCATGGGCTATAGAGTGAGGCAGCAGAGAAACCAGTAGCAGAGGTACCTCATTGTTAGAAGCCTTCGCATCATTACCGGTCGTATTAATGAATACAGGAAATTCACCTTTCCACTTTCTGTAGAAGAAATGCAACCTCCATAGTTGAGCTAACGTGAATGAGCCATTGTATTGTCAATAGAGGAGTAGCATGGAGGGTGAGCAATTTATATACGCATAGTGATCATCAAGCTATTGTGTATGAACTGGCAGATAGTGAACCCCAAAGGACTATAGTTAGACACAGGAAGAAAATAGGGTGGAAGTCCGCAGCGTCGATGAGAACATTTTCCGTCTCATGATGGAGGATCTTATCCTATCTGGTACCGCAAATAAGAAAGCCGCCGAGCTTATGAGACATGTTACAAGAGCAGGCTCTTGTAACATGTCTCATAAGCTCGGCTTGCAGCAATGCAAGGAAGAATGGTGGATAATCGTAGAAAACCGGTCTTCTGGTGGAACGACGAGATTTTAGAATTGCGTAAAAGGTGTCTGAACGCAAGAACGGAATACCAGCGTGGTAGACACGTCGTAAACTCTGCCCTTCGACAACGATATTGTAGCGCTCGATCGGAGCTCAAGCATGCCATTAAATTAAGTAAGTTAAAGTGTTTTCGCGAGCTGTGCGAGGAGGTCGACCGCGATTCCTGGGGTATACCCTACCGATTGGTGGTGAAAAACTCAGAAGCAATTACGCCACTGCTCCCACATGCCCGGCAATGCTGTCCGACATAGTGAGTCACCTGTTCCCGCAGCAACCCGGTTGTGTATTAGAAGTACTAGGCAACGAGGAGGATGATGTACCATCAGTTACTGAAAAGGAGGTTCTGAAGGCATGTGGCAGAGTAAGTAACAATAAAGCCACTGGCCCGAATAACATTCCGAATATTGCATTGAAGTCGGCGGTTAAAGCATACCCAAACTTATTCACGGAAATATGTACTGCATGCTTAGTTGAGGGGGTGTTCCCTAGTAAATGGAAGCAACAGAGACTGGTATTGTTGCAAAAAGGAGACAAACCACCAAGTGAGCCGTCCTCCTGACGTCCATGTTGCCTGTTGGTCCATGTTGCCTGTTGGATACGGTAAAACCCTAGAGATAGTTATAAGTGATCGGTTACATGAGGCTATAGTTAGAGCAGAAAACCTGGAGGAGTATCAGGATGGTTTTAAAAAGGCGCGCTCAACAGTGGATGCGGTTAAAGATGTTGTAGATACCGCGCACCAGACGAAATCCGGTTCTCGATGGCTACGTGGTAGTAAAAATACTGTGCCATAGTTACATTGGACGTGAAAAACGCATTCAACAAGACAAATTGGAGCTGCATATTTAATGCACTTACACGGATGAAGGTACCAAATTACCTGCTGAGGCTAGTTTCCAGCTACTTTAGCGAGAGGATCTTGATTTATGATACTGAGGAGGGAAAGAAAACTTACGAGCTGACTGGTACAGTTCCTCAAGGATCAGTATTAGGGCCTATACTCTGGAATGTGATGTACTATGGTGTACTTCGACTGCCCATACCAAGTGATCCACAGGTGGTTGGATTTGCGGACCACATCGCGATTGTAGTTGTCGCAAAACACAGAGAGGAGATTGTGGACATCTGTAATAAGACGGTCAGGCTTATTCAACAGTGGTTAACATCTGCTGGGCTGCAACTAGCAGAACATAAAATAGAAGCTGTCCTTATTACTAGCCGAAAAGTAATGGAGAGCGTAACCTTAGAGATTAGAGCCCAACAAATTGTTAGTCAACCATCCATCCTGTACCTAGGGGTAATGATCGATGCCAGATTGTCATATAAGACACATATCATTACCACCAGCGAGCGAGCAAGGAAGTTAATGCGGCACTAGCACGAATAATACCGAATTCAAGAGGGGCGCGAATGAGCAGCAGAGTTCTGCTTGCCAACGTCGTTACATCTATAATGATGTATGGTACACCAATTTGGGTTAACTCGTTGGAGAAGGATACTTATAGGCAAAGAATAGCAACAGTTCAGAGGCTAAGCGCTCTGAGAGTATTGTGCGTATTTCGGACGGTGTCAGAAGACGCTGCCTGTGTTCTTGCGGGAATGCCCCCAATAGATCTACTGACCAAGGAGCGTCAGTTTATACTCGACATTCATCCAAATTGGACGTGTTTTACAATTTTTTTGACCAACAATATTTCTTTTATTGTTGTTTTTATTTTTCTAATTACTGTATAAAAAACAGTAAAGTATATATTAAGCAGTTTTATATTTTTTTCTTGTGAATAAACAATTAAACAATTGGTGCTAATAGCTTTTAGTGTTAAACAAAAGTGCTGTGTATTCAATTTAATTTTTTGTAATCTATATTGTGTAACATCTAAGTATGTCAATTGAAAAAAATGTGTGGACTGTTCCATAATAATTGTGGATGAGTGGTTCCTCTCATGTAAAGGCTTCATGAGTGACAAATTGCTCGGATATAACTGTGCAGCGGGAAAATCGAAAAAACATCCCAAAAAAATTTCCTCTGATATAAACAAATGTATGAAAAATTTGTTTGATAGCGTACCAGGACTTAGTTGGTTCTGTGATGCATGCATGCACAGCATGAAAGAGTTATTTATCTCAACAATAAAACAAATAACAACAGAAGAGGCTCCGATAAAAAAACCAAACAAATTATCCATGCCGTCCATTACTACCCGACCTGTCACTCGCTCACAAAGCAAATTCACTACACAAGTTACACCACCTACTCAACATGAACATGAAGTTTTTGCCCAGAATAACAAACAAATGAATATTATAGATGACAAAACATCTAGTATGAGAAATCTAGCGCCATCTGAATCAGGAATATCTGTAGCTAGTTCACCAGTACCACTGACAATTTCGAGCCCGACTTCTGAGACACAATCAACACGAACCGATACTAATGTAGAAGCCACGGTACCTCTTTCTCAATTAGAAAACTGTATCCAAACATCTCCCACTGTTTCGACAAATGACCTTGAAACAATTAGAGTGATGAAACCCCGAAGATGGATTTTTATCAGCAGAATTCACACATCTGTAACTGATGAACAATACAAGAGATTTTCGGAAAATAAATTTCAAATCGTAAACTTAAACGGGGTTCGAATCATTTCGAAAGTAAATGACTACGTCTGTTATCTGATGTGTGGCCACAAGGCCTTTTCATAAAGGAATTTGATTTTCCAAAAAAGCAATAGTTTTTTCGGATTACAAGAAACAACATCCAAATAACTTAGAAACTTGTAAACCGTGCGACTCAACATATAACCTCAATGATGGTCTCAAAATACGTATTACGGGTGAGGTTGATGATATCAATGCTCTGCTTCATTTCGCGTTCCGAAAACATCATCAAGTCAGCGAAAGTAAAAGCCATTAAAATCAGAGATACAATGTGCGATTCAAACGGTGGCTTATTGTATTTTTCATCTTCCGAAAACTACTCCAAGACTCCAAACCATGTAACGAATCGACGTGGTGCAAACTAAGGTGCGACAGGGACGCAACAACAAAGTAGCCTATTTATCGCTTCATTATCAGAATTTTTCCGTGGTTCTATACGTGTGACTTGCTAGCCCATACTACCTACGAATATTTAATTATACATCATGATGTTCAAACAGGCCAAAATTCCAATCAATACATGAAATTCGCACAAGGTAAATGAAACTCAAACGATGAAACGTGAAATGATATGGACTAGAATTGCAACAATAAAAAAATAAAATTCATCTAGCAACAATAATTATTAGTATTTAAAAGCTTTACAAAATATGTTTCTTTACACAACAACTAATATGACCTACACGTCATACACAACAATATAAACTAATAATAATGTTATACGTTAGAGCATATACATTTTTAAACGGATCCGCGGTCCATTATCTTAAAGTTCTTGTTCTACCCAACAGCATAACATTAGTTATCATAAAATAAGAATTTTGTAAATAAATGAAATATAGTTATAAATAATATAGTAATAAATATTAATAGCATGCAAATATAATATAATATAATAAATTAACGCAATATAATGTATATAAAAAAAACTTAACTTATACAGTTATAATCACTTAGCTGATTTAAGATCCGTTGGTGATGGTCGTTAGTAACGCGTACCGTACTGTTATCTCATACATATTAGCGCTTAATAAGTAGATGAGTCCAACTATATTCCGCTATCGCACGGGCACTAATCCGCTTTATATACTGCGACAATTCGTTTGAAGGCACAGTGTTTATGTACAAAAGAATCACAACTTGCGTTTAGCACGATCACTATCCACACTTACGATTATAAAATGAAAGAAAATAGCAGTAGCTATTTTATTATTATTACACCAATAATTATTATCTGTAGTAGACTTGTAGCCTTTCGAAAGCAAATGACTAATAAGCAACCATTACACGGTCAGTATTAATGTGATTACTTACTAATAATGACAGTAATATTGATCGTGTAACTTGAAGTAATGAGGAATGATGGTCGGTAATGATGAAAATCCGGATTTACTGATTTTTTGTCATCATTACTGATGCTTGGTGGGGATACTGTCAATATTAATGACCGTGTGTAGGTTTTGCGTCATTACTGCTTCATTACTCTGTTGTCCGTTTCGACTACTACTGGTTGTCAATAAAAATATTAGCCGGGTATAATAATAATTTTATTTTTTTATAATAATTTTATTTTTAGAATAAGTTTATTTTTTACAAAGAAGATATAATTATCTTAATCTTCATGAAGCTAAATATAATTATATTTTCTTTATAAGAAAATATTATAATAATTATATAAATATGATAACCCGATAATGTGAAAGTGAATTATATTTTTAGGTTATCTAGACAAGATTTATATTAAAAAAAAAAGAAAACAAAATATTTGATATGGATAATTCATGTGATGTGTTTGATTATGAACAATTCGAATATGAAATTGAACCATCTGGAGATGACCAAGTTGGAGAAGCATCTGAAATCGAATCATGCGAAACTAGTAGCGTGTTGAATAGTGAAGACGTCGACGATCTTCGAAATTTCATCGAAACATATGAAACTATGCCTGAACTATGGAATCCAACTAACCCAAGTTATATAAACAAAACCAAACGAAATATAGCTTTAGATAAGCTTTTAATAATTTATAAAAAAATAAAACCAACAGCTACTCGTGAAAACGTTAAACGAAAAATTAATATGCTGCGATCGAACTACCGAAAGGAATTAAAAAAAATTTTGTTGTCTAAGAGATCAGGCACTAGCGCCGATAATGTATATAAACCAACGTCCTACGTTTTTTATGCTCTGCAGTTCTTAGATAAATTTGAACAGCCAGTGAATGCCAATGTGCAGGAAATCAACGAGGTATAGTAGTTATTTATTAATTTTATATGTGTTATATTTTTATTTTTATTCAAAATTTACAAAGTATTACAAACAGGACGTTAATTTCACAATTTTCCTTCATTATTATTATAATCGCAAAATTTGTTTCGTATTTCCTTTGCATCTGAGGTACTGTTTCGGTTCAGACTTCTCTGTAAATCTACAAGATTATAATTATCAACAGTAGTCCCTGTATTATTTGTTGTGATATATGCTTTATTTTCCTTAACTAAAAAATTGTGCAGATAACAACATGCCATTGTTATTGTTTCAGCTTTTTTTGGTTCAAGGTTGATTGCTTTTTGGAAAACTCCAAATCTTGAAGCCAGAATTCCGAAAGCATTTTCGACAGTTACACGAGCTCTTGACAATCTCTTATTATAGTTATGCCGATTTTCATTTAGAGATTTCTGGGAAAACGGTTTCATTAAATTTTCATTTAAAGCAAATATCTCGTCCGCAACGAACGTAAATGGAAAATTTTCGTTGTTTTTGTTTGGTAAAAAACTAGGTTTTGGTAAATTAAGTTTTTTTTGCTGTAGGAGCTCTCCAAATTTAGAATAATTCATAACACCTCCATCTGAAATTCGACCATTCATCCCAGCATCAATCATTAAAAATTCCTTTCGTGCATTAACGACAGCTAACAGTACGATGCTATGAAAACCTTTGTAATTAAAATACATGGCACCTGAGTTATTAGGTTTTTTAATGGCAATATGCTTGCCGTCAATTGCCCCTTAGGTGTTCCAAAATTGATGTAAATTTAAAAAAAATCATCAGAAATTTTAACCCATTCTTCCTGAGTTTTGGGAAACAAACAAAATGAATTTAAAACAAGATTAAAAAAATAGACTTTCACTACCGAGAGAAATACAAATAATTTTTTGTTTTTTTTAGACTAGTAAAAGTAATGTTATGGACAACAGGGAACGGTCTCCGATAAGAGCGATTTGTTCTGCATCATCTGCATCAAGATCATCTATTCTGCTAATACCACAACCACCACCGGCAAGAACACACAAAAATGTAGGTCAAACTGCAATACGCAATGAGCTACTTCAGAAAGCTTGCAATTTTTTAGATAACTCGCAAGAAAAACAGAACAATATGCTTGATATTTGCAAGGCTTGGAGCGTGAAATTAAATAATTTGGAAGAAACGCAAAGAATTTACGCTGAAAAAGCAATCAATAATTTACTGTTCGAGGCAACCCTTGGAAATCTACACAAGCATTCCGTGAGCGAGAAATTAAATAATTTGGAAAAAACACAAAGAATTGACGCTGAAAAAGCAATCAATGATATAATGTTCGAGGCAACCCTGGGAAATCTACACAGACATTCCGTACAGATTAATGTAGATAACAGAAATTTTAGATTTATGACACCGAACAATGAGACCAGCAATATGTCCACATTTGAAAATGAAAAAAGCTCATCGCAGTCCATTTCTCCTGTTTGTGAAGAACAATTTGTGACAATAAACGATTTTATTACTAATTTTAAAGTATAAAACATAAAAATAAATTTATTGTCTAATAAATAAATAACAAGAATTTATTATAACTAATTGATACTTGAAGTTTGATTTAATAAACCTTAAACAAATATGTACCTTAATATACTCTTGTAAAACGTAAATTAAAACTTCGCATGTTTCAAGAATAGCGTGACTTATTGAAGCAGGTGACATGATAGTAGAAAACTTCAAATCCTCAAAGCTTCTTCCTGTAGCTAGATATCTTAACGTCAGTGCCAATCGTTCATTCACCGAAATGCTCTGCCTCATGGTGGTGTTCTCCCTTACCAGAAATGGTTTGACCATTTAAATAATTATATTATTATTTTAAATTTAAAATAATTTTTGTAGTCACCTGCATCAGTTATACTTATTTCTCGTAGTAAAACAACATGAGAATAATTATCTCTCTTTGATAGCCAGTTCTTCATCCAGCGTTTTCGTTGAACGGTTTTTTGAGTGCACAATGCAAAAATTATAGCAACACACGCTCTTTCCTTATTCTCCATTTTAAATTAAACAAAATTGTTCACAGAAAAATTTACTTCTTCCAGCAGTAATGATGGAATTAATGTCATTAATAATGATCGTTTAACCGACCAAATGGCACAGTGGTTAAAGCTTTGGCGTTTGGATCGGGAGGTACCGGGTTCGAATCCCGATAGGGGCAGGATGCAAAGTGAAATTTCATCAACAGATTTCGATCTGTAGTGAAATGTAACACATCTATGACCCCCTGTCGGTGTGCAAAACTCATGGGCCGACCCATCTTCCATGCTGGTATAGGCTGGCATGGAGCTTGCAATGTGCAGATGGTCTTAAAATCGGTCCTATAGCCGTACGTCCTCGAGTTGGCCGCAAGGCGTAAAGTAAGGACGTTAAAAGCATAACCGCGGAAGAGCAGGGTGAGCCTTGAGCCCCAAAACAGATCGCATAGTTACCAATAAAAAAAAAAAAAAAAAAAAAAAAATGATCGTTTAAGGTGGTAAAATAATGAAGGAGTAATGACGCAAGACTTTTAGTGGTAATGACATTACTGGGAATGACATTAATACTGACCGTGTAATGGTTGCTATAAAAGTTTAATTTTTTTTTTTCATTATTGACTTGTTGTAAAAAAAAGAAAAATAAGAAGACAACAGAGCAAAAATTTTACGACAAGCATCACCATCTGTCTTACGATATTTTGCTAAATAAGCTAATTATACCAATAATTATTAATATTTTTTTTTGTAACTATTGCCAAAGGCTTTATTCTTGAATCTTTCTTTATACGAAACTAACAAGAAGTGTGAAATTCTTAAAAACTAAATATTTTTTTTTTACTTAAGCCTTAACCTATGTTAGTACTTAATTATTAATTTTAAATTATTATTAATTACTTAATTTAAGTGTGTTAGGTCAACATGCGTGTAATTATTAAATATTTCAGTTGATTAAATCTAGAGGATCTGCTCTGCGAAGCCGTTTGTATTTCGGTTGCCTTAGTAGTTCTCTAGCTAATTCGTTAGGGTGTGATTCCAGTTTCAGAAGGTATTTTAGACTGCATGATTTTATTGTCTCTTTAACCGTTTTGATTCCTAGGTTTCTATGGATGTTGCTGTTTCGAATATACCAGGGCGCATTTGTAATGCTACGAAGTATCTTTGCTTGCGTTCTTTGTACAATTTCTATATTTGAGGCACTAGTTGAGCCCCATAGTTGGATACCATATGTCCATATGGGGATTAGGATCGCTTTGTATAGTAGAACCTTGCAGTCTAGAGAGAGTTTCGATTTTCTTCCGATCAACCAGTACATTTTAGAAAATTTTAGTTTTAGTTGATTACGTTTTGTTTCAATGTGCTTTTTCCATGTCAATCTTCTATCGAGATGAAGACCGAGATATTTGACGTTTGTTTGTTGAGGAATTGTGATATTGTTTAATTTTATTGCCGGACATGTGCGTTTATTCAGGGAGAATGTTACATGTGTTGATTTACATTCATTCGTCCTTATCCGCCAGGTTTTTAGCCAATCTTCTATTTTGTGCAGATGTTCTTGTAATTCTCTCGATGCTGTTTGAGGATTTTTGTGTGAAAACAATATAGCTGTGTCATCAGCAAAAGTTGAAGTGATTATGTTTTCAGTTATTGGTAAGTCAGCTGTGAACAACAAGTATAGCACAGGTCCCAATACACTACCTTGCGGTACTCCTGCCTTTATCTCGGTTAAATCAGTAGTGGCCGTACCTTGTTTCACCTGGAACATCCTTTGGGCTAAGTAGTTTTCAAGAATTGCATGAAATTGTCTAGGCAGAAGAGTTTTAATTTTGTAATTTAATCCTTCATGCCATACTTTGTCGAAAGCTTGCGCAATATCCAAGAAAACTGCCGAGCAATATTTCTTTTCTTCTAAGGAGAGCTTAATTGTGTTTACAATTCTGTGAACCTGTTCTATTGTGCCGTGCTGCTCTCTAAATCCAAATTGGTGATCTGGTATAATGCGACCTACAGTTAATATAGGTATTAGTTCTTCTAGTAGCATCTTTTCAAAGAGCTTTGAAATTATCGGAAGTAGACTTATTGGCCTGTACGACAAGACTTGGGTTTCGTCTTTACCTGGCTTAGGAATCATGATAATTTGAGATATTTTCCATTTTTGGGGAAAGTATCCACATCTCATAACCGCATTAAAAATATATGTTATATATTTTATGCATCTATCGGGTAATTCTTTGATCATTTTTCCAGTTATTAGATCATGGCCTGGAGCTTTCTTAGGATTTATCCTGTTTTTTAACCGTTTTGACGCATTTCCATTTAAATTTTACTGGATTTGGGTTCGACTCGTCCCTCGTAAACTGTGGTAGTACGCAGTCATTATTTTTTTCGTTTGGAGTGAACACTTTTTGTAGATGGTTAGAGAAAGCGATAGCCTTTTCTAAATCATTTCTGGCCCAATGACCATCTGGTTTCCTTACCAGAGATTGGTGCAGCTGCCATAGCCGCCGAGTCGCGCGCTTATCTGCCAATAACTTTTGAATGTTACTTGAAAGCTTACTATTTTTTTCCGAATTTTTGTACTCCGGAGTAGCTTTTTTTGCAGCCATTTCCATTATTTGTCTTAAGTTTTCTATCGCGGCATCGATATCTTCTGGTGTTTGCAGTGGGACATCCAGATGACAATTTACGTCTACTATGTTTCTATACAGAACCCATTTCGTTAGTTTGTTTGTTAAACGTTGGGGTGGTTCAGTTTTTAATGCTTGCGTACTTAGTGTTACGATTATTGGTGAGTGGTCTGATGATAAATCATAACAGTCAACGACTTGAGCATTGGTGCGTGCGATTCCTCGTATTACACAGAAATCTATTAAATCAGGAATTTTCTTTCTATCGGTAGGCCAATAAGTGGGATGTCCAGATGATAAATAATCTAGGTTTTTCTCGTTTATTGCTTCGTAGAGTTGCTTGCCCTTGGGTGACGTCAACCTCGAACCCCATTGCACATGTTTAGCGTTGTAATCACCTCCTGCTAGAAATTTGATTCCCAACTGATTAAAGTAATCGATAAATTGCTGTTTTTTAATTGCATGTTTCGGTGGACAGTAAACAGCCGATATTACGAATTTCCCAGACCATTCGTCCAAACAAATAGTTGTAGCTTGGATGTGATCTTTAGCATATTTCTGGAGCTCGTAGTGCATTAACCTTCTTTTTATCAAGACTGCGGTGCCGCCGTGTGCTTTTCCATCCGGATGTTTGGTGTCATAAACGGAATAGCCGGTAATATTAAAAAAATTGTGTTTGGTGAAGTGTATTTCAGATATTAACATGATGTCTATATTTTGTTCGATAAGAAAGGTCTGTACCTCAGCTTTATGTTGCGGAAGCCCGTTCGCATTCCAAATAGCTATTTTTAGAACTGTCATTTTTGATTTTTAACTATTATTTGCATAAGCGTATTCATATTTTGCATCATCATGCTCATTTGCCTTTCCATCATCGTCATGAAACTTTGGATGGTCTCTCCTCTTCATTAAAACGAACTTTGGGTTTCGGTTTGTTACCTTTTAGGATGTTTGCATAAGAAACCCCTGGCTGAGCAAAACTGCTGTCAAACGTCTCTAAGTTATCATTTTGTGTGTTTGCACTCGCAGGTTTGGTGACTATTGTATTTTTTGGTAACATGGCCCTCTGATTAAATTGCATATTGAGCATTCGTTGCTCAGCTCTCATTTTAGGGTTTATTTTCCGTTTTAAGTCCAGATACACTGCACATCCCCTGTAATTTGCAGTATGATTTTCACCGCAATTACTGCAACGTTTCACAGATGGGTCATTGCGAGATTTGTCACACTGTTTGGAGTCGTGAAGTTCACCACAAATAACACAAACATTATTTAAGGTGCAGTATGCTTTCGTGTGTCCGTATTCTAGGCACTTTATGCATTGAACTGGTCCTGACCTCTTCCTAGGTTCTTCAATTACTATTTTGCGATGTAGCAAATATTTTAGGTTGTAAATCTTGTGAACTCCTTTTGACTTTTCTTCCTCTGGCTCTAGTTCCAAACGGAACATTGGTTGGGGTACCTTCTCACGGTTTACTATATTACCAATAGATTTGACATGGAAACCTTCCGCAGCAAGTGCAGCTTGTATGTCGCTAACATCTACGCAGCTTTCAATTCCTTTTAGCATAACAGTGAGCCCTTTTTGACTTTTTAGCTGGTATGTGTAATATTTTTTACCAACTTCGTCAAAATGTTTGACTAAGGCTCTGAAGCCATCGATTTCGAAGGTTTGAATCTTTGTTTCGTTTATATTACCCCTTTTGAGCGGGGCAATATAAAATTTAGAGTCTGTTAATGATGCGATTTTATTAACCAGTTCATTGTTAGATGCTTCCCTTAAATAAATTGGAGGCGGTTTCTCAGGTTTCGATTTCGGCGCTGTATTGAGGTCACCGACCTCTAAACTAGAGAATCGGTTGTTAAGCGGTATTTGGTTAACACGTAGTTCAGTCCGTGTCACTTTGCTCCTGCCAGCAAACTGAGCAGATCTCGGGCTACGTTTTCTTTTAGATTGAACAGTGATATACCTATCCAATCCCGTTTGCACTAGATTATTTTCAAACTGACCACGGTCACTAGAGTTCGTCGCACTGAGTTCATTCTTATTGTTTTCGTTTAGCATTGCATTTGCTGATGAATTAATTTTTTCTTCGCTGTTTTGATTTGTAATTTTAAACGGCGGTATAACTAATTCTGTCGAAGAAGCACTTTTAATCACTTGTATAGGTGTTTTCTTTGGACTATGTTGAACTTTACCCACTTGATTTACACTTGTACTTGTAATATTTAAATTTTTTACATGAAGCTGGTTCAAGTTTGATGTAGATTGTGTTCGGCTTGCGGTATTCGAAGAAGTCTTTTTTGGGGAAAAAAGGGCCTTCATGTTCACATTATCACTCACTAAATTACAATTTTATATTATATATTATAACAAAATAAAAAGCACCAACACTGCACTTTTCGTTTGTTTTACTTTACGTCTGATGTTAGTGAAATCAATTTTGCGACAATTATTAATATGAGTGCTGATTTATAATGAGTGTTTTTAGTCCAAATCAATTGAGTTCAGTTTTAAGTCCAAATCAATTGAGTAAAAAAAAGTTGATTGATCACATCCGGATTATTGTTTAAATCTTTAAGGTAGGCACGTTGTCAGCCTGCTGGAACATCTGAAATGTTACAATGTTGAGGCAGCCCCACACCCGTGAGAAAGTCTCTAAAAGCCGGGCAAAGAAAAATATATTTAGAATGAAATATATAAAAATTTGATTTACATCATTCGGGAATGAAATTTTTGTGTATTAATTTGTATAATGGATAATTTTGAGATAAACCAAAATCACCTAAGTAAAGCGAATATTAATAATCATCTAATATCCTTTGCGTGGTACGTTCCAAGGCTCTTTCCAGACTCGTCCTCTATCTCATAAATAACTGTTCCAATTCGTTTACCGATTTTTGCATTTATAAACTTTGATGCAAATTTGCCTACAAAATTCTTGTGGGCACAGCTTTGAACGAAATTCCGAACATATACCGTTTGACCCGGAAGGAATGTTCGTGGTCGGCTTCGTAGGTTGTAGGTTGAGGTATGCCGGTCATACGCTTCTTTCAGATTTCGTAGGACAACACTTTGGGCCATTGTTAATCGGTCGGCAGGAGAGAAAACTTCAACGTAATTTTCGCCCAATGAACTTACTTTACGGAGTAACTGGTACATTGATCCATGATTGATTTTATGATGACCGAACACCAAAAAATGCGGAGACTGTTTACTCGTTCTGAAGCGTTTGACTGAGGTGCGTATATTGCAGCAAATTCATGATGAACACCATATTTTTGTAGAAGATTACTAAGCAGAACGGACTTAAATTGCGGGCCATTGTCTGAGAATAATACTTCGGGTACACCAAACATTTGGAATACACTCTTTTCCAGAAACTCACAAACTTTAGCGGCAGATCCAGAACGTAGGGGCTGTAAGATTGGAAATCTTGAAAAATGGTCCAAAATAATGAGAACATATGTAAAACCATTGGTACGTGGGTAAGGAGCCAGAAAATCAACATAGAGCCTTTGAAATGGTCGAATTGATGAAATAGATTTACCCATCTTTGGTCTGGTGGAATAGTTGACTGGTTTGCATGTTTTACAGATCTCACATCGACTCACAAAATCTTTCACCTGCATCGCCATTGAGGGCCAATAAAATTGGCGACGTAGTATTTCCAGCGTCTTTGCAGTTCCTTGGTGAGCTGCCGGTGGTGGGTTATGTGCTTTTTCTATAAGGCTTGCGTGAGGGCCTGCGGAACAACCAACTTCCATGGTAAGATGTCAGTTTCAGTATTAGTGGCATCGTTTACGTGTATGAATAACATACCATCACTAACTTTAAAATTGATGGTTGATTGTGGGTTCTCAGCTACGGCGTGCATCTTATCGAGGTATTGTTGATCACGAAAAGCGGGAGATTCTAAATCTATATGTAATGGTTCATCTGTTATCACCTTTATTTCATCCACATTCACTCGTGATAAACTATCAGGGACAATGTTTTGCGTACCCTTTCTATATTCTATGGTGAACTTTTGTGATTGAAGTTTTAAGGCCCAACGTGCCAAACGGCCAGAGAGATCCCTTTGGTCCATTAACCATTTCAGGCTGGAGTGATCGGTAATAATGGTGAATGCGTATCCTTCGATGTACGGTCTAAATTTTTTTACGCTCATCACTGAAGCTAAACACTCTAATTCAGTGATCGTATAATTTCTTTGTGCCTTATTTAACTTCACCGACATATAGGCAATAGGATGCTCTTCGTCTCCATTCTTCTGGAATAGGACACTTCCGATGCCAGTGGTGCTCGCGTCACATTGAACATAGAAGTGCTTGCTAAAATCTGGGTTAACTAACACGGGTGCTGAAATTAACGATTGTTTTAATTGTTCGAATGCCTCTTGTGCATGTTGGTTCCATCTTGGCTTGGTACCCTTTTTTAAGAGATCAGTAATTGGAGCAGCTAATACCGAATATTTAGGAATAAACCTCCGATGCCAACCGGTCATCCTCAGAATCTTCGGATCTGTTGAGTCGTGCGAGGTACGGGGTATTCGGCAACTGCCTGAACTTTCGACGGGTCCACTCTGAGCCATCCCTCCCCAATCACATAACCAAGGTATTTTGTCTCCTTGAGCATGAACTTGCTTTTATCTACATTTATTGTGAGGTTTGCTTATCGCAACAATCTCGCTACTTCAGAGAGTAATTTAATATGATCTTCAAACGTTCCCGAAACAACTAGAAGATCATCAAGGTAGACAAAAACACGGTCATGCAACTGGTGAGGGATGACTTTGTGCATCAGTCGACACATCGTTTGGGCCGCATTGCACAGCCCAAACGGCATGACGACAAACTGATATAGTGGGCGTCCGGGAACGGTAAAAGCTGTCTTATCTCTTGAGCTTATGAACCGTGTTTGATCCAATCGACTTAGCAACCCGTCGATCAGCGGTAAAGGATAAGCATCTGTCACCGTAACCGCATTAACCTTGCGAGCATCCAGACAGAGTCGAACCTTTCCGTTAGCCTTATTTACGATACTCACTGGGGATGACCAAGAACTTTGGCTTTCTTAAATTACGCCTAACGCTAACATCCTGTCCAGTTCTTTATAAAGCTCTGCTTGTTTAGCCGGCGATATGGCATAATACCTCTGTTTTACTGGTGGTGACTGTCCAACATCAATCTTGTGAGTGACAAGATGTGTTCGTCCCAAGCCCAACTTTTCACATGAAGGAAATTGATCTATTATCCACGATAAGATGGTTTGTTGGTGAATATTCAAGTCGTGTCTATTAGTGTCAGTAGGCATTGCTGCGGAAGAATTATCAATTTCGCTGACCATCATAGGAGCTAACCCGAATTTATCCCAGAAGTCTATACCTAAATATAGTGGTTGACTTAGACCGGGCGCTATATGTATTCGTAGAGTCCTTGTCTTTCCACCATATGACACTTTTGCCAGGGTGTGTCCCATAACTCGTTGTATCTGACCACTTGTTGTCCACAACGTTGAAGGTACGCAGTTTATTCTCATATGATGCTTAGTCAAAAATTCTTCAGAGCCGCTCCCTAAAACTGACACATTCGCCCTACTGTCCAATAGTCCTCTATATGGCACACCGTTAATAAACAATGCAGCTGTTTCGTTTATCATTTTTTTAATCAGTTTTCTGAACCTAAAATACTTTATGGCTCGATCTTGTCTTAAGCTCTTAAATGTTGGTGTTTGGGTCGACCTATCTTGCAATGTCTGATTTATTCTCCCCTCCTTTGATTTAGATCCCTCTTCAAAATTGAGCGATATAATTCCGGATCCGTATTTGTCGCAACTTCTACCTGGATTGGTCCGAGTGGTAGGTTGGTAGGAATGCGGGAATTCAGAGTCCCAGGGTTTTTGAATTCCCTCAACATGTTTCCCGTTTTTTAATTTTTACACGAGATACAATGAGGTTTTAATGTATTTGGTGCCCCACAGCCAAAACAGAAATTTTTGAGAGTTAACGTTAGGTTCCCTTGCTGTATAGCGAGGCTGCTCAGAATAGTTAGACACAAACGTACCATTGCAACCATTTTCAAAGAGCTCATCTAACTTGTTAACTTGACGAGATCTAACCTGGTGGAAAATTTCAGGAGGCCAACCAAGACGATTCCACGTATCCTCTACCAATACACATTGCCTTACCATTTCAGCAATGTTTGTGAATTGACGTCCTGCAAAATTTGCCTGGAGTCAGCCGCGCATGTTTCGACTTATCAAACTGATCAGCTCTATATCGTAAATCGGGTTTAATAAGGAAAGTGACAAGCGTCGAATTGAGTGGTAAAAATCAAGTAACGGTTCTTTAAATTTCTGCTTACGCCGTTCCATCTCTTGCCGCACATCGTCATCTGTTCTCCTTCTTTTGTAACGCTCTATCATCGCCTCCTTCAACACTTCCCAAGTGACTACCGCATAGGTCTCCAAATATTCCCAGTACCAGTTGAGAGCCCCTCCCTTTAGTAGTACCCGAAGTTAGCTGCAAACCTCTCTTTCGGTAATCCATTCTCCGTTGCCATCCGTTGAAGTCGATATGGAAATCTTTCTATGGGAAGTTCATCCTTTTCATCACCGTGATACAACAGTTTCCAATTATATATTTCCAAGTATTGTTTGTGCAATTTAATATTTGAATTGGGTGGGAATACGCATGCTTCTTGTTGGTTCAGTGTCTCAAGAGATGGTGGAGGCACCGAAGGATCAAAATCGTGATGAGTATGCATTTTTTTATAATTTGGAACCTGGTACTCCTCGTCAAAGTATTTGGTTTGAGGAATAGCTTTACTCTGAGTACTGGGCGGCGGAATATTAGTAAGGCTTAATCTTCTAGATATTCTGTCGGCTATCAAATCCATCGTCTCTTCTTCCGTTAGCTCAAGAACAGGATGAGTTGACCTTTCAGTTCAAGAGTTTCTGGCAAGCGGCAAATAATTTTGAAGCTGCTGCAGATACCGATTTTGACTTACTAATTCTGCTTAATCGGTCACCAATATGCAACACACCGGTCACAAGTCCTAGAACCTTATCGTCATCGAAATCTTTCCCATCAGAAAGAGTATGTAGTTGACATTCGATAGAGTAATTCGGTAATTTTTCACTGCATAATTGGACCTCCCGTTTTGGGCTTTTTCTTGCGGCTTGATGTGCCCGTAATGGCGGATCGAGTTCCTTGGTTTTTCTTTTTCTAAAATTTCCTGTAATTTAGACATTTTACTTAAAACGTTGCAGGAAATCCTTCTTATTTGGCATTCGATAGCCAACTCGTTGCAATCTAAATATTTAACTTCCATTTTAATTATATTTTTTTTACTCCGTAGGAATATGGTGATTTTGTTATTTAATTATTCATTCACAACACTGAGAAAACTTTAATAAATAAAATAATTTCAAAAAAATTATATTCACCGATACGATACGAAAATAATAAGTAATTTGGTTTGGTTTATAAGGTAAATCAATAGCTAGGCTAACACATAAATTCAATTTTAATAAACAAAAGAAAACGGCTGTATGACTGACAAACGAAAGCTAGTTTTAGTGATATGAAGCGTTCCAGTTTAGTACTGTTATTTAAGGTTTATATCCACAATTCTGATAAGCATGAAGTCAAGAGGCATATAATTATCCCTCAACGTTAACATACGGAATTCAGACTTCGAACCGGGATAATAAACAAAACATTAATTTATAAGTATATAACTTCGCCAACATAACCGATACAATCCAAACTCGTTAGGATGAACCTACCATTGAGCGAACTATATACATAAACACGTAAATGAATTTTTATTATTATTATTATTTTTTTTTCTACTTACAACGCGCGATTATTTAATATTGCTAAAAATCTTGGCTGCATATAGTGCAGCCTACATACTCAAAATGAAAATGGATATTAGCAAGGTTTATCGAAATTAAACATATACCTATTACTGGAGTTTTAGATTATATCCTAACACTATATAGTCAAAACACAAAGCGCGGAAAATAATGCGGAAATCCAAAACGCCCTGTACAGTTACGAGTACAATAAATTAATTTAAGAACAAAATTATTATCATGAAATTAACATTAAACATGAGAGTTTGTTAAACATATTCCTTCTATAAAATTCTTGCTTGCTGAATCTCAGATTTCAACCTGGATAAATGGCAAATACTTAGTAACTTCATCTATTTTAATTTGTGTTGCCTTAGATGAGAAATTGGCATATTATAATCTTAAGAAACACTTGTCGTGAAACAGACTTAAACTAAAAAACTTCTACATTAAATCGGCCAATGCAGTTACAAAAGTTTATAAAATTGAGAGTAAATACGTTATTGTGGTTAATCATCAATCTAAAACTTAGTGTAGTGATCTAATCTACGCTCTAGAAACTTTAACAGGTTACTTGCAACAACGTAAAGATAAGCCTTTCACAATAACTTTAGATGTTAACCACCATGTCAACAAACTGATGTCGGTGTTGGATTATATTACAAACTATCCATCTAACAACATCAAATGGATTTTAAATATTCCATTCAATACGTCAACCCAGTATGAAAGAGCGCTATCTTCCCGTTGGATTACTGGTGATCCCTCGAAATTTTCACACAATAACTGTGCCGATTTCCCAACTAGATTTCCGGCATTTTACAATGTGTTGTCCGCAGAGTCCAGCTATAAAAATTCGATCATGGAATTAATGTTTTACATTAAACACTCAGACAGCCTAATTCAAAGCTACTTAAAGGACCATTACATTAAGAACATCCATCTACTGCCTTTCTCTGCTTCTGCGTCACGACAATTGAACATATTTATATTTGATAACGTCGCCAAACAATATCTTGAAGAACCCACCATAAAACATCACTTGGTTTTGATGGGAATAATCTGGTGCAACTGTGTGAAGACACTAACACATTTATTACCCAAAACAGATATATTTTTGTTCATCGTGTACGGAAATTATGTTGGATCACAATTGCGATAAATCAACCTGGTTTATAAACAAGCATAAACTTGGCAGTGATCTTGTTGTATGTGCTACAAAAGAAGGACTTGCTGATATTAAATTAAAGGTAACATCTCGCTGTGAGCACGAAAACATCGATTTTAATAAAATTAAATTAAATTACAAAACGATTGCCTCGTATCTAATCAATGGAAATCGGACCTGCGATACAGTTTTTATTGATGAGTACATGATGGTGCATTCTGGATATATAGGACTCGTGGTTATCCTTAGCAAATGTTCTAAAATATATGTTCTGGGTGATAAAAACAAAATACCATATATTGACAGATTACATCATGTCAACATGCAATTTTCCTTTGCAAGCGCATTCATAACCAAGACAGAATACTTGAATGTGACGTATAGATGCCGAGCTGATGTTACATCTGCTCTAATGGAATACTACCCTAACACCAGTAGTAAGAATACCGTGCAAATTTCAGCCAAATTTATAAACCTGCCGTAACTTTGATGTCGATACCTCTGTTGGATAACACATTCTATCTAACCTTTACCAAAGCTGATAAACAATTAATCTCCCAGCTTAAGATACCAGAATCTAGTAAATTCATGACTATCCACGAAGCACAAGGATTAACCTCACCAAATGTGATATGTATAAGAATCAATTCACAACCACTTTCACGACACACCCAATCATTTAGATATTTTTCATCAGTGGCTAATGATAGACTACACTCACTTTTAATGAGAGATCGAGCCCACACTACTACACAGTAAAAAAAATGTGTAATTTTACATATTTTTTTACAACATTTATGTTGTAAGGAAATTATTGCTTTGCAAAAATACACAAATATTAAAAATAAAATAGTATATACCTACAAAACCATGTAATTTTACTAGCTATTACTTCCGCATATTAATATTACTCATACTATCATAGTAATTTTGCTTTGTGCGAATTTATTATCCGGGCAAATAGTAAAATCGAAACGTAAATTGATGCACTTTCTTTAATTAGCTTTTTATTTTACCACTAGTGTGTTTAGACTTTTGTGTAATTTTCCTTCCCGATCAAGCATAATTAGTAATATAAGTGTAAAATTACTCTTTGGCTTTTTTGTACAACATTAAACGTTGGCAAATGTTGTGCCAACGTTTATTGCAGTAAAATTCCAACAAAATTTTTTACTGTGTACTCTAAAAGTAAATCAACCCATAAAATTCAAGGAAAGGTTGGTTTATGAGAAATATGTAATTTACTATCAAAACGTCAACAAAATGGCATCAAAAGCATCTAAGTTTTATAACTTCGTTTTAAAATCAAACTACCTAATCTATGTAATTTGTGAAACTTCATTAAAACCCGGCATAATGAGCATTGAATTTTTTGGCCGTGATTACGTTGTCTACAGATGCGATCGGTCTCTCGAAACTAGCTCAAAGAAATCGGATGGTGGCGTACTGATAGCAGTACATTCTAAACTCTGGAATGCTCCAGTAACTTTAGCCCCATCGAGAGTCGAACAAATTGGTGTAAACATCAAAATTAACCACGCAATCTATTCATTCACGCAGCGTATATATACGAGTACATATATCACCTTAATCAAATAGTGATCATTACGCAACTTGCATCGATGCGATTGATGAAGTTATTAATACACAAACTCGTCATATTCTTGTGCTTGGTGATTTTAACCTTCCAAATATAATATGGAATCTGGACCCGGAACTAAACTGTATTTTTCCAAACAATATAATAACAGATGCTGAATCTTTATTTGTGGACGCGATGCTTGTTTATAACCAGATAAACACAATTGCTAATAATCGTGATAGATTACTGGATCTTGTCTTCAGCAACGACATTGACACTTTCAAAATTTCAGAATCCGTGTTACCTTTTGTAATTAATGATATCTATCACAAGTCTTTAGATATTGTATTTGACTGGTGAGTTCGGAACACCTACAACCAATCAAATACAACTTCAAAAAACAACCCGTGTGGGGCTACAAGGTTACCGAGAATCCATCAACTGGCAAACAACTCTCAATCCCAATGATATAAACGAAAATGTTGATAAATTTAATGAAAATATGCAGCAAGGCTTCGAACTTTATGTACCTATGTGCTGTAAACCACAAAATGCTCACCCTCAGTGGTTCGACGATAGACTAGTTAACTTAAAAAATCCGAAGTCGAAAGCGTATGCCAAAATGTTGAAAAGCGGGTTAGAAGCCGACAAAACAATGTTTCTACAACATACTCGTAGTAACGAATTTGAAATTTACTTCAAATCAAAATACAGGTCGTATCTCGATCAAATTTAAGGAAAAATCAAAGTAAATCCAAAACAATTTTGGAAATACTTTAGAAATAAACGCGAAATTGACGGATTCCCTGCAAATATGACATATAACAATACCAGCTCCTCAAACTCCAAAGATATAGCTGACATGTTCGCGAAGTTTTTCCAATCAGTCTATAAACTAAGCGTTACTAGTGGATTGTACGAACAACCCAGCAATACCAACGTATCAATAACTCCTCCTGTTATATATGAGGATAACATTTTAACGGCTCTAAAGGGGTTTGGAGACGGTGGTGGTAAAAAGAATCCATCATGAGTTTAGTTAAGGAGAGTTTGGTTACGGTGCAGGGAGTAGGAATCCCAGTACCGGCTAAAGGGAGTAAGCAAGCAGGCTCCCAACAGTCGAGATCCAGCGACTGCAATGTTACAACGGTGGCGACCTGTGAGCAGGAACGAGGAGCTGACGGCGGCGACTAATGAAGATATACCACTTGTGGAGCCTAGTAAGAGGAAGTTGTCCACGCCACCTAAGAGTCATGAAAGAAGGCAAAGTAAAAGAAGGAATACTAAGGCTGCTCCGCAAGGTCCTCCGCAAGCACTTCGAATGTCGGAGACTCTTATTAATGAGGAAAACGGAAACAAGAAGCAAAAGACCACAGCATCTATGTTGGATAATTGAGATATAAACACAACGAGCTCAAATCAATTGGAGGATGCGACAGTTGGCTCAGAACAAGAATGGCAGAAAGTGAAGGGGAAAAGAACACCAAAAAGGCGATCACGTCCGCGAAGGAAAAGGGCTCGCCCGGATGCGCTGCTAATAAAGAAAGTGACGAAATCTCATTTGCCGAACTGCTGCGGAAAGTTAAGGTGGACCCGACGCTAAATATTCTGGGTGAAAGGGTATCAAACATACGTCAAACTTATGGTGGAGACGTATTGTTAGAGCTACAAACTACAGGAGACCAGCCGAAGACCGCAATATTTCGAGAGCAATTAACGAAAGCGATCGAGGGCAATGCGGTGGTTAAAGTTTTGACCCAGAAGGCGTTACTGGTGATCAAAGACATGGACGAGGTTACCACGTCTGAAGAGGTGATAGAGGCTCTGGAAGCACAGCTTGAAGGGGTAATAGATGTCTGTGTTGTTAAGTCACTCACGAAGGCCTACCGGGGAACGCAGACAGCGGTTGTTAGCCTCCCTAACACTATGGTTTGAAAAGTGCTAGAAGTGGGTAAAGTTAGAATCGGCTGGGTTTCTTGCCGAATCCGGGAAAAAATAGAGCTGACTAGATGATTTAAATGCCACGGTTATGGGCATCGTTGGAACTGTAGAAGCGAAGCGAATAGATCAAAGCTCTGCAGCAGGAGATGTGGTGAAGAACAGCACTTTGTTAAGACATGCCAAAAAGATTCAAAATGCATGATATGCGACGAAACGGCCAAAGGCTGTAGCAAACACGTAACTGGTAGTGGTAGATGTCCGGTATGAAGCGCTGCAAAAAGAGCGTTGGAAATGAAAGTCATCCAAGTCAATCTTAACCACTGTGAGGCTGCCCAGGACCTGCTGCAGCAATCCATACAGGAAGTGGTAGCAGACGTTGTAATTGTGTGTGAGCAATATAGGAACTTTGATAGACAGTGTTAGGCTTCAAATAGATCGAATCGAGCTGCTGTATGGGTTTGCGGTACCTACCTCCTACAGAAAATTGGTGGCAGTATTGTACCCGGGCTTGTCAGAGTGAAAGTGAACGCCGTTCATATTTATAGCTGCTACGCACCTCCTAATGCATCAATTGAAGAATTTAAAACATTTTTCGATTAATTAACGGATGATGCACGGAGGCACAACCCAGTGCTCATAGCCAGGGATTTTAATGCACGGGCCGTAGAGTGGGGAAGAAGAGAAACCAGTAGCAGAGGTACCGCATTGTTAGAAGCCTTCTTGTGAGCCATTGTCTAGCCGATGGAGGAGTAGCGTGGAGAGTGAGCGATCTATATACGCATAGTGATCATCAAGCTATTGTGTATGAACTGGCGGTTAGTAAACCCCAAAGGACTATAGTTAGACACAAGAAGAGAATAGGATGGAAGTCCGCAGCGTTGGATGAGCACATTTTCTGTCTCATGATGGAGGATCTTACCCAATCTGGTACCGCAAATAACAATGGACTACAACTTTCCACAGGTTTTAAGATCGATTCAAAATCGCAATTTATAACGAATGGAATACGCATAGTTCTCTCAACATTCTCAAACTGCACATATGGTTTATTCACCGGCATCTCTACTCGGACTGGTCTATTTTTCTTACACCAAATGACATGCTTTTCTAATTTGGTTTCTTTTATTTTACCATATTTATTGTCAAAGTGAGTAAAACATCGTTTACATATAGCCATGCCATGACCATGTTTGGATATTTGATTACTAACAAGTTTATTTATTTATTTATTTACATTATAATTTTATATTGACCCCACACGTAATCTTGAGCTTTCAAGCTCATTTGTTGTTAAATGCACAGTTCATTAAATTTCCATTTATAGCTATTTCCTTCATTTAACGGTTATTTCATTTTCTTCAGCTAATAAGTAAACAGTTTGTTTACATTCTTAGCTTTCAGCTACCACGTGCTACCACGCAATATGAAATTAATTATCTTCCTGAGGTGAAGTGTTTTTATAAATATGAACAGTTGTTTCACAGAAGAAAATGTTTTGCCCTTTAGTGTTTTCATTGCCTTAGGCTTCGGATTCTTCTTAACCATCTCAGCCCAACCCGACCTCATAACCGCCTATTTTCAGTAAGTACCAAGTGCACCACAAAACTCATCAAACAGGAACACAATTAAAATAAATATAATTGAAAATTAAATAAAAAATTCCCTAATTGACAAAATAAAAACACGAGTCTCTCAAAGTTTTTTATAAACATAGTGAGCTTTCTCATTTTCATCATTTATAAGTAATAAATCTCGATGATCATCTTTCTCATCATCAGCCATCTTTATACTATATACTTTATTATTCTTAGTTAAGCCGTATACGTTTATACTTATATTGTTGCTCTTTTCAAAATTTGTTATATCTTCTAAAGGTGTGAGAAACGTCACACAATAGAAATCATATTTATCTAATAAACTTGAGTATTTATTAACTCTTTGTGGATCTTTACTGCAAAACTTTGCCAAAACGCTATACATAAAACATGTCTGATCGTTATTTCTTATACAAGCTGCTCGGTTAGCAATTTCCTTTGGCAGAGGAATGTTAGTACTTCCCCGAAGAGGATTATATTTGTTTACTCGAACTCGTAGTCCATCAATACCTACCATTGCCCATCCGTTATTTTTCAACTGTGATTCCTCCATTTCGTTTGCCAATTTTTTAAAAGCTGCTTCTAAAATGCTTTCTATATAAATCTGAGTCTTTAAGAATAACTATATAATTGTAGTTTCAAAAGCTCGATCGCATTTCTCTTCATGTACGTTAGTAAATAGACATCTAACCATTAAGGTTATTTTAATAGAGTTGTGTACCGTTAGCTGATTTAACAGAATATTAATAATCATCCGTTTTGCTTTTCGTAAAAATGAATTAATGTCTTGACTTTCATCTGACCTCAAAAAGTAAGATTTTAAACGATTCTGAAAAGCAAATTCATATTCTGCAAGACCATCATTATCATGGGTCATAGCAAGTAGATTATTCTTTATACAGGTTCTTTTCTTGATTTTGAAATCGGAGTCTCCTCATCGCAAAACTCTTCGTGTCGAAGAACGTTGTGTTTCTTTTGAATCTCATGATTGCATTTGATACATTTGAACTGACCGTAATTAAGTTCATGTCGTTTTCTATTTGATATGAGCATAAACATTTTTCCACATTTTTTACATGCAGACTCTGTTGTGACGTTATGACTAACCGATTTATGGATGTCCAGAGCTTGTTTAGTGTTGAAAGACGATTCACAAAACATACAGTAATGCATTTTCACTTCTCAATTATTATACACTCACGTGTATTATTAAATCGCAATTAAATCACAATATTTAAACTGACACAAGCACAGTAATCTCAATTTTGTTATGTAACTATTATCTATTGTAAATTATTGTTACTGATTAGTGAATGACCATTTGATCTATTTGCAGTGCTATTTTTAACTCTTTTATAAAGTCGATAAAAAGTTTAGATTCATTAATTTATTACAAGTATGCACACATCTACGAGTATAGGCAATTAGTATGATTATGAGACATACAAAATAAAACGTAAAAGATAAATCGTTTAGAGTAAAATTTGAAATACGATTTTTATTAGTCTTAGCCTTTGAAAAAAATTTTGATTTATTGATTTTGTTCATATAATAAATATTAATGAATCTATCAAAATCTGTCAAAACTAAAAAAACAAAACAAATAATTAAAATATTACGTCTTAACAAGCCAACTATTTTTGCTATATACCAGGGGCTCAATAATAAAAAAGCGCATACAAGTTGTCATAATTATTAAGAGTTTGTATAAGCAGTGATCGTACAATTAAACAATAATCAAAATATATGTAATACATATGAACAGAATTGAATGAATGAAATAATATGAAGAGAGTATACTATGTGAATTTGAACATTTAAGTGGTATAAGCAATAGTACCACATTTGTTTAGATGAATTCATTTATTTTATTCTCTTCATTCTAATTCACTCTTTCAATTGTGTTTATATGCACTCGTATCTCCAGAATCTACTTAAATATAAGACCTGCTAACTCCACCCATATGAAATTAACAACAACTAACAAAAGATGTAGTAGTAATTTTGTTTTTTGTTTTTAAAAACTAATACCAAATTAGTTTGGTTTTACAACAACAATTTGACCGGATTTTATGTAAACGAATATGAAAGAAATTTGATCGACTTTTGTAGTAATATTTGTGAAAAGAAAGACAAAAAATTGTTTATTATAAATGGCGGGTTTATCATTTCACCTTGTTAGCATCGGTATAATAAAAAATTATATAGCAAAGAATTAAAATGTTCAATATAGTGTCTCCCATTTCTCAATTTAATTAATTTATTTATCAATAATTTTCAATTAAAAGCATAAGAAATTATATAATTTCGCACATAAACACAACATTTTAGTACACAAGATATTTCGAAAATACGTCGCACAAACAAAATTACAAATTATCCTTAAAATTTTAATAAATCTATTAAAAGCAAAAACACACAAGATATTTTGAAAATACGTCGCACAAAATTACAAATTATCCATACAATTTTAATAAATTTATTAAAATTAATTTAAAATTTATTAATTTAAAACTGAATTGTACAAATGGCGCGGGGTCTTTGTTTTGATGTTATGTTTTGACGTTTACTTTTGTATATATGTATGCGTAGAAATCTAACAAAAAATCAAGATTTTTTAAAATTGATCTAGCCGATTTGTTAGATCAAGATTTTTGTGTGAAAAAAATTTGTAATGTCAAAAATGTTGATCTGACAGCTGAATCCGATCAAATCTTTTTGATCTGACAGTTCGAACGAATTTAGTTTAAGTATAAATGCGTTGGTGCAGAGACAAACAAAAATGAAATAAAAAATTCAAATTTACATTGCATTGTTAGTGTATCCAACACACTCTTTGGTAGTTTTTTTTATATTGGTGTCTGTCAATGAGAGTTAGAGCAGGACTTATATTTAAGTAGATTTTAGTATCTAGCCTATTTTTTTTAACTATGTGCAATAATATGTGATCTCGATTGAAAAAAGTAAAAACAAAAAAATGCATATACAAACAAATATAAATTTAACATAAAAAACTAATATGCGATAATACGAGAACGGGCAAGCACAAGTTATAATTATGAATTCTTGTTATCTATACTGGGCGAATTTGTAAATATCAAAATTATATTAGGTTCGGTTATAGAACGAGAAGATAAATCGGCAAGCGAATGATTAAACGTTGGTTATATTCTATATTCTTAAAGCCATCATCATTCACAGAGAATTAATAATGTTCGTAGCATGATGGTTAACTATTTTTCTATGTAGCGATTTAAAGTTCGAATATCGAAGATGACTGATAAAATTATTTGAAATTGTTCATTGATATACAACAAATATTATATAATTGATAACATTCTTTATCAATACAATAACACTTATTAGGTATGTGCTCTTGAAACCTACACAACACTCTTCATTTAAGGTATGTATACCTTAAATAACACACTTTTTTAAGAAATCATCTTAACAGTATCATCAGTTTGTAATTACTTAGATAGGGATGTTGTATATAGATGAGGACTTACGTCGTGAACTGAAGCTGGTCTTTGAGACTTGTATTAAACAAAACTATTTCTGCTTTGATAATATATACATATTTCAAATTCGCTGATGGTCTACCCATGGGCTCCCCTCTGTCACCTTTGTTAGCCGAAATGTTCATGAATTTCTTCGAACAATTGATTTTATCAAACAACAATCGTTATTTTCGTCATTTAATCTTTTGGTATAGATATGTTGATGACATACTATGTCTATGGAATAGAACTGATAGACTGTTAAACTCATTCCTTACTTGGTTAAATTCTCAGTATCCCACCATTGATTTTACGTTGGAAAGAGAAGAAAATAAATGTATTAATTTACTAGATATAACAATAACCAGGATCAATTCTTCTTTAGATTACAAAATTTATCGGAAACCCACGTACAGACGCTATTATCCCTAGTTCTTCAAACCATCCCCATAATATTAAAATGTCAGCTTTCCACTCACTTATAGATAGACTAATAAATATCCCTTTGACAAATTCAAATTATGGCATAGAGCTTAATATAATTCTACAAATAGCAACGAATAACGGATATGCAACTAAAACTATATTAAAGTTATTAAATTAAAAGCTAAAGTGTAAAGCTCAAACGGGTATTTATCCACCGGATAATCCAATTCAGGAAAATTGGCGTCGCTTAGAGTATATAGTTTCCTAACTAGCCAACGGATTAGCAACATCGTGTCCGATTATACCAATATTAGTTTTGCTTTTTATAATAATAACACAATAAATAAAATGGTTTTTAAAAATAAACCTAGAGTTGATCGCCTTTCCAAGTCTGGTGTTTACAGGATTAATTGCAATGATTGTAGTTTCTCCTATATTGGACAGACTGGGCGCATTTTTGGAGTTAGTGCTAAAGAACATTTATCTGGTTGCAATCAATCAACATTCCATAATCATTTAACTTTAGAAAATCATACAGCTAGCTTAAACCATTTAGACATATTACATATACAATCCAAAAGCAGACGTTTAGATACCTTAGAATCTTACGAAATTCGAAAATCCATATTCCTTAACAAAAATATCCTTAACGAACAGAGAGAAATGTGTTTCTCACCAATTATGGATTACGCCCTGTTCTATTCTCACGCTCTTAATAATATGACTAATACGTCGGCTAATTAAATGTACTTCAATATACCTTGAATTTTATTTCTCAGCCGATGACTAATCGCTTACCTGCTGTTCTAACCCGTTTTTTCATTAGTAATAAACAACAGATGGTTGGAACGATCAATAGATTAATTTTTATTGCCTATTTTTTGTCCCTCCTTTTATTTTATTTTGCTTATTTCTACTATATATAACTAAATTTTTATTTTTACAAATCAGTAGATACTCTCTCCAATTTAAAAAAAAAAAAAGTTTTTTGGGAAATAATAAACAAGTGTTATAATGTGTTTATTAAGTGTTAATGTGGATCGCCTAGTACCTACGGCGCATAGTGTTAAAAGAATCATCTTAAATTTTGAACATAAAATATTATATGTAGAGTTGTTTATTATTGTCATCTAAAAGCTTCCTACAAAAGTTCGCAATCGCAGTATGTAATTGGTATTTCCACTACTCTCAACCAGATCACACTAATGTCTGTGTCAGTCTACAAAGCTCTCTCAATTAATATTATCACTACTCTTCAAAAGATCGCGCTAGTGTCTATGTCAAAATTCAAAAGCTCGACGACGGCCATTTTGATCATTGAGCTTGCGTCAGAATCGGCTTATTATCTCTACTTCTGGCCCCAGATAAATGCCTCATCCTCGTTATATATTAATGGGAGTACGAATGAAGTTCAGAAATAGTCCTACAAATCTAATAAAATCATCCGTTAGATCTGACAGTCTCCGTGAACAGAGATTTATGTTTTGAAGTAGTGCGATTTTTGAGAAAAATCGAGTTACTTGTATATGAATCTGGCCCCAAATAAATGCCTCATCCCCATTAGATATTAATGGGAGTATGGATGTATAGTGAGGATAGCGGGTTTAATTTATTAAATGATACACTCACTATATTTGTATTATAAAAATATTTATTTATGATTTATTAAACTTTGTTAATTTATTATTTTACACAATTAGATTATACACACAAGTCCACGACTCCAATGATGGACGATTGTTCGCGACACTGTTTTCACTTTTTCTTTACTTACACTCGCGTGTGCGTATATGAGACCGTGTCTCTTGAGCTTTAAAAACCAGACTATCCTTTTTCGTTTTTTCTTTTCTTTTTTTGTGCGAATATTTTTAATTCTCGATATTTATCGATTATTGATGGATCCTCTCATGGATCGGAAACCGTAGTGGTTTAAATTAAATTTAACCGTTTTTCGAACACTACGTTTTTCGACTGGGTTTACCACAAGTATTCCGTATGCTGGCTTAAGCCTGTCGATGCCAATTGTTGTTGATTTTCCATCTATATCCACAACAAAGAATTTGCACAATTTGCGGGTTACTGGATACGGCCCAGAATAGGGTGTACTCAAAGGACCTATGACTCTATCCACACGCACGAATACGTGTGAACAAGTTTCCAGATTTTTGGAAATGTACGTTGCCTGTTCGTTTGGATGTCGTGTGTCCGTAGGAACTAAGGCTCTCATGGTGGTACGGAGCTGCTTCACGAAATCCGAAGTATCTGTGTTTGGGTTCGAATTTTGATCGTTGATGAAGAATTCACCGGGAACCTTGATGTTTTGACCATATACTAGCTCTGCTGGTGTGCAGTCTAAGTCTTCCTTGACAGAGGTTCGAATACCCAATAGGATAGTTGGAAGTTCTGAACTCCAATGGGATGTATTACATCAAGCTGTTAAGGCGGATTTTAATTGCCTGTGGAACCGTTCGACAAGACCATTCGCTTTCGGGTTGTATGCAGTTGTCCGAATGCGATGGGAACCTAGGAGCTTCGTGCGCTCGGTGAACAACGTTGATTCGAATTGTGTTTCTTTGTCTGTCGTGATGAAGAGTGGGACACTATATCTACAGATATACTCATTGTAGAAGATCTTACTTACGGTTTTAGCGGTCATTTCTCGGATTGGATAAGCTTCGACTATCGTTAAAATATAATGATAGCCATTCGGGCCAAGGGAAAATTCTTCTGTTTTTGCCTTTCTTGTGTAAGGTGGCCAAATGCCTGTGAATAGGCGATTACGGGTCAGCTAATCGTGGTATAAAGCGGTGATAATAGTTCACCATACCGACGAACTGCTGTATTTGGCAGAATGATGTTGGTTCTGGAAAGTTTGAAATGACATCAACTCTGTCTTTACATTTCGAAGCTTTAATATTAATTCCATATGCGGAGAGACGTTTAAATACTGACTCGAGATGTTCACTGTGTTCGATCTCGGACCTGCTCGCAACGAGGATATCGTCGATATAAGAGTAGACGAAGTCCAGCCCTTTTAACACTTCGTTAAGGAATCGCTGGGATGTGTGGGCTGAGTTACGAAGGCTATATGGCATTCGGGTGAACTCAAAAAGCCCAAAAGGAGTAGTAATCGCTGTTTTGTGAATATCCTCGAGAGCCATGGGAATTTGATGATATGCCCTAATCAAATCTATTTTCGAGAAAATAGTGGCGCCGACGAGTTTCAATGAGAAACACAGTTGTGGGGGATAGGATATCTATCTGGGACAGTGACAGTGTTTAGCTGTCGATAGTCTCCACAAGGGCGCCAGTCCTTGTCTTTCTTTTGCACCATATGTAATGGTGAGGAGACTGGTGATGATGAGGGGCGGCAGATTCCGATGTCTGTCATAAACTGAAATTCAGTTTTTGCAGCTTTTAGTTTCGTTGCGTCGAGTTGTCGCGGCTTAGGACAAGGTAACCTACCTTGCGTGACGACATAGTGGACTACGTTATGCTTCACTGGGAGATTGTAATTCGGAGCCTCAGTGAGCGAGGGGTATTTCTTTAAAAGAGCGCCATAATCGTTGTTAACGCTGAAATGTTTTGGAGATGGCGTATCAACTTGGGCGATGATTGCGTTCACAGTAAGGGTAGTAAATGAATCGGAGAGTCTTCTGTTCTTCAAATCGACCACAAGACCATACTTGGACAGAAAGCAGCATCTATAATAGGCCTGTCTACTGCCGCGACGATGAAGGGATGTGTGAACGAACGCCTGAGACCGAGATTAACCTTCAAAAGTTTTGTGCCGTAAGTGGAAATTGGGGATTCGTTTGCTGCGGTAAGAATGCAAACGGTGTCTTCAGCATGCCGGGGAAACTTGTTTACGGGTATCACAGATACTTCAGCCCCCGAATCGATCAGAAATTGCAAGTAATTTTCGTGATCTTGGATGAAAAGACGGCGAGATGAACCAATCCCACTGTTTGCCGTAGAGACAGCAGGATTTAATGGTTTTCCGAAGACCTGTAATGTTTGGAAGTAGCTTCTCCATGAGCTACCGGTCGGAAACTGCACGGCTTTTTAAAATTGCGTGCGCGTGAGCCGAAACGACGGTGGTAGTAGCAGAGTCCGGATCGAGATGACGATCTTTTTCATTGTTCTTTTACAGGCTTCCGCCAGTTCCGTATGAATCACATTTATTTGTTTTATTTCTTCCCAATAGTTAGTCAATTGGTAACGGATTATTAAATTCCATTCCTTTGCAATTACTTCTACGTAGCCGATGTTTTCCAGATAAACCCCAATTAGCTGGTTGAATTGTTGAATGTGTACTTTGCCAGTTGCATTGGTGAGATGTCCTCGTGAAATTAGCATTACAAACATAATGGCCTTAATTAATGCCACAAACCTCATTGGTTTCGCTCTCCTTACTGATTGCGTTCTATCATTTGTCATGTTGTTCGTAACAGAACTCAATCCACAGTGGTTGGCTTTCATGCTTCTTGTCGCTCTTCTGGCCGTTGTTATATTTTTCTCCCTATCATATCGATTTTCGTTTGTTTGTGCTTGTGGTGCAGAATATATGATGTCGTCGATTGGCAAAGGGCGCACATTTCTTATCGAGTGTTTTGTAATACCAGTCTTATGTTTTACTGATATCATTCTGACATTACCATCATCACCTGGATGAACCTCCACCACCTTTCCCATTGTACTGGGATAACCTTCCTTGTTCTTTATTAGTACAATTTGATCCTTGACAATATTTGGTTGCACTTGCTTTCATTTGTATCGTTGTTAAAGTGAGTTCAAATAGTCCGTGTGCCAGTGCTTCCAGAAATGCTGCTTCAGTTGTTGTAGAAATTCCCATCTAGATAATCGATTTTGCTTTATTTCGCTATAATTGTCTCCTGGCACCGTTAGCAATGATCTCCCAATTAGAAAGTGTGCCGGTGTCAAGATTAAAGGTGTGGTTTCACTCGAAATTATAGAGAGAGGCCGTGAGTTCAAGCATTCCTCTATTTGACTACATAGCATTGATAATTCCTCAAATGTTAAATGTGTATCGCCTATAACTCTTTTTAGGTGATATTTTGCCGCTTTCACTCCCGCTTCCCACAAACCACCAAAATGTGGTGTTCCAGGCGGTATAAAATGCCAGCTTGTACCTTGGTACGCCGTTTCTTCTATTAGTTGGGCTTGGAGTAGTTTATTAAATAGCCCATTTATTTTTCGGTTGGCTCCAACGAAGGTTGTACCGTTATCTGAATAGATGTGTGTACACACGCCTCTTCGTGATGCGAATCTACGGTATGCGGCAATAAATGCTTCTGTTGTTTGATCGCTAACTATCTCAATATGGCAGGCTTTTGTCGTAAAACACACAAAGATGGCTATATACCCCTTATAAGTTTGTTTTGACCTGCCTTTCGATGTTTTAATAGAGATAGGGCTCGCATAGTCTACTCCAGCAATCTCAAATGGCATTGACGCCGTTACACGTTCTCGAGGTAGTGGCGCCATTAACTGATGGTTCGTATTTTTTCTATCTCGACAGCATGTTACACATTTGTGAATTACATATCTTATTGCTGATCTTGCGCTTGTAATCCAATACCTTTGTCGTAAGAATGTGACAAGTAAAGTTGTTCCTCCATGTAGGGTAATACGGTGAGCATCCTTGATTATCAGGATGGTTAATTGGTTATTCTTCGGCAAGATCATTGGATGTCTCTGATCATATGGGACTAGTGACTTTTCGATTCTGCCGCCTACTCGCAGTATATTTTTGTCATCCAAGAAGTGTAACGATGTTAAAATATAGGTTGATAAGCCCCGCAAATCTATAACCATAATTTGTGCGCTCAAATTTCTAGTTGATAGAAAAAAAATAAACAGGTAGTGGGGTATACGGGACAGCTAGACAAACCGGGTCGATATAAAAAGCGAAAAATAAGCGAAAAAAAAAGAGAGAAGTCAGTCGGTATCAAACCCACAAGTGGATCGTATAAAATAATTAAAAAAACCTAAAAATAAAAAGATCGGGACACAAGAAAATAATTGATCCATAAAGGAGGATAAAATTGTAAGAATGATTGTGACTAGAAATAATTAACCGAAATGTAAAAAATTACAAAAATTTCTAAAACATCATAAATAATGTGAACATAAAATATAATGTTAAAAAAATATGTAAATTGGATTAATAAAAGTTCAAAGAAATTTGATATCTAATTGAATTGAAAATACTAATTTGTAACTTTACAAAAAAAAAAATTTAAACAAAATAAAATAAAAATTAAAAAAAAAATTACATGTGTTCAATTTTTGCATGCGAACATTCAACAACAAATATAAAAAAAAATTTCATTTAATTAAATTATTTGTTTCGCATGAGAACTGGTCCTTCGATGCTGTGTGGTGAATTAGTGTTTGTGTAAAATACAAAAAAAAAAAAAAAAACTCAGGTTGCAAATTTACCTTGGTTGATGACACGATCAACCGTAAAGTGCTTGTGTAAAGATAAACGTTATTTATTTGGTATCTTTACTTAAAAAATATATAAATAAAATCATCTCTACTGAGCTTAATTATGAGATGATAAGGAAATTGATTCATATGCATTTAAAAGTTATCAATCTACATTAGTTAAATGCTATACATGGTTACAACTCTAAAGTTTTCATCTATCGCAACGATACCAACTACTTGAATTACATCAGATTCACGAATTTATACCAAAAATTATATGGGGATTCCCGTAATCGAACAACAAATATTCATATATACGCCAGCCGAGATAATCAACATAAAAGAAAATTTTTTGCATGAATATAACGGCATCATCAAATACACCTGCCTGCTGCAAGAAAAACTGAGCGTAATCAAGGACACCATCTGACTTCAAATTTTGGTGACGTACAAACATATATGATTTTCTTTTATATTAATTATATTTATATATAAATTACGGCAACCCGAAAATTATGCATAACACAATTTAACACAATCACAAAAGTGCGACAAACAATTGTTAGAAATGAATTCAGAGAAAAACAATTGTAAAACAAACAATTGTACACGGAAACAATTCTACACTGAACAATTCATCGAAAAATCAAATATTCGAAAGAAAGAAACAATTCATCGAAAAAAATTGTAATGCATATTAAAAAATATTAATAAATTTTCTATTAATTATTCAATTTTGTGATACGGACAGCAAAGTAGGACATCATTGGTTAAAAAATAAAATTGTATGAATATTAAAAATAATTTGATGCGGATTATTGTAATGAGGTGCTTAATATATTTACATCAAACTGAATTGCTATAATAATTCGAACATTTTGGGAGATTAGGGTGACGAATTCAGTAAGTTTAAAAATCTGAACCTAAAACTACGGCACACCAAATGTCGCAAAAAATTGTAAACCTGTGTTAAATTTCTATAAATTTAACTTTTCTGTCACGCGATGGTTCGATCGCCCAATTTTTAAAAAATCAGTGTAAATTCCAGGTATTTCACATAAATATGGTATTTAACATAGATATGCTATAGTTTGTCCTCTATCTAGTGCAGTAAGCCGCTTGGCGATTTCTTTAGTAGGAGCTGAGATATGAATACTCTCGTCATGTGAAGCTCGAAAATCGACGAATACTCTTGCATAAGATATTTCCCAAGCTGATGTTTGCTCTAAAAATGCTCCAATTATCGAGAAAATCCACATGGAAAATCTCTAGGCTATGCTGAGCAATTACGCAGAACTTCATTTTTGCCTAACATCATGGGAAACCGCTCAAATCTGAGCCAACAGTTAATAATTTTAGTTATTATGAATTTTTTCGATGAATTGTATCTTCGCACAATTGGTTTTCGCACATTTTTCGGGTCCCAAAGGAATTTACTATGGAGATTTTACAATTCATCGAAATAAAATTATATCGATATTGGGTAGATTTTGAAACAGATTATTGTGATGAGGTGCATAATTTATTGGAATCAAATTGAATTGCTATAATAATTCGAACATTTCGGGAAGTTATGGCGCAAGTGGTTGGCCCCAAGTACTGAAATATATAAAAACACGTATAACATTTTTTTAAATATTTTAGTAGAATAGATTCAAGTTTAGTTTGAAAATCTGAACCTAAAACTACGGCACACCAAATGTCGCAAAAAATTGTAAACCTGTGTTAAATTTCTATAAATTTAACTTTTCTGTCACGCGATGGCTCGATCGCCCAATTTTTAAAAAATCAGTGTAAATTCCAGGTATTTCACATAAATATGGTATTTAACATAGATATGCTATAGTTTGTCCTCTATCTAGTGCAGTAAGCCGCTTGGCGATTTCTTTAGTAGGAGCTGAGATATGAATACTCTCGTCATGTGAAGCTCGAAAATCGACGAATACTCTTGCATAAGATATTTCCCAAGCTGATGTTTGCTCTAAAAATGCTCCAATTATCGAGAAAATCCACATGGAAAATCTCTAGGCTATGCTGAGCAATTACGCAGAACTTCATTTTTGCCTAACATCATGGGAAACTGCTCAAATCTGAGCCAACAGTTAATAATTTTAGTTATTATGAATTTTTTCGATGAATTGTATCTTCGCACAATTGGTTTTCGCACATTTTTCGGGTCCCGAAGGAATTTACTATGGAGATTTTACAATTCATCGAAATAAAATTATATCGATATTGGGTAGATTTTGAAACAGATTATTGTGATGAGGTGCATAATTTATTGGAATCAAATTGAATTACTATAATAATTCGAACATTTCGGGAAGTTATGGCGCAAGTGGTTGGCCCCAAGTACTGAAATATATAAAAACACGTATAACATATTTTAAATATTTTAGTAGAATAGATTCAAGTTTAGTTTGAAAATCTGAACCTAAAACTACGGCACACCAAATGTCGCAAAAAATTGTAAACCTGTGTTAAATTTCTATAAATTTAACTTTTCTGTCACGCGATGGTTCGATCGCCAATTTTTAAAAAATCAGTGTAAATTCCAGGTATTTCACATATATATGGTATTCAACATAGATATGCTATAGTTTGTCCTCTATCTAGTGCAGTAAGCCGCTTGGCGATTTCTTTAGTAGGAGCTGAGATATGAATACTCTCGTCATGTGAAGCTCGAAAATCGACGAATACTCTTGCATAAGATATTTCCCAAGCTGATGTTTGCTCTAAAAATGCTCCAATTATCGAGAAAATCCACATGGAAAATCTCTAGGCTATGCTGAGCAATTACGCAGAACTTCATTTTTGCCTAACATCATGGGAAACTGCTCAAATCTGAGCCAACAGTTAATAATTTTAGTTATTATGAATTTTTTCGATGAATTGTATCTTCGCACAATTGGTTTTCGCACATTTTTCAGGTCCCAAAGGAATTTACTATGGAGATTTTACAATTCATCGAAATAAAATTATATCGATATTGGGTAGATTTTGAAACAGATTATTGTGATGAGGTGCATAATTTATTGGAATCAAATTGAATTGCTATAATAATTCGAACATTTCGGGAAGTTATGGCGCAAGTGGTTGGGCCCAAGTACTGAAATATATAAAAACACGTATAACATTTTTTTAAATATTTTAGTAGAAAAGATTCAAGTTTAGTTTGAAAATCTGAACCTAAAACTACGGCACACCAAATGTCGCAAAAAATTGTAAACCTGTGTTAAATTTCTATAAATTTAACTTTTCTGTCACGCGATGGTTCGATCGCCCAATTTTTAAAAAATCAGTGTAAATTCCAGGTAATTCACATAAATATGGTATTTTAGAATCCGTTGCAGGATTAGTGTTTGAACTGCAACTAACCCATAAGCCCAATAACTCTGTAAAATGAGACGGGAACAGTGACAGCGGAAAACCCACACGGGAATGCGGGTTAGGGTTAAGGGCGTGTTAAACTGACTGCATGCGCAGCAAGTGCGAAGCTGACAGTGGTATAGCAAGGAGGAAATTCAAATTAAATCAAGAGCACGCGTTTGCCTTTCAACCCAGCCAAATTTGGATGATTCCAGGGCATTATTTAACCAATCAATCTTTATCTTCCGACCAATAATTAGAAATACCGTTACACAAACAAAAATGTTATTTTTCCCTATGAATATAAATAACCAATCGCGCTAGTCTCTCTTCCAAATACAAACGGCGTTACATATTTGACTTTGGGCCAATAACTCCTGGAGTACATTATAGGATCCCGCCAAAAATGATACAGGAGGCCAAACTGAAGAAATTGGAAACCAACCAACCAGACGGTAGTGTGACCAATTAGCCTGCGGTAGCAGGTAGTATAGTATGCACAGTTGTGAATTTTTGGCTGAAACAGGCTACAATAAATTTAGATCATCCTGCATTACACCAAAGCCGTTTTAGCAGCTCTCCCTCTCAGACTAGCAACATATAGAAAAAATATAGTTCTTATACAAGGACCGCTGCTAAATATTAACAGAAATTATGATCTTAGAGCGAACGGGTATTGAATCATATTCTCAAGTAATCCCTAGAATTTTAGATCCAGTATTCTTCTGAAAAGTAATATAAACACTTTTTACTTCTACCTTCTACTCGATATGACGGCAACATAATGGCGACTTGTCTAGAGATAAGCATTGTTACTACAATATCTGGCTGATATAAGCGTATACGACCTGACAAAGCTTCGGAGCAGGCGAATACCAATATGGCTGTCAGTGGAACTTGGGACCTACCAGAAAAAATGTAAAAAAGCCAACAGTAAAACTAAAATTAGTAGAAAGGCTTTGGGTTTGGAATTCCTAGAAGGAGAACCTTAAAATTATTAAAAAGGGACAAAGGAAGGTTAAAGGAAGTTTCGTGAATAAATTGAAGTGATCTGCAGCATACACAAGCAAGTCTTGGAGAGTTTTATGTGATAAAATGGGCAATACTAGATATTTCCGAGAACTCCCGCCCTAGGAAGATTATTTCTACTAATCAAATCACTTCCAGTTATTAAATTCGACTGTGTGATTTATGAACATTTTCAAGTGCGAAACCCTTAAAGTTTCGTATCGCAAGTCACTTCCAAGGAAATATTGAAGATTTGAAAGAGAAGAGTATGTACATAATAGGCTGAACTTAAAATGGTCGTCGTGAAAAATGGTATTTTAGCTTAAAAATATCATATTTTATTTCAGTTTACGAGTATCTTACCTATTTCATATTTATAATGAAATAAAACCGGAATATTTTACTTGATTTTTTATAATAGTTTGAATTCATTTTTAAAATGAATTAAAAAGGTACGTTTTTAATCCAGAAAAGCATCACTTTTAATTCAGAATTGTTTAATTTTTGTGGCCGTTTTACTCATCACAAAATAGAAAAGTATTCGAGTATTGGGGTCCATCCATTCGAACAGGGCTGGACCTATTTACTAGGAAACACAAAATTTTAAATGTTCCCTCTTCTATTTTGGTACTAGACTTATACTTTTACTGATAAAGCGAGGTGCCTCGCTTGGGCGGTATCTTGGGCGGTAACCTAAATTGGAAATCAAATTTTCTGGAAAAAGGAAATAAAGCCATTATACAGGTATTTACGTATGAATGGGGTTTGAAAATGACGTTGATACACTGGCTCGACACTACCAATATAAAACCTGTAAGAATTATGTACGGAGCGAACGTTCGGTAAAATGGTGGAGAAGTTGTAGGAACGGCCTGTATATATATTAGCGAGACGCTGAGGACATCTTCGCGTGCTTTAGACTATATGTTTCATCTTATTTCGGTCGATTTTTTTGGCAGAAATTTTTCGTTCATACTTTTTAATATTTCGTTAGTAGTCAAACAGCGAGGATCTTTTAGTGAAATTACATTTTGGATATTTTGTGTAATATTTCGACTTTTTGCATTTTTAGATTTGCTTACTTATTTTTAATAGTTATGGATTTTGAAATCCTGAAAACGGAAAAAGGAAAAGACCTTCTTCTTTTCCAGGGTTATCGATATTATAAAGATCGAAAATATATTAATAAAGTGTATTGGCGGTGCATTAATTTTCAAAAATCAGGATGTCGTGGACGCGTTCACACTGAAAACGGTGTGGCCTTCAATATCGTAGACCATAGCCATAACCCTGATTCGGCAGAAGTCGACGTTTTACGGTCGATGAATGTTATAAAGGAAATGGCTTCCACCTCCACCCTTGCCACACGAGAAATAATCTCTCTAAATTCTGTATCAGTTCCTCTAGCAGCGGCTTCTTTCATGCCTTCAACAAGTTCTTTAACTCGAACTATTCAAAATGTGCGGAATTGTAAAATGCCTTTGCCTTTAACACGACAAGATATGATTATACCTAATGAATTTAAATTGACTAAACGCGGAGAAAAGTTTTTATTTTTCGATTCTGGTGCCATTCAAAATCGAATTTTATTATTTACAACGGACAGGAATATGACTTGTTTACAAAATGCTTCTGAATGGTACGTTGATGGAACTTTTAGTGTTGTTCCATCAATATTTGGACAATTATTTACAATTCATGGAATAAAAGAAAAAAATCAATTCCTCTGGTGTTTGCTCTTCTTCCTAATAAATTGGAAATAACTTACAATACTGTTATTGAGCAGCTTAAAAACATTATTCCTTGCTTAAATCCTACATCTATCATGAGTGATTTTGAGCAAGCTATTACTAATTCAGCAAGAAACGTGTTCCCTACAATTACACAAAGATTTTGTTTATTTCATTTCGCACAGAACCTTTATCGTAAGGTTGTGTTCGAAGGACTTAAAGCAAAATATGATTCAGATTCTGATTTTGCTCTTAGATTGAAAATGTTTTTATCTCTAGCTTTTGTGCCAGTATGTGACGTAATTAAAGTATTTGATGCGTTGAAAGCTTCTGGCGAAATTCCATCTAGTGTGAATAATTTCGTAGCATATTTTGAGGATACCTATATTGGTGCGCTGGATGATCGAATCAGCGAGCCACCATTCAGACGGAATCCTCGATATGCTATCCAAGCATGGAATCATTTTGATGCCACACAGAACAATACGCCAAGAACTAACAATTATGTTGAAGGTTGGCATAATGGATTTAGAAGACTTGTAGGTTGTGATCATCCAAACATATGGAAGTTTCTAACGAAACTCCAATTAGAACAATCTACAAATGAAGTAGTTATAGAACAGATTAACGCTGGTAGTGAAATGCCGCCACCCAAAAAAAAATATCGCGACCGAAATTTGCGTTTGCAAAATGTTACTTTAAAATATTTTGAAGCCGCAAATAAGGTCGAATATTTAAAAAGCGTGGCGGTTAACCTAACGATGTAAGCCTTTAGTCATTTTTATCATTTATAATTATCTTTATTAAAATAAATAATTACAAATTACCTGAATTCATTCAGGTAAATGTTGAACTATTTTTCTAAATATTATTATAATTGAGTCAAAATGATTAAGAATTAGAAGGAAGATTATTTCATCGTTTATCTGTTCCTAACTAATTCATTTGAGATTGTTCTGACCCATATGTTTGAATGGTCATACCGTTAACAAATCCTTTAAATGGTTATGTCAATCTTCACCATAATTGAATCTGGCACGTATTGGTTTGTGTTATTGCATGGAACATATATTGTATATACATATATTGTGTATACCTACAATATGTTGAAATTATGGCATTATTTGGAGTTTTTACGGAATCAATATACATTAATTACGTCATTTATTGGAACTAGCTAAAGCTGTGCATTATCAAGAAGAGCATTGTGGATATCTAAATTGTAGTTTGTTTTGAGTCTTAAAATGAATTAAACAACATTTTATGTTTTGTACGGAACACGTTTTGGATGTGGTATATAGTTTGTTCAATTTCACTCATTTTAGGGTAGGCTTTTGCCAAAGAGTACGTCTTGCTCTCAAACACAGTATTGCAGGAACATTTCCTTTCTATTGAAGAAGAATAAACATTGGAGTTTTTTTTATTTCATAATTGAAAATAATTAGTACAATATTGATGAACCAAACTGAATGATCTGTTTTCATTCCACTGATACATTTTGTAGACAAGGCTGATTTCCTTTGATGTAAATATTAGAATATTGATTTTAAATGGTACTAAATCGGAAATATTTCGTTCCCATATGTTTATAGTTTGAATTCGTCATTTATGTCGTATTTTGCCTTGATTTAAACAAAGTCTTTTCGATTACCAACCTTTAGAATAGATTCTAAGTCCTTTCCTTAAACTCATTTCTTCACTATAGGTAAATAAATCTTTGAAATCTACAAAGTAGGGCTGACGTGACGTAGTTCCAGTGTACACCCGGATAACTAATTCAGTTCCAAAGCACACCTAGAATTCTTGTTGGTAAGTCATATATTTTTGTAATGAAATCAATAATTGTATTATGTATTAATATTTTTGCAGATGAGCTGGAATACCATAAATTATCGACAAAAGCGTGGACAATAGTAATTTGGTATAATGGAAGGAAATATTCACGTTACCGGGGAACAAATAAACTGGCGCTGATTTTTATATCTCGTATTAATTTTTAGTATTAAGTTATAGATTTATCGGATTTATAAGAAAAATCAAAATTATCAAGTTTAAATAAAAATGTTAAAATGTTTTGAACAGAAGAACCATAAGTTAGTTGTGCTGTTATTTTTAAAGAGAAATGCGTTTGGATAATACAGGTAGCGTAATTTTTAAATAATGTAATTCTACTACCAGCTTGGATCCACAGTCGTTAAATTGAATCTACTTAGCTTTAAGTGGAATTAACATATTTCAAAGGAAACGAATAAAAATATTTTCTACTTCGCAAAATGGTAATTTTAGTTACAGCGGCGTTAATTCAAGAAATCTACATGCTTCATTCTACTTAAACTTGTAGGTTCGTTTAATTTCTTCCAATAAGTTTATTTTACAAAACAAAACGAAAGAAATACATGCTCGTGTAGTAGTGGCTGTATTCCGGAAACTCTAAGATGGGCAGTTAATTATGTGTTTAACCTCAATCGGTAAATAGATAAATCTTTGAAAACATTAATATTTGCATGTCAGTATATTTATTTGTTTGGTTTTAATTAGAAATAATAACTGAATATTATAATTAACGTTTTTTTCGAATAAATTAATTGTATTTTAAATATAGATTATTTTCAAACACTTTTAAAAATGTTTTTTGTGTACTTTTTATTAACTTTAGCAACTTCACACCGGTAGGGGTGAATATATTGCGGTCAACATCCGCCTTTCTTTTGCTACGAATCTACATAGATTTAAGTTGCACTACCTTAGCTTCTACATTGAAGAATTAAACATTGAACATTGAACAACATGAATTTATTATTCTCGCCTGCCAAAAAAATCGACCGAAATAAGATGAAACATATAGTCTAAAGCACGCGAAGATGTCCTCAGCGTCTCGCTAATATATATACAGGCCGTTCCTACAACTTCTCCACCATTTTACCGAACGTTCGCTCCGTACATAATTCTTACAGGTTTTATATTGGTAGTGTCGAGCCAGTGTATCAACGTCATTTTCAAACCCCATTCATACGTAAATACCTGTATAATGGCTTTATTTCCTTTTTCCAGAAAATTTGATTTCCAATTTAGGTTACCGCCCAAGATACCGCCCAAGCGAGGCACCTCGCTTTATCAGTAAAAGTAAGTCTAGTACCAAAATAGAAGAGGGAACATTTAAAATTTTGTGTTTCCTAGTAAATAGGTCTAGCCCTGTTCGAACGGATGGACCCCAATACTCGAATACTTTTCTATTTTGTGATGAGTAAAACGGCCACAAAAATTAAACAATTCTGAATTAAAAGTGATGCTTTTCTGGATTAAAAACGTACCTTTTTAATTCATTTTAAAAATGAATTCAAACTATTATAAAAAATCAAGTAAAATATTCCGGTTTTATTTCATTATAAATATGAAATAGGTAAGATACTCGTAAACTGAAATAAAATATGATATTTTTAAGCTAAAATACCATTTTTCACGACGACCATTTTAAATTCAGCCTATTATGTACATACTCTTCTCTTTCAAATCTTCAATATTTCCTTGGAAGTGACTTGCGATACGAAACTTTAAGGGTTTCGCACTTGAAAATGTTCATAAATCACACAGTCGAATTTAATAACTGGAAGTGATTTGATTAGTAGAAATAATCTTCCTAGGGCGGGAGTTCTCGGAAATATCTAGTATTGCCCATTTTATCACATAAAACTCTCCAAGACTTGCTTGTGTATGCTGCAGATCACTTCAATTTATTCACGAAACTTCCTTTAACCTTCCTTTGTCCCTTTTTAATAATTTTAAGGTTCTCCTTCTAGGAATTCCAAACCCAAAGCCTTTCTACTAATTTTAGTTTTACTGTTGGCTTTTTTACATTTTTTCTGGTAGGTCCCAAGTTCCACTGACAGCCATATTGGTATTCGCCTGCTCCGAAGCTTTGTCAGGTCGTATACGCTTATATCAGCCAGATATTGTAGTAACAATGCTTATCTCTAGACAAGTCGCCATTATGTTGCCGTCATATCGAGTAGAAGGTAGAAGTAAAAAGTGTTTATATTACTTTTCAGAAGAATACTGGATCTAAAATTCTAGGGATTACTTGAGAATATGATTCAATACCCGTTCGCTCTAAGATCATAATTTCTGTTAATATTTAGCAGCGGTCCTTGTATAAGAACTATATTTTTTCTATATGTTGCTAGTCTGAGAGGGAGAGCTGCTAAAACGGCTTTGGTGTAATGCAGGATGATCTAAATTTATTGTAGCCTGTTTCAGCCAAAAATTCACAACTGTGCATACTATACTACCTGCTACCGCAGGCTAATTGGTCACACTACCGTCTGGTTGGTTGGTTTCCAATTTCTTCAGTTTGGCCTCCTGTATCATTTTTGGCGCGATCCTATAATGTACTCCAGGAGTTATTGGCCCAAAGTCAAATATGTAACGCCGTTTGTATTTGGAAGAGAGACTAGCGCGATTGGTTATTTATATTCATAGGGAAAAATAACATTTTTGTTTGTGTAACGGTATTTCTAATTATTGGTCGGAAGATAAAGATTGATTGGTTAAATAATGCCCTGGAATCATCCAAATTTGGCTGGGTTGAAAGGCAAACGCGTGCTCTTGATTTAATTTGACTTGCTATACCACTGTCAGCTTCGCACTTGCTGCGCATGCAGTCAGTTTAACACGCCCTTAACCCTAACCCGCATTCCCGTGTGGGTTTTCCGCTGTCACTGTTCCCGTCTCATTTTACAGAGTTATTGGGCTTATGGGTTAGTTGCAGTTCAAACACTAATCCTGCAACGGATTCTAAAGTACCATATTTATGTGAATTACCTGGAATTTACACTGATTTTTTAAAAATTGGGCGATCGAACCATCGCGTGACAGAAAAGTTAAATTTATAGAAATTTAACACAGGTTTACAATTTTTTGCGACATTTGGTGTGCCGTAGTTTTAGGTTGAGATTTTCAAACTAAACTTGAATCTTTTCTACTAAAATATTTAAAAAAATGTTATACGTGTTTTTATATATTTCAGTACTTGGGCCCAACCACTTGCGCCATAACTTCCCGAAATGTTCGAATTATTATAGCAATTCAATTTGATTCCAATAAATTATGCACCTCATCACAATAATCTGTTTCAAAATCTACCCAATATCGATATAATTTTATTTCGATGAATTGTAAAATCTCCATAGTAAATTCCTTTGGGACCTGAAAAATGTGCGAAAACCAATTGTGCGAAGATACAATTCATCGAAAAAATTCATAATAACTAAAATTATTAACTGTTGGCTCAGATTTGAGCAGTTTCCCATGATGTTAGGCAAAAATGAAGTTCTGCGTAATTGCTCAGCATAGCCTAGAGATTTTCCATGTGGATTTTCTCGATAATTGGAGCATTTTTAGAGCAAACATCAGCTTGGGAAATATCTTATGCAAGAGTATTCGTCGATTTTCGAGCTTCACATGACGAGAGTATTCATATCTCAGCTCCTACTAAAGAAATCGCCAAGCGGCTTACTGCACTAGATAGAGGACAAACTATAGCATATCTATGTTGAATACCATATTTATGTGAAATACCTAGAATTTAAACTGACTTTTTTAAAAATTGGCGATCGAACCATCGCGTGACAGAAAAGTTAAATTTATAGAAATTTAACACAGGTTTACAATTTTTTGCGACATTTGGTGTGCCGTAGTTTTAGGTTCAGATTTTCAAACTAAACTTGAATCTATTCTACTAAAATATTTAAAATATGTTATACGTGTTTTTATATATTTCAGTACTTGGGGCCAACCACTTGCGCCATAACTTCCCGAAATGTTCGAATTATTATAGCAATTCAATTTGATTCCAATAAATTATGCACCTCATCACAATAATCTGTTTCAAAATCTACCCAATATCGATATAATTTTATTTCGATGAATTGTAAAATCTCCATAGTAAATTCCTTTGGGACCCGAAAAAAGTGCGAAAACCAATTGTGCGAAGATACAATTCATCAAAAAAATTCATAATAACTAAAATTATTAACTGTTGGGTCAGATTTGAGCAGTTTCCCATGATGTTAGGCAAAAATGAAGTTCTGCGTAATTGCTCAGCATAGCCTAGAGATTTTCCATGTGGATTTTCTCGATAATTGGAGCATTTTTAGAGCAAGCATCAGCTTGGGAAATATCTTATGCAAGAGTATTCGTCGATTTTCGAGCTTCACATGACGAGAGTATTCATATCTCAGCTCCTACTAAAGAAATCGCCAAGCGGCTTACTGCACTAGATAGAGGACAAACTATAGCATATCTATGTTGAATACCATATTTATGTGAAATACCTGGAATTTACACTGATTTTTTAAAAATTGGCGATCGAACCATCGCGTGACAGAAAAGTTAAATTTATAGAAATTTAACACAGGTTTACAATTTTTTGCGACATTTGGTGTGCCGTAGTTTTAGGTTCAGATTTTCAAACTAAACTTGAATCTATTCTACTAAAATATTTAAAATATGTTATACGTGTTTTTATATATTTCAGTACTTGGGGCCAACCACTTGCGCCATAACTTCCCGAAATGTTCGAATTATTATAGCAATTCAATTTGATTCCAATAAATTATGCACCTCATCACAATAATCTGTTTCAAAATCTACCCAATATCGATATACTTTTATTTCGATGAATTGTAAAATCTCCATAGTAAATTCCTTTGGGACCCGAAAAATGTGCGAAAACCAATTGTGCGAAGATACAATTCATCGAAAAAATTCATAATAACTAAAATTATTAACTGTTGGCTCAGATTTGAGCAGTTTCCCATGATGTTAGGCAAAAATGAAGTTCTGCGTAATTGCTCAGCATAGCCTAGAGATTTTCCATGTGGATTTTCTCGATAATTGGAGCATTTTTAGAGCAAACATCAGCTTGGGAAATATCTTATGCAAGAGTATTCGTCGATTTTCGAGCTTCACATGACGAGAGTATTCATATCTCAGCTCCTACTAAAGAAATCGCCAAGCGGCTTACTGCACTAGATAGAGGACAAACTATAGCATATCTATGTTGAATACCACATTTATGTGAAATACCTGAAATTTACACTGATTTTTTAAAAATTGGGCGATCGAGCCATCGCGTGACAGAAAAGTTAAATTTATAGAAATTTAACACAGGTTTACAATTTTTTGCGACATTTGGTGTGCCGTAGTTTTAGGTTCAGATTTTCAAACTAAACTTGAATCTATTCTACTAAAATATTTAAAATATGTTATACGTGTTTTTATATATTTCAGTACTTGGGGCCAACCACTTGCGCCATAACTTCCCGAAATGTTCGAATTATTATAGCAATTCAATTTGATTCCAATAAATTATGCACCTCATCACAATAATCTGTTTCAAAATCTACCCAATATCGTTATAATTTTATTTCGATGAATTGTAAAATCTACATAGTAAATTCCTTTGGGACCCGAAAAATGTGCGAAAACCAATTGTGCGAAGATACAATTCATCGAAAAAATTCATAATAACTAAAATTATTAACTGTTGGCTCAGATTTGAGCAGTTTCCCATGATGTTAGGCAAAAATGAAGTTCTGCGGTAATTGCTCAGCATAGCCTAGAGATTTTCCATGTGGATTTTCTCGATAATTGGAGCATTTTTAGAGCAAACATCAGCTTGGGAAATATCTTATGCAAGAGTATTCGTCGATTTTCGAGCTTCACATGACGAGAGTATTCATATCTCAGCTCCTACTAAAGAAATCGCCAAGCGGCTTACTGCACTAGATAGAGGACAAACTATAGCATATCTATGTTAAATACCATATTTATGTGAAATACCTGGAATTTACACTGATTTTTTAAAAATTGGGCGATCGAGCCATCGCGTGACAGAAAAGTTAAATTTATAGAAATTTAACACAGGTTTACAATTTTTTGCGACATTTGGTGTGCCGTAGTTTTAGGTTGAGATTTTCAAACTAAACTTGAATCTATTCTACTAAAATATTTAAAAAAATGTTATACGTGTTTTTATATATTTCAGTACTTGGGGCCAACCACTTGCGCCATAACTTCCCGAAATGTTCGAATTATTATAGCAATTCAATTTGATTCCAATAAATTATGCACCTCATCACAATAATCTGTTTCAAAATCTACCCAATATCGATATAATTTTATTTCGATGAATTGTAAAATCTCCATAGTAAATTCCTTTGGGACCCGAAAAATGTGCGAAAACCAATTGTGCGAAGATACAATTCATCGAAAAAATTCATAATAACTAAAATTATTAACTGTTGGCTCAGATTTGAGCAGTTTCCCATGATGTTAGGCAAAAATGAAGTTCTGCGTAATTGCTCAGCATAGCCTAGAGATTTTCCATGTGGATTTTCTCGATAATTGAAGCATTTTTAGAGCAAACATCAGCTTGGGAAATATCTTATGCAAGAGTATTCGTCGATTTTCGAGCTTCACATGACGAGAGTATTCATATCTCAGCTCCTACTAAAGAAATCGCCAAGCGGCTTACTGCACTAGATAGAGGACAAACTATAGCATATCTATGTTAAATACCATATTTATGTGAAATACCTGGAATTTACACTGATTTTTTAAAAATTGGGCGATCGAGCCATCGCGTGACAGAAAAGTTAAATTTATAGAAATTTAACACAGGTTTACAATTTTTTGCGACATTTGGTGTGCCGTAGTTTTAGGTTGAGATTTTCAAACTAAACTTGAATCTATTCTACTAAAATATTTAAAAAAATGTTATACGTGTTTTTATATATTTCAGTACTTGGGGCCAACCACTTGCGCCATAACTTCCCGAAATGTTCGAATTATTATAGCAATTCAATTTGATTCCAATAAATTATGCACCTCATCACAATAATCTGTTTCAAAATCTACCCAATATCGATATAATTTTATTTCGATGAATTGTAAAATCTCCATAGTAAATTCCTTTGGGACCCGAAAAATGTGCGAAAACCAATTGTGCGAAGATACAATTCATCGAAAAAATTCATAATAACTAAAATTATTAACTGTTGGCTCAGATTTGAGCAGTTTCCCATGATGTTAGGCAAAAATGAAGTTCTGCGTAATTGCTCAGCATAGCCTAGAGATTTTCCATGTGGATTTTCTCGATAATTGGAGCATTTTTAGAGCAAACATCAGCTTGGGAAATATCTTATGCAAGAGTATTCGTCGATTTTCGAGCTTCACATGACGAGAGTATTCATATCTCAGCTCCTACTAAAGAAATCGCCAAGCGGCTTACTGCACTAGATAGAGGACAAACTATAGCATATCTATGTTAAATACCATATTTATGTGAAATACCTGGAATTTACACTGATTTTTTAAAAATTGGGCGATCGAACCATCGCGTGACAGAAAAGTTAAATTTATAGAAATTTAACACAGGTTTACAATTTTTTGCGACATTTGGTGTGCCGTAGTTTTAGGTTGAGATTTTCAAACTAAACTTGAATCTATTCTACTAAAATATTTAAAAAAATGTTATACGTGTTTTTATATATTTCAGTACTTGGGGCCAACCACTTGCGCCATAACTTCCCGAAATGTTCGAATTATTATAGCAATTCAATTTGATTCCAATAAATTATGCACCTCATCACAATAATCTGTTTCAAAATCTACCCAATATCGATATAATTTTATTTCGATGAATTGTAAAATCTCCATAGTAAATTCCTTTGGGACCCGAAAAATGTGCGAAAACCAATTGTGCGAAGATACAATTCATCGAAAAAATTCATAATAACTAAAATTATTAACTGTTGGCTCAGATTTGAGCAGTTTCCCATGATGTTAGGCAAAAATGAAGTTCTGCGTAATTGCTCAGCATAGCCTAGAGATTTTCCATGTGGATTTTCTCGATAATTGGAGCATTTTTAGAGCAAACATCAGCTTGGGAAATATCTTATGCAAGAGTATTCGTCGATTTTCGAGCTTCACATGACGAGAGTATTCATATCTCAGCTCCTACTAAAGAAATCGCCAAGCGGCTTACTGCACTAGATAGAGGACAAACTATAGCATATCTATGTTAAATACCATATTTATGTGAAATACCTGGAATTTACACTGATTTTTTAAAAATTGGGCGATCGAACCATCGCGTGACAGAAAAGTTAAATTTATAGAAATTTAACACAGGTTTACAATTTTTTGCGACATTTGGTGTGCCGTAGTTTTAGGTTGAGATTTTCAAACTAAACTTGAATCTATTCTACTAAAATATTTAAAAAAATGTTATACGTGTTTTTATATATTTCAGTACTTGGGGCCAACCACTTGCGCCATAACTTCCCGAAATGTTCGAATTATTATAGCAATTCAATTTGATTCCAATAAATTATGCACCTCATCACAATAATCTGTTTCAAAATCTACCCAATATCGATATAATTTTATTTCGATGAATTGTAAAATCTCCATAGTAAATTCCTTTGGGACCCGAAAAATGTGCGAAAACCAATTGTGCGAAGATACAATTCATCGAAAAAATTCATAATAACTAAAATTATTAACTGTTGGCTCAGATTTGAGCAGTTTCCCATGATGTTAGGCAAAAATGAAGTTCTGCGTAATTGCTCAGCATAGCCTAGAGATTTTCCATGTGGATTTTCTCGATAATTGGAGCATTTTTAGAGCAAACATCAGCTTGGGAAATATCTTATGCAAGAGTATTCGTCGATTTTCGAGCTTCACATGACGAGAGTATTCATATCTCAGCTCCTACTAAAGAAATCGCCAAGCGGCTTACTGCACTAGATAGAGGACAAACTATAGCATATCTATGTTAAATACCATATTTATGTGAAATACCTGGAATTTACACTGATTTTTTAAAAATTGGGCGATCGAACCATCGCGTGACAGAAAAGTTAAATTTATAGAAATTTAACACAGGTTTACAATTTTTTGCGACATTTGGTGTGCCGTAGTTTTAGGTTGAGATTTTCAAACTAAACTTGAATCTATTCTACTAAAATATTTAAAAAAATGTTATACGTGTTTTTATATATTTCAGTACTTGGGGCCAACCACTTGCGCCATAACTTCCCGAAATGTTCGAATTATTATAGCAATTCAATTTGATTCCAATAAATTATGCACCTCATCACAATAATCTGTATCAAAATCTACCCAATATCGATATAATTTTATTTCGATGAATTGTAAAATCTCCATAGTAAATTCCTTTGGGACCCGAAAAATGTGCGAAAACCAATTGTGCGAAGATACAATTCATCGAAAAAATTCATAATAACTAAAATTATTAACTGTTGGCTCAGATTTGAGCAGTTTCCCATGATGTTAGGCAAAAATGAAGTTCTGCGTAATTGCTCAGCATAGCCTAGAGATTTTCCATGTGGATTTTCTCGATAATTGGAGCATTTTTAGAGCAAACATCAGCTTGGGAAATATCTTATGCAAGAGTATTCGTCGATTTTCGAGCTTCACATGACGAGAGTATTCATATCTCAGCTCCTACTAAAGAAATCGCCAAGCGGCTTACTGCACTAGATAGAGGACAAACTATAGCATATCTATGTTAAATACCATATTTATGTAAACTACCTGGAAATTACACAATATTTCATTTTGCATGATTTCTGAAATCTCCATATGAAATCTTTACCTGTAAGTACTGATGTTTAAAAGAAATTTTGAGATGAGAAATTTTGTTTCGATGAATTGTGTTTTCGATGAATATGTTATTTGGAAAATTGTTTTCACGCACATTTGGTTATTGTAAAGTTGTAGTTTTCATATTTGTTTTTCGATGAATTGTTTTTCGATGAATTGTTTGTCGCATAATTGTTTGTCGCAGAATTTTCGTGGAACCGTAAAGTTGCATTGAGTTCAAGCCTTAGGATCATTCATCAATAACAGCCTTTATATTTTGCCCATCGTTTGTCGATTTCTGTGGGCAATTTATCATCCCAACCAATTCCACTTATCCAGACATCTTGCATTAACAGCTTACTGCTGATTGTAATCGGAGAAAGCCAGCCCATTGGGCCAAAAATCTTTGATGAATCCGATAGCACTGCTCTTTTAGTTGAGAGGTTTGAAGTAGAAAGCTGTAAACATTGCGTGTTGAATTGAAAATTGTCATCTCTTGGATTGTATAAAATTCCCAACGTTTTAATTATGTCGTTCAATTTAATGGTGATTGTGCCATTGCATTGTATTTCTTTTGGAATTTCGGCAAGGATTGTTGCATCGTTCGAAGTCCATTTCCGTAGCAAGAATCCTCCTCTGGCCATTATGCTGGTTAATTCATTATACGCGTTGAGAACATCTGCTTTTGTGTCGCCTCCGGTTAACATATCGTCTACGTAAAAGTCTTCCTTCAATATTTTAGAAGCAACGGGATAGCTTTCAGCTTCATCTTGCGCTAATTTGTGCATTGTTCTTATTGCTAGAAAACTAGCTGCCTTGGTTCCATAGGTGACTGTTTTTAAGATAAAGTCTTGTATTGCAAGGTTAGAATCTTCTCTCCAAACAATTCTCTGGTAGTTTTGCTGGTTTTCATCTATCCAAACTTGTCTAAACATTTTCTCCACGTCTGCCGTTATATCTATGTTCTCTCCATCTTAGAATCAGTTTATCCAGGTCATCTTGAATTTTTGGGCCGTTTAGCATTATACAAGGTTATCCAATCCAAGCTTGATAAAGTAAACTTAAAAAAAACACACAAAATATTCGGAATGTATTGTAATTTTTATTTCATTTTACAGATTGATCCTTGCCATTTTTAGTTAAACAAGATATCATTCAAATGTCCTCCACGGGACTTCTTACAGGCCTTGATTCTTTTGCGGTAATTTTCAATGACTTTTCGGCATATTTCGGGCGGTATCTCGGCCATTACCTTACGAATATTAGTTTTCAATTCGTCAAGAGTTTGAGGATTGTTTGCGTAAACACGATCTTTCGCGTAGCCCCACAAAAAGAAATCCAAAGGCGTTAAATCACAGGATCTTGGAGGCCAATTGACATCAGCCAATCGCGAAATCAAACGTCCAGGAAATTTCTCTTGCAAAAGATCTCGATTTGCTCGTGTTACGTGACTGGTTGCTTCATCCTGCTGGAACCACATATCGTCAAGATCATAATCTTCGATTTTCGTAAAAAAATAATCGGTTAACATGCGGCCATAGCGCTCAGAATTGACGGTAACGGTTCGTCCATGGTTGTTCTCAAAAAAATACGGCCCAATCACACCACCAGACCACAATGCGCACCAAACAGTGACTTTTTCCGGGTGTAATGGCTTCTCTACAATCAATTGTGGATTTTCTGAGCCCCAAATTCTACAGTTTTGCTTATTAACGTATCCACCAAGCGAAAAATGAGCTTCATCACTGAAGAAAATTTTGTTCGAAAAATCAGCATCGACGGCTTGTTTTTCCAACACCCAATTTGCGTATGTTCTTCGTTGTCCATGGTCAGCAGGCTTTAGCTCTTGTGTCAAATGGACTTTATACGGATGAAGATGCAAATCCAGATGCAAAATGCGCCATAATGAGCCATAAGATAGGCCTAAATGTTGAGCTCGACGAGGAATTGACAAATTTGGATCTTCTTCCACACTTTCAGCTACAGAAGCGATATTTTCAGCATTGCGAATGTTTCGATGATGCACAGACCTTACAATACTGATATTGATACAGATCCAGTTTGTTCAAATTTATTCACTGTATTCAATATGGTTTGCTTTGTAGGACGATTATGACGACCATAATCTGCTCGTAAAGCGCGAAATGTGGATACGGCAGAATCACTATTTTTATAATAAGATTTAATAATTTTAACGCGTTGGTCGATTGTTAAATGCTCCATATTCTTAAATGGCAGAATGTCAACTAAATAAATGACAGCGTACTTGACGTTTATCTTTGACAGATGTCGGTATACAGATTTCTACTTTATCAACCTCGAATTGGATAACCCGTTATCATTTAAACTTATACCGTTTGTTGTTTTAGCTGATGCATCAAATACGACCCTCAGTTTGGTGGTGCTACTGTCCTCATTTACTACGCCATGATGTGGGATATAGTAGATTTTGCTGGATTCATTCTTGTGACACGTGGGCGGTTGGTTCACTGCTGCTATATGTTTCAATTTCAGGTATTCTCTCATGAATTCTACATATCTCTTTTTAAAGTTTACATCTCTAGCGAACCGTCTTTCTAATTGAATTAGCCTGGCAATGGCCGTTTTTCGTGATTCTCCTAGCATCAGAACGTTTTCTTCCAAAGGTAAGTTTACAATATACCTTCCATTGAAATCACGTCGCACGGTTTTTATAAAATGTTCGTCAGCTCTCTCCTCTTCTTCCGTTCGTGTTGTCTGATCAACTATGCCCTCGTTCTCTACGAGTAACTGTAATTGCTCACTGATCGCTTTTGTTGATACCAAGCAGTTTTAGTTGTTTGATTAGCAGATCTCATGCATCCGATTATTATCCAACCAAGCTCGGTCTCTTGCGCCATGGGTTCTCGTTCATTCCCCTTTATTATGTTGTTCAACAAAATTGCTGGATAATAGTCAGCTCCAATTATAATGTCGATTTGACTTGGTTCATTAAACATTGCATCTGCCAATTTTATATTTTGTAGGTGCTTAAATTTGTTTGTGTTAAATTTAGCTTCTGGCAGGTGATGCGTCAGTTGATCGAACACCATTGCTTCCATTCGAACCGAAAATCTACTGTCAAATCTCGGAGCTACATCGAATTCTATTATGCTTTTACAAACTCCTGCTTTGAGTCCACCCATTCCTGATATGGTAATATTTATTTTCTTCTTCTTTACGTTGAGTAAATTTGCAGCACCTTTTGTGATGAAGGTACCTGGCGAACCGGAATCGATCAAGGCCCGCAAAGTTATTGGTTCTTGGTTATCCCTATGTGCTGTAATTAATACCGTACCAAGCAGAGTTTGAAGTGTCTCTTCATTGTTTGAATTATGAGAGAGCATGTTCACTTTAGTTGGGTTGTTAACGTTATGCATGAGTGTGTTATGCTTCCCATTGCAAACATTACATTTCTCGCCACTTTTGCAAGTTGTAGTGCTATGTTTCTCAAAGCAAATTCTACATAACGTTAGGAGTTGGATGAGCTGTGTTCTTTCGTGTACGCTTAATGCTTTGAAATTCGCACATTAACTTAGTTTATGATTTCCATCGCAGTGTCTACAACTAGTTCTAATAGTATTCTCCTTATTGATGTATAAGTTCTGAACAATTTTATGCTGTGTTGCACGTACTTCATAAGGTTTGTTGTTTGTGGCGAATTTTTTGTGTGTTTCAAGTGAGAGAAACCGTTGTTCCAAAAAACGGAGAAAATCTTTGAGATCTTCCACCTTTTTGGGATCCTCTAACTGCATTTCATACAGTTTGCTGGTTTCGCTGTCAACCTTATTTAGGTTGATGTATTGAATCCTAATCCTTTTAATGCATTTAGAACTTCCTTTGTTGTATCATGCAATTCTTTTAGGGATTCTCCTGATTCCTGGGATAGCTTAGGTAACCGTAAGAAAATGGCTAACTGCTTGTGAGCAAGTAGCCTTTTATTTTCGTACCTTTCATTTAGCAGCTGCCATGCTATGTTGTAGTTGTCGTTTGTTATCTCCAGGTTACTTATAATTTTTGCCGCAGAGCCACCAATACATGTTTTTAAATACGAGATTTTAACTGCGTTCGGTATTAATTTGGCAATACAAATCTCGGAAATTTGACCATTTCGAATAGTCACCATAGAACTTTGGTAACTCTAATTTCGGTAGTCTCATAGTGCAATGCATCGTTTGTTCTTGATGAAATGATGTGTTGATTTTGGCTTCATCTTTCGTGCCTGCTAACACTTCCTGTATTCTATGTGTTACAACTTTATATGCTTTCCTTGTCTTTACGTAATAATCGAAGGTGAAGTATTTTGATTTCCCAATTCCCTCATTTTTAATCGATTTTACGCAAATGACGAAGGTTTGTGATTTTATCCATTAAAATGCGCAACTCTTCATGCGTAGTTTCCAGTGTGGCTTTTGATGAATGTTCTTCTAGCAATTCTTCAGCACTTGCTATCTCGTTATTCATTCTTCGAATTCTTACCATTTGCAGGTCTAGGATCTCATCATCTTCAGGAACCTCAGGTTGTCGTTCTCCAGATGAGGATTGTTGATCATTCTCCTTCTGCCATGATGTATGCGGTTTTTTTGTTGAAAATGTAGGTGTCAGTGGTGAATTTTCATTTAATTTTCCACGAAATTCATTAATGTATTTCTTATAATTTTCGGCAACATTTTCTCTCAAAATCAGATACGGATGGTTGTCTTGTAATTTTGCTATATTTGGCTTTAAGTCTTCATTTGTTTTAACGAATTTGTTATAGAGTTCTTTTATTTGTGCAATTTTTTTCTCCAAATATGTTTTGGTTTTCCTTTCCGGACCATCTTTTTTATAATTTGTTCAGAGTCTCTCTATCTGTTCTGCAATTTCTGCTTGGTTTTGATGTTCTTCCATTCTAACAGAATTCTTTTTGACACTTTACCACTAATTCACTGTGATCACTTTAAATTATTACGTCTGTTTTTATGACGGTAAGACTTTCTAAACGCACGTAAAATCTGTTTTTAAGATTTCGATTACGCGAACTTTTTAAACGCACGTGAAATCTGTTTTTATGATTTCTATTACGTGCGTACAAACGCGCGCGGCTGTTCTTTAAGCTCTTTCGTTCACTTTTTATGGTTTGTTCTAACACTTTTAATTTTTTAGACTCGAAGGACCATTTGTTAGTTCAGCCTCTGCTTGAACTAAAATATTCTTGCTTTTTATTCCGAGCGGACCTCTGGTGGGAGCTAATACCGGAATAAACTAAGTAAAAGAATGTGAGTAAGGTTTTTGAGTACTAACTTTTTTATTAATTGAATATCAACTTATATACAAATTTTTATACCAAAAAAATGCAATGAGTGCATTTTTTATTACACGTATTATAAGAATTATATTTTGCGTATTTTGCCTTATATATGTATAATATATATATATGTAGCACAAAAATGTGCTAATGCACATTTGTCGCTTTTAATGTCAAAATTTGTGTACGCTTTTATTTTATGGGTTTAAACAATAATCGATAAATATCGAGATTCGCTAATGTAGGTGGCGAAATAGCTCTATTCAGCAAAACGACCTATGCCTCGTAATTAAGCGGTGCGGTGTTTAAATAGTTTTGCTACGAGGAGTGCCACGAAGTGAAAAGGATTTTTGAGCCGCTACAGATGAAGTTCAGAAATAGTCCTACGAATCTAATAAAATCATACGTTAGATCTGACAATCTCCGTGAACAGAGATTCATATTTTGAAGTAGTGCAATTTTTAAGAAAAATTCTTTATACAAAGTTTTTCTCGGGCTGGTTTTCGGGCTATCTTCACATACGTTCAAACTATTAATACAGTTCTTGCTTACTACAACCCTCGATGCTTCGAGTCTCTTTTTATAAACGTATCTTTCGGGCCCATATTTCCGAAATCTGGTGTTTGATTTGATTGGTATGACTTGAATTGGGGTATATCGATAGATAAAAATAGCTCACTTTAACGGTGTCAACATATTAGCGAAGTAAATCAATAATCTGTCAGGCGGTGTTTTATTACGTAAGTGAACTTATCATACAATTTGAAATAATCCACATTTCTTGGGAGATTAAATTGTGTTTCTGTTATTGATTGTTTTGCATCACAGAACGATATTGATTATGTTGGTTTTAACTCTGAATAGTAATACCAATGCTGTCATGTTAATATATGTGCATGAATTTTAATTTCCTATACACATTCCTCGCACCATTCTAGTCATGAACAGAATTTATTAAACAGAATAGAAAATATTAAACAATTACAAAATAATGTAAATCAAATAAAATGCTATTGTACATACTTGAGAGTCTTAGAATACGAAAGACTACAAATTACAATGTTATAAATCTCAAATAAATTATTTAAATATACTAGCAGACTGTGGTTTTTTTATTTGCATGCTAGATTTCTTAACAAAAATCAATATTTTCGATAAATTCGAGTACGCAAAATTAATATAAAATTCATTTGAAAATTTTTAATTATTTAAATGCATCTTTCTATTAGGTACCTAAAGGAGTTGGTTATGTTTTGGAGTTTTTAGTGCAAAATATAAACACTTTTATGTTAAATTTATAAGTTATAAACAAAGAAATTAATTAATTATAATTTAGTTTTATGAAAATAATGCTGTATATAACTTTCAACGTTCACTTTTTAATTGTTTTAATAATATGAATATTCTATCATCATCTTCATCGTCCGATTATTAAAATATTTAAATTTATAGAAATCCTAAATTGTACCTACCTTCTCCTGAAGAGGAGTTTTGAAAATGTTTTCATTTTTTAAAACAAATCTTAATTTGTGTGGCAAGGCTCGTAGAGAACACATTGACCACCAAAGGTTTTCATTAACACTGAAACAAAAATAATGATTACTTGGTGCTATGCACCATAGGGTGTATCCAATCCCGTTTCTGAGGACCTAATTGGTATAACACAGGCTTGTACAAATGTCCCAATACACGAGGTATCGAAACTCCTTTGCAAACTTACAAGTAAAATTTATTAAAATGTCAGCCGCACAAGGAGAGCAATGTAAACTACAGCAAGAATTTTGGAATCTAAAACAGATTCCTCGCGGAATTGGATGAATTGACGGATATTTTATATACAAATCAAATCGCCAGGAGAATAAAATGCCAAAATTTAACGGATATGTTTCAGTGAATGTGTGGGCTCCGTGTTAGCTACCTATGTTTACAGGTACTTAATAATTTTTTTTGAGAATGGCCTAAAATAATTATAAAATTTCTGAAAGTTTGAAAATTTTATATTGGTTGGTTGGTGATGGTGGATTTGGGTACACCATTTCTTGTTAACACAACAATTCTTGTTAACACCATACCGATTTCCAAATTTTTTTAAACTAATATAAGGCAAATTGTGATTTAAATTGAATTAATTTTTATTTTTTAAATGGTAAAATAACGGTCGGCGATTGATCGTCGTAGAGGAAGGACGTGTTTTTGTCTCTCCTTTAAATAAATAAATAATTTATTTTAAATGTATTTTAATTAACTAATAAAAAGTATAATATTGATATAGTTGATAATTTTAATAAATAATAATTTCAATAATAATTTGCGTGAATTTAATAAGTGAAGTGAATAGTTGTACATATTGTATATTTATTTTAATCTGTGTACGGTGCGCTTTTGATGGTATAGAATATGTACATAACAATTTTCGTTTATATGTATTTTGATACCGTTGCTTGAACGCAACGTACGCAGTGTATGTAAATCTTCAATATGTATGACTTTTTTGATTCCAATGGATGCCTAAGATAAGTGTTTTTCATTATTTTAATTCATATTTTTCTGAAATACATTTTAATTATATAAAATATGTATTTAACTGTTTCTATTTGCGTAAACGTGTTAAGAGAGGAGCGTAAAATAAAATACCATTTCATTTATATGTTTTGGTTTAGTATATTAAATATATACATACATTTCTATTTTTTGTTTTTGCGCTTGTTGCGTGAGTGAGAACTGAGAATAGATTATTATGATCATGCTTAGTGTTTTATAATTTATCCCTTCCAAGTTTCAACTAAAAAAGAATAAACAGGAAATAGACAAATAAAATACATAAAACAAAATTTTGAGGGGATAAATATATGACAAAATTGGATAGAAACTAAACAAGCATGATCGTGGTTATTCTGTACTTTTCGTTTTCTCCTTGACAGATGAATTCATTCATTCATATACACCCATCCTCCGATTTACACGGTAGATTGGTTCCGCGGAAAACGTATTATCGCATTCATATATACAGATGCTTGTAGAAGTATAAATTAATAATTTATTAATTTGAATTTTAGGTTTTAGTGTAAAATTAAATTAAATTTCTTAAATTTCTTATTATTCTTGTTTTGAACGTGAAAATAATAATTTAACGAATTTTGGAACTCTAGTTTAGGACATGTAGAGGTAGGCGGCTGTGATCGAATTGGAATTGTTGGCTTAACTTTATAACTTTGCTATTTCTGCGAATATTTGAATATTTGGAATTACATGGAAGCTACGGAGTACATTTGAAATGCAGTCAAATTTGCTATATGTAGATAGTTTTTCGGGATCATGCACTTTTTAATTAAATTTTTTTCTAGATTATTTGGAAGACTGTAAATTGGTAAAGGTTTTGGTTAACTTGTTCTAGGTTGGACAAATAATTATCGACGTATGTCGATTATATAATTTATAATTTATTTAATGCTGTTGTAGATATATATATGTGAGTGTGTATGTATATGTGTGTGTGTATGTGTGTGTGTATGTATATATATATGTATGTATGTAATTTTTTTCTGATTTATTTATTTTATAATTAAAGCATTGAACCATATAATTGGGTTATTTGATTATCATGGATCCTACAGATGTGCTAGCTACTTATTATTAATTCTGTTATCTTACAGATTCCTGATTATTTTAATAGTTTTATTTAATTTTGGTTGAATTTGTTTAGGTATTGGGGATTCTAAAGCTGTGAAAAACATTCATTATTAATACATTACCTTACAGATTCCAGATTAGCTGTTTTTGGAACCAGTTTTCGTTTGGTCATTTTCTATTTTTATAAATAAACATATTTGTATTAGATTAGGGATGACAAGAACAAGTGATTTTCATAAATATTTTTTTATAAATAAATCCATCAAATCAACAGACTTAGAAGTTAGGAAGGCTGTGCGTGCCTTTCCTGGATTCGATTTATTTTATTTGTTTTATGAGAACCAAATTAATTTAGTTAATACTAATCGTTACTTTACATTTATTTTATTCAAGTATAATTTTATTATATTGTATATATATTGTCCTAAATATACTAATGAATTTTAGAATTATTTTGAATATAGTTCAAATAACTTTGGTTTCAGGAAATTCGACTGTAAGTTGCGGAGTTGCAGAATGATTAAATTAATAAATGTTTCAATTATTTAGGAAGCCGGAAAATATGAATTTAGAATTAAATTTCAGGAAATTTACAGATGCTTGTGAATTAATGCTTCATTGTAATTGCTGATTGTGTAGTTTAGAATTGTGTTGTCATTTTATTACTAACGACTTTACATAGGTGTCTGTAACGGGTCGAGTCAACCAATTTTGGTTAGGAAGCCGAATAGTATTAATAGAATTAAATTTCAGGAAAATTCCAGATGCATGTGACATAATAATATTTTTTCTTAGGTTGCCGTTTTAAAGAAGCAATTGTTGAAGACCAATACCATCGTTATCCATTAACCTATTAAGCCTTTATCCTTCATCTAGTAGATTAGAATTGTGTTGTCTTTGTGTTACTAACTATCGGCTATACCTAGGTGTCTGTAACCGGGCCGATTCTGTCCCACTTAACTAACCTATCAAATCCTTCGGTTTTGTTATGTGTAAAAAAGGGTGTACGGTGGACCCGGCGTCATCCGGGAACTCAAGCCTAAGAACTTGGTCGTACATTCAAAATCAATCAATCAATCAATCAATTTTTTAAATGGTAAAATAACAAATTCTTTAACTACAGTTCGTCGCTGTCACTGATTTCAATGTATTTTGAACGCATCTCTTTGTAGAACTAATACAAACCTTTCGCTAGCTTCTCATTTATTTCTATAGATTTAACATTTTCGTGTACTGCATTTACCTGTGCTTCTTTTAACAAAATTTACAATATGCTGTGGTTTGTTTGTCTAGGAAAAGTAGTATGAACATTATTTGATCGATTTGACAACATGAGTATCTTGAGGATTGAATATTTGTACATGTATTTGTACCGGAATATTTGATGTTGAAGGATGTGAAGATTGTTTTTGAAGAAACTGTGTTAGAGTCAAATGTTTTTGATGAATTTTGAGGATCGTAGTAATTGCACTTTCGGTTATATACTGAACGATTTGGAAATTTCGTAATATACTTTACTGAAGTAACTAAATATTGTTTGAATTTTTACGTACATCATTGTTTGCAAACCATTATCTATATTTAGAGAGGCTAATGCTGTACCACCACCCGCCCCTGATATTTCCTGTTTCTTATTTGTAATAACTTTTCACAATTTCCCCTTAATGGTGGCCTTAAGCTGTCGCTAATTTTCTCACCTGTTACTGTTTGAGCATTATAGTCTCAACATAACGGGCTTCAACAATAAATATATGATTATTGTTTTACATGGAACCTGTCATTTGATTTTTTACAAGAGATTTGTATTTGGTTACAATTACGTACTCCTTATTATATTAAATTTGGCCTATTACTAATTTTGATAAAATAAAGATAAAAAATGTTTCACGTGTTGAAAATTTTTCATGTTAATATTGTTTCATTTTAAAGAATAGTTGTAGAATTTAAAAGTTTGTTTCTGATTTTGAAAATTCGTACCTTTCACTGTGTTTATAAATTAGAAAAAATTCTAAAATAAATTTGAAATTTTAACCTCGTTTAAAAATTCGGTTTTCTATCTCGAGAAAAGCGCGACTACAAGTAAAAGTCGTTGCTACGTATGTCCATTCACATGTTAAATAGAAACCCTTACAAAACTATAGCTAGCAAATTATGAAATAATGCAACAATTAGCTTCCTGTCGCATACTTTGATTGTACCGAAATACGTTATTACTATTACGGAAACTTACTCCAGTATGATTAAAAATTGTATTTCCAAACCTAAAAGCATTTCGAATGATTTGATCGTGTTTCTCCACGTATAGTGAACAATAGACTAGATCTCTTTTACCATTTAACACAATTGAAGCAGTCACTATCACAACTGGAGGATAAATGTCTCCGACAATTGATCATACTTTAACTATAGTTTTCCTTTACTGCCAATTAATACAGTTAACAAAACAACAATGTCTTAAAATTAAATTTAAGTTTGCATGTTGTGGCCCTAACTTTTGGTAATGTTAAATGCCTCTGAATTTTTGGTATTGTTGTTAGTTTATAAATGAACCTAGATTGCCAAACTACATTTTTGGTTTAAACTTAATACAAAATCTACTTAAATATAAGTTCTTAAACATGCTCTCATTTGCTACGTTTATACCACAGCTAAAATAGCAATGCTATAGTTGTCAATATTATTTAGTTTGTGTTCATACCATATGTTGCTACAATTGTCAAAAACAGAAAATTTAACATCATTTCACGTTGCACGATTTTCGCCTTTTTCATTTTAAGGTTTGTTGTAATTTTTTTTTTCTAAATTTTGCAAAAAATTTAATAATGGACATTTTCAGCTATAAAATATGTAAAATTATTCAAACTTTTATGTAAACAATAAAGCAAACACTGCCATTTTGACATTGTTAAACATGTGTCATGTAAATCAATTTTATATGTGATAGTATTAGCAATATTACTTGTTTATACCGTAGCTACGTAGCAATGCTAAATAGCAGTCCTATTTTAGCTAGCTGAGCTATGAGTATGTCGTGTTTATACCGTTGCTAAATCTGTCATTTGCGTTTAGCATTATTATTTTAGCAGTGGTATTAACGCAGCAATTGACAGATATCTATATAAATAAAACTATTGCAGATTGTATTGCGTACATTTTATTTTAAGTTTTTCATTGTTTTGTTCGTTTGTGCACCAACACATTTACTAACTATAAATGTGTTGGTGCACAAACAAACAAAAAATTAATAAATAATAATAAATTAATAATTATGCCAAAATCTATCGTAATATAAGTCCTGATATCACCAAACATAGGGCAAAACAAAACCAAGCTAAAAATGAATTGGTGTAACTAGCTAAAACATAAATAACTAAGCATAAATGTGTTGGTGCAGAAACAAACAAAAAAATTAAAAATTCAAATTTACATTGCATTATTAGTTGACTACCAACACAATCTTTGGTAGTTTTATTAATATAGGTGTCAATGAGAGTTTGCGCAGGACTTATGTTTTAGTAGTTTGATTATGGTATAGTTAGTTACACCAAACATCTTTAATTATTTTTTGTTTATGTCATATGTATGGTGATAGCAGGACTTATATTTAAGTAAATTTTGCTTAAAATAATAACAGCAATTACTTATTGCTAAATTGTACTTCAGTTAAATTTATCAAATTTTTTAATTAGAAATATATAGGTAAATCAATTATATATGAAATAGTATTAGTAAGTTAATATGTAATATTTTCATTCAATCGTGTTTTTCCATGAATAATATTAATTATATTGTTTTCAAATATAAATTATTTAAAATAAATTTGTTCGTCAATTTGTAGTGCACTTGTTCCATGAACCATTGATATTGAAAAACGTGCACTAAGTGGAACACAATTTAGAGAAGTTATTTAACTTCCTATATACACTTACTAAATATATAATTTTGATTAACATTAATATATTCTGTATTGCAATGTTTCTGGTTTATGGTTTTGTTAACATATTTTTGTTAATACATTTCATATTAAGGTAAGTTTGATGATGCTAACTTACCTTAAATTTAGACAAACCGGGAATAATTAGTATGGTTAGCAAATCTATTTGTGAGCATCAACTGTTTATCTAATTTTCATCGTCTTAATTTTTAACTTAATAATATTTTTGAAAAAATGTAATAACATCTTCGATAATATAAATACCTACCGTTAAAAAGTACGGGGAAACCTCTAAATGTATGGGAAATTCTTATTTGCAAGATAAAAAATATAGGGTGGACCAAATCATTTTTTTTTAAATGCAATAAAACAAAAAGTTCTCAAATTATTTCAAATTTATTTTTTCATTGTAAAGAACAATCCTTCCGATTAATTATGGAATACTATTTCATTCATATGACTGCCTCGGCTGGCCTTGACGTACCCCATACGGTCGGTTCAATTTTTGAGCACATTTTCGATGGTATGCGGCATTATGTCTTCAATGGCAATGCGAATATTGTTCTTGAGAGCGGCAATCGTTGCTGGTTTATCGGCGTAACACTTATCTTTGACGGCACCCTAAAGATAATAGTCCAACGGCGTCAAATCACAGCTCCAAGGCGGCCAAATCACATCAGCATTTCGGCTGATAATTCGATCTTCGAAGACAGTGCGCAAAAGATCAATTGAAACGTGTGCTGTGTGGCACAGAGCGCCGTATTGTTGAAACCAAATGTTGCCTATGTCCTCCTCTTCAAGTGCCGGGAACAAAAAATCATTTATTATGGCGCGGTAGCGCTCACCATTGAGAGTAACGGCGGCTCCTTGCTCATTTTCAAAGAAAAATGGCCCAATAATGCCACCATACCAAAATCCGCACCAACCAGTCACTCGTTGAGGATGCGACAATTCTGCTTGTTTACATAGCCGCCAAGATGGAAATTCGCCTCATCCGAAAACTTGATTTTTTTGGCAAAATCGGCATCTTCTTCAAGTCGATCGCAAACCCAGTCGGCGAACCGAAAACGCAATGGGTGGTCTCTTTGCTTCAATTCCTTAACCAATTGAACTTTATACGGTGTCATACCAAGGTCTTTGCAGAATTCGTCGCAATGTTGTGCGTGAAATATTCAATTCTTGAGCACGATGACGAGTTGACGTTCCCGGCGACTCACGCACATTCCCGGCACTTCGTTTCTTCCGAAAACCACACGCAATTTTCGCAAACACTCTGCAACATTACCATGATTTTCGAAGTAATGTTTCAATATTTCCCAGCGTTGTTCAAGCGAATACACAACCATTTTTGTTCAGCGGAAGAATAAAACTAACTTTCTGTCAAATTAGAAATGACATAACCCTACCATACTCAAAATAACCGCTAGTTCAAAAAATATTAGATGGCCCGCTCTGTATATTCTTTGTTATGTTATGATTATTGCAATCGACAACCGCGTTTGACAATACAATACGATGTAGTCAAAGTTCCACTTTCCCCGTCATATACATATGTATATAAAAGCAAAATTGGGTGAAAAACTACAAGTACGAGTAATACAAGAAATTTTTTGTAAATAACTTTAAATTTTAATTGAATAGTAATATTTCTAGTTCTTATAAAGCAAGGGATTTTAAAATCTTCGGCGAATCATTCGCATGAACTCTTGGCTTTTGAGAATGCAGTATTTGATTCAAATAATTCACTAAAAATTGCAAATAAAAAAAGTTAAATCCGGGGAACATCTTCAAGAAAAGTTATATACATAGTGTCCCATTGGGACATAGTATCCCACTGGTTACTGCCAAATCGAAGACGTACGGCTATAGAACCGATTTAGGTTAAAATCTGCACATTACTTAGCACAATGCCAGCCTATAGTACTGGGCATGGAAGATGGGTCGGCCCATGAGTTTTATACGCCGATAGTGGGTCGTGTTTCTTTCAATCAGAGATCGTAATCTGTTTTGCAAGGTTCTATAACGAATCATCTGCTTACGATTTTGAAAATAACATGATATCATAGAATAAATTCATAGATTCGAATAGGAAAGCAGAACCGTATTTGAATTAATGTTCTGCCCATCACTATTTTTAGGCATCGCTCAAGCTTTTGGTAAAGTATGGCTTAAAGGTTTTATTCGCAAAGCCAGAGCACATGCCAGTCGAAATGGATGAATTTAATTTAAATAATTAAATAAATGCAGTATCATAACGCATATTCATTTCTATGATAGCTGAATCAAACCTGCACCTAACTACGATTTATAGAAGTTCTAATTGAATTCATCCCTTGGATGCAGCTTGATGGAGCTCCTCCTCACAATTTACTAGTAGTGAGGCAGCACCTCAACGTAAATTGTCCAAGTCGATGGGTTGGAAGAGGAGAGACCATTTTCCACCTGCTCTAAATCTGTTTGACTTTCTTTTGTGGGATTATTATGAAATTGGTTTTTGAAGATAAAAACAAACCGAGCGATAGATACGGTAACGAATAATCGTAGTGGAAAACAACACTAAAAATATGGATACGCGTTCGAACGGACTAAAATAATATTAATTTTAACCGGCGATGCCTATTATGTACGTATTATGGCAAATGTTGGATAATTTTTAAATTTAATAAAACAATTTTTAGTTTGGTCGATTTGTTTCATTTCTGTCAAAACAGCCATATTAGAAGAGGACATCTGTTAAGTGTCTTTTTAATAAACACAACTTACATTGAAACAAATTGATAAAAACATTCTGTTTTTTGTTGTAACTGACAAAAAACAACACAAACCATAGTTTTTATTTGACTGAAGATATGTGACGATTATAAAAGTAAGAAAAGCGCCTAAGGTGGATCAGGTTTCGACTAACTTAACTACAAAAAATGACACATGTGATCGATATGCCGTAAAATCAAGGATAAACATTAGGAGTACCCATTTTTGTATGGAGGAAATCTTATAACCTTTTTCTATCGGGCTCAGGGCTTAAAATATTTGTTTCTATTAGAAATGGCGTTATGCAAATTTTCAGGTTCATCGGCCCACGTTTAGGTGTCGCTCAAATTGTTTTTTTTACAAAAAAAAACACACTAAAACGACCCTTAGTGACGTTATTTTCTCTCTTTTACTTCAGCTCATTCAAGTAATGCCAATTTAATATTTTCTAAGTAATTTTGAGTATGCCAAATGCAATGATATGATAAAAGAAAATGGTTGGCGTAGTAGAAAATTTGTTTTATTTGGGCTATTTCTTTCAAAAAAATTAAAAATTGTAAGTTCCGGATAATTTTTAAAATATTACCTGTTGTTTTATTATACTTTTCACCTTTCCACTATAGTTATAGAGCAATGAAATACGAAAAATATGAGGTATTGCACATCATCATAACTAAAAAATTAACAATTTTATAGGTAGTTTTAGTGTTTTGTTTGTTGCAAAAAACCAATTTTAGCGACCACTAAACGTTGTTCGATAGACCTAAACATTTGCATCAGGTCGCATCTAATAGAAACGAATATTTTTAACCCTGAGCCCGGTAGAAAATCAGACTTGAGGAAAAATGGGTCATCCTACTATACATAGTTATGTCATGTAAATGTTTTTTATTATATATGTCACTTTTATCTTTGTTTAATTGATAATTTTAAACAAAATTAAACTATTAGCTCGCACGGTCATTTTACCGTAAATGAACTCGAATGATATTAATTATATTTGCCGTCTTTATTTATGAGACATACGAGTAAATGACAAAATTTGTAGTTATCAAAGATTATTGTAAATCCGCTAGATGCAATCCGTGTTGCTCCAATCGTCAATACAGTTCATAAAAATGATTTTATTGAAAAGGTTCTCTCTTCAAGTTTGTAAAATGCGAAAATATTTGAATTATATTAACTGTTTTGTTACTGCCATCTATTGAAAGATTATTGATATTTTTAGTACTAAATAATAATATAAGTTTTGCTATGTTGGTAACACTATTGTATTACATAAAAAAAGAGAATAATAAAGAAACCACCGAATAAGATAGACGTAAAATCAGCGAAGTGTTTTAATTTATATTGTGGTACAAGAGAACGCCCAAATTTAGAAACACCGTGTTACATATTTCAGAAGTGGGATAATAAAATGCAAAAATTAATAAAATAACATCGAGTATAAATATATTAGTATATATATATAATTAAAAAAAATAAAATAAAAAAATAAAGCGGCGTGTACATTTCAACAAACGAGTGTGTCCATAAAAATTATTTGTTGAAAAAATGGCGCCTGGAAAAAATAAAAATACGTCCAGTAAAGGGTCAAGGAAATCATCGTATGGAGAGTTCCAGTATTACGTCGCAAGAAATACAGTCGAAAATACCCTCGAATTATATGCGAGGTCAAATCGTAAATTCCGGGGCACAATTGCAAACCGCGTGGCAACCTAACCAAGATGTAGCAACTGGTGTTGCGGATCAATACGCTACTAATATTACGCACGGGGGAAATCTAACCTATAATCCGCAAATGGAAATTCCAAATTATAGTTATGTTCAACAATGGGGCCACGAAATGAATAACCAACAAAGTAACCTTTTTGGTATTCCATGTATTCCACAACTACAACAACAACCTACGATGAGTATGCCGTTACCTCAAAATGTTTTACATAGCGGTGGAAATGAAAATCCTCAACAGAATCGTGCGAATGCGCAGTATTTTATAATAATGTGAATTTTAGTGTACGCGAAGTGTCGGAAATGATACCAGACTATAATCCGTCAAGTCACGAAGCTGTGTCTGTAAGATACTGGTTAGATAATTTAGAAACGATGAGGGATGTGTATCAGTTATCCGAAAGAGTGTTATTGTTTGCTGCGGCTAGTAAATTAAAAGGCGAGGCTGGCTCGTGGTATTTTGCCGAAATGAGAAATAGGACGGTGCGCGATTGGAATGATTTTCGCGAAGGTTTGATTCGAGAATTCGGGTCTATGCGTGATGCGGTGGATGTTCATGAAATGTTAGCGAGTCGTCGTAGGCGTCAATCAGAACAATTTACGGAATATGTGTATGAAATGCGTACGATAGGAAGCGAAATTGATATTGATGAACTACCGCTAATTAAATATATAATTCGAGGTTTGGGCGATCCCGATCTCACGAAATCGTTAGCTTCACAGACTATTTATACGGTCCATGATCTGTTAGATAGAATCCGAAAGTATCAAAGTGTTGTGCCGAATAGGAACCCCGATAGGTTTTCGAATAGACCGTTACAAAACAACGATTGTGATAGATCAAATTATAGTCAAAACAAATACGTATCCGGGAAAAAAAATAACATTCCACGAGGGGTTAATTATTTTGGTAGAAGAGTTGTGTGTACATACTGTCGTCGTGAAGGACATTACGAGATTAATTGCCCGTCAAAGAAACATAATGTACGAAGAATTGAATATTTAGATAATGAATATGTTAAGAATGTAAAAATAAATGGTACGATTGTGAAAACTTTTATTGACCTCGGTAGTGATTGCGTCACAATGAAAGAATCATTGGCGACACGATTGAAATTGAAACGGGTTCCAAATCATGTAGGACATACATTAAAAGGCTTCGGAAATAGTCGAATTACAACGTTAGGAGAAACTATTGTAGATATCGATGTGGATGATGTCCATATGAAAGATGTTAGGGTACTTATCGTTCCTGATTTTGCCCAACGCGAATTACTTATGATGGGCCGAAGTGCACTCGATAATGAAGATATAGGGGTACTTAAAGCACATAATCTATTACAAATCATGCAAGTACCCGAAAAAGAAAGGGAAATACGTATTAAGAAACAAAGCGAGGAATTAGGTTATCGAGTACTACATGACAACGAGAGTGACATGACGTTAGATACAGACAACAGTTGCGATTTAGAAACAGAAAAATCATTACCGATATATTTGAAATTAGATAAAACAACTGGTACTAGTGACGAAACCGAAGATCGTAATAATACGTTAGCTGTCGACAATATTTGGATTGAATTGATTAACGATGAATATTTTGACAATACGACAGAATCAAACATTAGTTCTCAAATAGAATCTGCTTCGAGTAACGAAGAACGATGTGTTAGCAGTCGAGGAGAAGTTCAGAATATCAATATGGGTGCTAGCGTTAAACCGAGCATGCAGTTGAGTGTGGATAGTGAAATAAATTCAGATAGTTATAGCCAGTTATATATCAAAGACGAGAAACGCGTCCCAGCGAAGTTTGTGAATAAACAGTTTTCGGAAATATCAGAGGAAGTTTTTAATAACTGTATTGACAGAAATATCGACACAACAACAAAAAGCAAGATTCAGTTACTAATTAATGAATACCGCGATTGTTTTGCAATGAATTTAGGGGAACTTGGCAAAACCAATAAAACCGAAATGTCTATTAAGTTGCACGACGCAGAACCTGTATGTTATCGTCCATATAGATTATCACCAGTACAATTAGAAGAGGTTAGAAGCCAATTAAAAGAATTGTTAGATTTAGGGATAATAAGACAATCAAACTCCGAATATTCATCTCCTATTGTCATCGTGAAAAAGAAAGATGGTGAGAACCGAATATGCGTGGACTACCGTCGTGTAAATGCCAAGATAGTAAAAGACAGATTCCCTATACCAAACATGGAAGATTCCATCCAGAAATTTTCAGGGAAGAAATATTTCACAGTGTTAGATTTAGCTTCAGGCTATTATCAGGTCCCCGTTAGTGAAGATTCAAAGAAATATACATCATTCGTTACCCCGGAAAATCAGTTTGAATTCGAGCGAATGCCTTTCGGGTTAGTAAGCGCACCCGCAGTTTTTCAGAGACTGATGAATAAGTTGGCACAGGAGCTCAATAATGAAATTATTGTATATCTTGACGATATTATACTACCAAGTTTAACGATTAACGACGGATTGACCTTATTTAAGAAAGTACTTATGAAATTACGAGAGTATGGTTTAACAATAAAGTTATCGAAATGTCGTATTATGGTTGACCAGGTAGAGTATCTGGGTCATGATATCTCGGATGGTACTGTTCGCCCTGGAATAAGAAAAATCGTTGCTGTTCAAAAGTTCCCGACACCCAAAAACGTGCACCAAGTAAGACAATTTATAGGGTTAGCCAGTTTTTTCCGCAAGTTTGTGCGAAATTTTGCAAGTATTGCTGAACCTCTTACAAAACTTACTCGAACTGAGAATAAATTTGAATGGTTAGCGCCGCAGGAGGATTCATTTCAAACGATTAAAGAAGTTTTGTGTCGACGAGAAGTTTTGGCCTTATTTAATCATACGAAAGAGCATGAAATACACACAGATGCTAGTTCGTACGGAATTGCCGGTATGCTATTGCAAAAAGAAGATGATGATAGTTGGCATGCAGTGTCATATTTTAGTAGACAAACGAGCGATTTAGAGAGGAAATACCATAGTTATGAATTAGAATCATTAGCCGTAGTAGAGACGTTAGAAAGATTTAGGTCAGACATTTTAGGTAAAATGATAACCGTTGTAACGGATTGTAAGGCTCTCCACACTACTTCGTCGAAACGAGATATAATACCACGTATTGGTAGGTGGTGGCTGCGGTTGCAAGAATTCCAGTTTGAAATTAAGCATCGTTGTGGTAATCAAATGTCGCATATCGATGCGTTGAGTAAAAATGCGGTAGAGGAACCTACCGAATTAGCGCCGGCCATGTTAGATATTTTTAGAGTAGAAGACTTCGATGAGGATTGGTTAAACGTACTACAACAGAACGATCCTGATACATGTGTTATTAAGGAAAATATTCAGGACCAGAAATATATCGACTATAAAATAGTGAACGGACGGCTATTTAGGAATTTTGATGGAAAACTACTTTTTGTTGTTCCTAGGGGTGTTCGTGGTAGGGTATGTCGAAGTTATCATGACGATTTAGGACATTTTAGTGTCGAAAGAACGTTGACGACGATTCGCGAATTATTTTGGTGGCCACGCATGCGACAGTTTATTAAAAAGTATATCGCGTCATGTGTAGAATGTTTGTATCATAAAGCAAATAGCGCCGCCCATAGAATTGAATTGCATCCGATAGAGAAGGTTCCTACGCCATGCCACACATGGCATATAGATCATTTAGGTCCTTTCGTGAAAACCACAAGAAATAACTGCTACATATTGGTCATCGTTGACGCGTTTACGAAATATGTTTTCTTGAAACCGGTACGAGATACAACTTCGAGACTTGTAGTGAGTGCGTTGAACGAAATATCGATCCACTTTGGGATGCCGATAAGAATTATTACCGATCGCGGCACAGCATTCACCGCTAAGCATTTCGTCGATTTCTGCAAGCAATATAATATTGCGCATGTGCTGAACGCAACCGCAACTCCGCGAGCAAATGGTCAAGTCGAGCGCTATAACAGAACGGTAATACATGCTCTAAGAACAATGGCTGATAGAGAGCCTACCAAATGGGACAAATTTATCCCGAAAATACAATGGGCATTAAATAGCCAAATTCATGCTGTCACGAAGATGTCGCCGCATGAGATACTATTTGGGGTCAAGCTGAAATCCAAATTCGCCGATAAATTAACTCTGGAATTGCAGAATACAGCAACCCATGACATGGAGCAGTTTGAAACAGAAACCAGAGAGACAAATAGGAAGCAGGCAACGGATAGAATTAAGGAGAATCAACAACAACAGAAATTACGTTTTGATGCACGATTTAAAACGCCTCTTCGATATAAGGTTGGAGATATGGTCGTAGTTTTTAGGGAACCACCTTCCGTAGGAGAAAGCCGCAAGTTACTACGTAAATTCAGAGGGCCATATATCGTTACGAGTGTGCTGTATGGAGACAGATACAGGGTAGAGGATGTAAATACGGAAGATGGTAGACGACGTTTTCGTGGGGTTATACCTGCTGATCACTTGTGGTTAGTAGTTATGCCGGAAGATAGTGAATTCTTGGAATTCGATGAAGACGAAGTTTGAGGGCAAACTTCAATTGTAGAATGGCCGAATGTAAAATGCGAAAATATTTGAATTATATTAACTGTTTTGTTACTGCCATCTATTGAAAGATTATTGATATTTTTAGTACTAAATAATAATATAAGTTTTGCTATGTTGGTAACACTATTGTATTACATAAAAAAAGAGAATAATAAAGAAACCACCGAATAAGATAGACGTAAAATCAGCGAAGTGTTTTAATTTATATTGTGGTACAAGAGGATTCCCAAATTTAGAAACACCGTGTTACAAGTTCATATTTAAAAAAAATTAACATAAAATATTTTGCTTTTTTAACTAATATTTGACGTGTGGGAAGCAGTTTCCCAAAAAATTTATAAAAGTGGCATATATAACGTTTGAATCTTTGCTGACACTTTGTTTAGCTATTTTTATTGGAAATGACTGCCTGTGACAGGGGCTATCACCTTACTTCGTTTTATCCTACACTTCTAAGAATCACTGCATTATGTTGAAAAAATGGTCGAAACACCCGGTTTCTGAATATGTGTGACTAGAAATTTTAACTTAAAAAAATATTTGTGTGTGTATTTTACATTTAATTTAATTTTGTTTAGTGGAACTTAGAGATTTGTATTGTATCTCAAATTTTCAAAATTATGACGCATCCGATTAATATTTTAAAAAAATAACGTTGTATATATGTTATTTTCCGGATAGATCTGCTTTCTCAAATTCATCAATATATCGAATAATGGATAATATACTTAACGTCAAACAAAATATATTAAAATATATATTCAACATTTCCGTTAAACAATTCACAAGCGTCTAGTGTAGTAGAGATTTGCTTCTAAATCTAACCCGTTAACCATCAATCGAGCAATTATTTCAAATTCACATGGTTTAATAATAACAAAAATCTTCAACAGCTTTTGAAGGGTAAAAATGTTTATGTACAAATTGTTTAAATTACTCACAATGTACCAAAAGCAAATATTTTATTTGTGTAAGTTGACAGTTTTCTGGTAATTAAAACATGGAGTCAGTAATTATTATGTGGCCAACCAGAATCTACTTAAGTATAAGTCCTGCTAACTCCACACATATGAAATAAACAATAACTAACTAAAGATGTATTGGTAATTTTTTTCTATAGTAATTTTTTTTTAAATAACAAAGTATAAATGTGTTGGTGCAGAAACAACAAAAAATAAACAAAAAAATATATATTTACATTGGATTGTTAGTGTAACCAACACAATCTTCGGTAGTTATTTTTATACAGGCATCTGTTAATGAGAGTTAGAGCAAGCCTTATATTACGTAGATTCTGGGCCAACACACAATTTACTTTTATCATGAATGTATGTATAGAATGCGAATACACCACACTTGATTTCTAAAGGACTATAGGTAAATCTTTTAAGTATAAACAAAAAACATCATTCTTGCTTAAATTTCGGAAAACCTTCAAAAATGATCTAAACTAATTTAGTTTGAAATTTAATCAATAACAATCTTTTGTTTTTAATCATTTTCTTCGTAAACAAGTGTCAAAATATTTTCGAAAAACGAAAAATCTCCTATGTAAGCTGTTACTTCCGGGGCCGGTTTTTTTTTTAAACAAGACAACAGTTGTTGTCTAAAAATTTAATTTTCGCTTAAATTTGAAAAACTAATCTGGAGCGATATTGTTGCAAAATTAATTTTGAATCGTTTGGTAGTCGTTTTTATCGTAAATGATATACTTTTCAAAATATACTCAAAAACGAAAAGGCTCCAATAGAAGCTGCCACTTGAATTGGACTAATTTTGGCACCTCGATCAATCAATTATTCTTGCTTCCGTGTTTGAATAGCACTTCGTATGATTTGGTCGTGTTTCTTCTCGTATAATAAACAATAGACTAGGTCTCTTTTGTCATTTAACACCACTGAAGCAATCACTAACACGACAGGGGATAAATGTCTCCAGAAGTTATTACATTTCCAAATCTGCTTTAGCTGTATTTGGTTTAGCCACAAAGAAAGGTAATAAGAGATGGTACTAATCGCATGTTTATGAAATGTTTCAGCGACAATTTTTGGACAGTAGCACCGAAGTAAACGTTGAAAGGTTTATATAGCACATGTAACGTGTTCCCTTTCTGCTTTCGCACAGTTTTTTTTTCAATATGATCAGGTCATTTTATCTCATTTATACACATGGAGTTTCAATGGTATTAAAGTATGCAGATCTCTCACATGGAAACTTATAAAAACAAATTGTTGGTTATCTGTTAGTACCTTTGGTGTAACATTTTATTTATTTTAAAATTTTCGATTTATTTCAATTTGAATAAGCTGCTTGCTAGATTGTTCCTTTCAAAACTGTTGATTATTTAATTAAAAATGTTATTAAAAAACTAAACGTATCTCCATTTAAGTTAATATTGTTCATTAAAATACTTTTGTAAATCTTTAAATTTTTGTGGGGGAAATGCACAAATTTAGTGATATTGTGTTTGTTTACGAGTAGTGTCCGTCTTTTTAGCTGCGTTTTTTTGAAATATGGTGTTCGAGACCACGATTAAATATAGGGAAATACAGGAAATTTAAACAAAAAAAATTTAGAACAACAACTTTAACTAACTTCAAGTCAATCAATTTGACATTTAATTTTTGGTTTCTAATTAAACACAATAATTACCAATATTAAAATAAATTAATTGATTTCACGTTCACAGCAAATATTAAGATATCCATTTTTTCGTATTAAAAATACAATTGAGTCATTTCATTTTTCTCTTTCAAATTTCCAGTTGCAAATGAAATAAGGAACAATCAAAAAATTGTGCACTAAAAACATTTCCCTGTTTCGTCAGTTCAGGAATTATTAAGAGTTTTTCAGAGTAACAGAGAACAAGCATAATGGCCCTATTCCATGAGGAAAAAATATTATCTCAGCAAAACTAAAACGAGACAAAAATATAGATCGACTATTTGGAAGAAGGGCGTATCCGATTATAGCTTGCTGCTCCGATTATAGCTCCGAATCCCTACCACTTTTTAATTTAATTTTATACAAATTTTTATAGCGTCAAGTGCGTGAGAAGAGATTAAAAACTTTTGTATTTGTAATTATTTTGTGGTTAGTGTGTGGTCATAAGAAAAAGTTTTCCTGCGGTAAACAACAAATATAAAACTGAAATTTAAAAAAAATGAAAAAATACGGTTAGTTTAGTTTCAATAAGTTTAATTAGTTATTTGATATTCAAGTTTGTGAAAAGTGAAATTTGAAAACTACATTAAATCCAAAGTTCCTACTGTAATTTTAACGGCACTGAAATTTAAAAAAAAAATTGATAAATCTTAATTATTTGAATTTTGTTCTTTAGAAGTTCACCTGTTAATACAGGTGAATTGAGACAGTTATTATGAAAATTACGTTCAACACATATACAATCAGAGAAGTATCTTTTTATTCTAATTTTCATTCTAATTATATAAAAGTTAATTATTTATTATTGTTATTATAACTATTTACATATATGTGAACGGTAATTTATAATCGTATACATAGAAACTGACATTTCAAGGGAATTCCCTTTGTATGTACTTAAGTACATAAAATATTGGTACCCGAGAAACCAAAATTTGAAATTACAACAGATCGAATTGTAACTTACCCAATAAGCGAAGATTTGTATACTCAAAATGGGTTGCCACCGTATTGTGACAAAAATGACTTTTTGTGGAATAATATAAATTGATAAATATATAAAATGTTAATGAAAGGAGGAAACAGTTTTCTGCCACGGGAAATTTATCATTTGAGCTGAAATATGTTGGATTGTGTTATCCATTTGGGTTTTTATTTAAATTTAATTACATTTTCTTAACTTATTTTAATAATTTTCACTTACTTTAAACAATTCTATAAATCGAAATTTTGTCGAAAGTCCTGATTTAAAACAATAAAGTTGTCGGCAAATATAATTCAATTTATTTTTATTATTATTTAAAATTTATTATTTATTTATTTTTTTGTTTACATACCGGAAGGTCAGGGAAGATTGTGATTGCAACATTCTTGATCAGGGGGTCTATTTAATTACTTACGCTTTGAGCATAAACTCAATACAATCAAATATGTTAACGATCCAAAGACTTTTGCTATGGAATGTTGTTTTTCGACGATCTTTCTGGTTGAATTCAGGTTATGTTTTAGTGAAGGTGTGTGAATGTTAGATATAAATTAACCCTGCTTTTAGTTGGATGAATTTAAATATAGGTAGCTGAATGACAATACCGAATCTAATTTTTTTTTTATTTTATTTTTTTTTTAAAAAAAATTTTATTTTTTATTTTGACATTATTAACGGAATATTTAGGTCATCATATGTATGATAATACTGCCGTGTCATTACGAACGTTACGTCCCTCGGTTAGATGGTGTTGGATGGGAAGGTAGGGCAAAATAAGATTACAAGCAGTATGCGATGAGATGACCCATAGATGTGAATTAAATAACCTAACCAGTTTAGTAGGACTGATGCCGAATACATATGATGAATATTAGTATCCTTTACCTCAAACACAACTAACTTACATTAATTAACTAACAAACTCTAATCTAGAGTGTGAATTTAATTGAGACTAACATTCTAATATATTTAAGTAGTTAGAAAATGACTTTGCTGCGGTTCGCCCTAGTCGTTTCTGTGACTAACATCCTTTCCTAACTAACCTTATCTGTTAAGGATGCAGGCAGGGCCTGGGCCCGCATGATGCTGGAATATTATTAGCATTCAGATATAATTTGTTATTTGATTGTTGATATTTCAGGATTATGGTAACGTACCTAGGATCGACGTTATGGCTGGCCTCTACGCCTCTATCATATCATATCATATCATATCATAAATCTTAATTATTTGAATTCGGTTACTGTGAAATAATTGCAAAAGTTTTATTATTGTTTATTATAAAATTTTGGTACCGAGGAAAATAGTGCGGTGTTCACGTCGCCCAGAAGAATTTATTTCCCAATAAAATGTACGAGTATCTACTTCGAAACGCAATATTAATAATACTGTATTTTATTATATTTTAGGTAACAAACAGTTGTGGTTCGTCCAACCGACTTGTAACAGGCTACACAACATTTTTTTTGGAATTTTAATTGCCAGACATCCGATAATGAAGGTAAAATGTTATTAACTGTCGCTTTTTATTTCTGTTCATTTTAATAGGCTTCCATATGGCTTTTGCTCAAAACGTTTTTTTTAAATAAAATAATAATAAAAATAAGATTGTTGTATTATTCACAATTAATTTTTGCTGAGATTAGTTGTAAGAAAATAAAATGTTTAATGAGTGGTTTTATTCCGTAACTATGCTTCACCGAATTATAGATTAATTGATGGTTTTGTGCAGCCACCGAGTTATATTATGGAAGTTTTAATATGGGCACTTTTATATTATATTATATATATATATATATATATATATATATATATATATATATATATATATATATATATATATATATATATATATATATATATATATATATATATATATATATATATATATATATATATATATATATATATATAATTATAATATCATAATATGCTGAACACACAACTTTAAGCCACGCGCATTCCAATTTACGTTTATGTAGAATTCTGCGGAACACATAATTCTACCGGACACAATATACCACGCGCATCGATCACGCGCGATCCACATATGTAGAATAAGCAATATAATTATTATAAATAGAAGTACTTTAATGTAATTAAGTCAGTTTTAGGTGATGTATCAAGAAATACATAATAATTATAAATTAAAAAGTTGTAAAAGTTGTGAATAAATAATTTTTTTTTAATTAAACGACGCCTTAACTTATAATTGGCGCAGCCCTACGGAAGAGTGACTTGTAAAAACAGTGCAAAAATTGGTAAATAAAATCCAATTTATAAGTGAATCCGTGATAGTGTTTGAAGGAAATCAAATAGTGCTCCGATTCTCTATTACGTCTAGAGTTAGAAGTGATAAACTACTTAACAGATTTGAGGTTCCGCCGCAATCACTCTGAACCGCTCCTACATCGACTGTAATTCGGCTCATCATATAGGTGACACTACAAGATAATCACATACATCGATTGCCGAAATAAGGTAAGACATTTCAAGCTATTACCTAAATTATTAAGTTTTCTTGTACTACAAAATAGGTAAAGAAAACCAACAAAACTTTGTTTAATTTAAAATCATAGTTGTTCTTGGGAATTAACGTCGTGTACTATAAAATAGGCACGATAAACCAAGTACAATACATTATAAAGTTTTCTCGCACTACGAGATAGGCATAGAAAACTTACAAAGTTTTGATAAATAAGATAATAATTGTTGTTGTAATTAACGTGTACTACGAGATAGGCACGAATCAATTACAATATTTTAAACAATATAATTTCTGTACACTACGAGATAGATACAGAAATAAAACAATCTTATTTCTTTATAAATTTTATACAAAAATCACACAAAATGGTTAACGATTTTCCGGAAAAGACCCCTTTACCGGAAGAATCACCAGACAACGCACAACAGCAATTGTCTGCGCAACTAGTAGTGATTATTCAACAACTTGATAAGTTGAATAAAGCACAGGAAGTGCAAGATAAAAAACTAATATACCTAAACAACAAAATAGAACAAAACCCAACGGGGCCTTTTGTTGAACACAAGCCAACCAACACGGTTGACTTATTCAGGATCCCAGATCCTATAAAATCTTTACCTACTTTCGACGGAAATCGAAAGCAGTTGACAGCGTGGATACAAACGGCTGAAAATACATTAAGGGTGTTTGAACCGTTAGTATCACCGCAACAATTTCAATTATATTTACAATGCGTAAGTAACAAAATTGAAGGTAAGGCAAAATATATTCTGTGCCTTGCAGGAAATCCCCAAACCTTCAATGAAATTAAAACAATACTCCATGAAGCATTGGGAGATCGACAAGAACTGACATTTTATAAATCACAGCTTTGGTCTACAAAACATGGAGAAAACCAGTCAATACATAATTATTTCCATAAAGTAAAGGAAATCGTACAAAGCATAAAAACTTTGTCCAAACAGAATACTTTATATAATAATGCGTGGCCAGCCATCAACGCATTTATTGAAGAAGACGCGTTAGCGGCGTTTATCTCAGGCCTAAGAAAGCCATACTTTGGTTATGCTCAAGCGGCAAAACCAAAGGATATAGAGGAAGCGTATGCTTTCCTCTGTAAATTTAATGCAAATGAGATAATTGCAGGAAATTCAAAAAAAACTAATAATACCAAACCAGATTCTTCAGTTTCAAGAAATCAAAATGGTTATCAATCAAAGATTAATAATCCACCAAATCAACCAAATTTCGGTTTCCAAAATTATAATAGAGATTTTAATCAAAGTGTTCAGAAAAGAATCAATTCGAGCGAACAACCAATCCCTATGGAAATAGATCCGACACTGAAATGCCGGAATACGTTTAATAAAAAACTAATAAATAATCATGAAATTGAACAAGATCTCGTAAAAGATCAAGACATCGTCGAAAATTTTCAACAGGACGAAAGTTCAGACACGGAAGGTTGAACTTTCTACATTATTTAGTATGCCAAAACAAAGAAACTTACAAAGCCATAAAATTGTTAATTGATACGGGGGCTAATAAGAACATTATTAGACCAGGTATCATTCCAAAAGAGCTATTAACAAAAGGGGAAGTTTCTGTAAAAAACATTTTCGGCATACATGAATCACATAATAAAACCAAACTAAACTTATTAAAAGAAAATTTACCTGACCAAGTATACTACGAACTAGAATTTCATAAGTTTTTCTACGGAATTTTAGGGTCGGAATACATGGCCAAAACCAATGCAAAAATTGATTTTAAATCAAATTCAATCATGTTAAATAACGAACCATTTACGAACCAGACTACGAAAAACTAAACAATGACATAACTATACAGCCAGGTCTGTATACAGCAAAAAATTCAACAACAACGGTGAAAATTCTGTCCAATGAGCCAGACCCACCGAAAAAATTACCCAAGTTAAAACTGAGAGTTAATAACTTTGATACAATGGAACCAATTCCAGTGGATGTTATTTCCACAATCAGTGAAGAAACCATAAAAAAGTTGATCCGAATGGAACATCTTAACCTAAACGAGAAAAATGAACTATCAAAAATAATTCACAAAAACCAACAAGTATTGCTGAAAAAAAATGAAAAATTATCAGCAACAACTATCATAAAACATAATATAATTACAAAGGACGAATCACCCGTCTACACAAAAACATATCGGTATCCTCATCATTTTAAAAAAGATGTTGAGGATCAGATACAAGGAATGTTAGACAGTGGGATTATTCATCATTCTAGCAGCCCTTATTCAGCTCCGATTTGGGTGGTACCGAAGAAACTTGATGCATCAGGGACACGAAAAGTAAGAGTGGTCATAGACTATCGGAAATTAAATGATAAAACGATAGACGACAAGTATCCTATGCCCCAAATCGAGGAAATCTTGGATAATTTGGGAAAATCAACTTACTTCTCAACGTTAGATCTAAAAGCCGGTTTCCATCAAATTCCGATGGATGAGAAATGCCAAGCTAAAACAGCTTTCTCAACCGACAAAGGCCATTTTGAATTTTCACGGATGCCATTTGGGTTAAAAAATGGTCCCGCGACATTTCAAAGAGCCATGAACAACGTCCTGCATGGTCTGATTGGAAAAATCTGCCATGTCTATCACGACGACATTATAGTTGTGGGATACAACCTTGTAAATCATATCGAAAACCTCGACATAGTACTTCAAAGGCTTTCACAATTTAACTTAAAAATACAATTAGATAAATGTGAATTTTTAAAACGTGAAACTGAGTTCTTAGGACACGTTATAACGTAAAGTGGGGTTAAACCGAACCCAGATAAAATAAAAAAAATATTAGAGTGGCCACTGCCAAAAAACCCCAAGGAAATAAAACAATTTCTTGGACTATCTGGTTACTACCGGAGGTTCATTAGGGATTATTCAAAAATAACAAAAGCAATGACAAAATATTTAAAAAAAGATGAGATGGTTAATACAAACGATCCCGAATATATTACTTCATTTGAAACGCTGAAGAGAACACTCTCAACCGATCAAGTTCTGTCGTATCCAGACTTTACACTACCTTTCATCCTGACCACTGATGCGTCAGACTTCGCCCTGGGAGCTGTGCTCTCACAAATCCAAAACAAGTTAGAGCGACCCATAGCATTTGCCTCAAGAACGTTAAATAGCACAGAAACCAACTACGCGACAAACGAGAAAGAGGCACTGGTCATAATATGGGCAGTGAAAAAGTTCCAACCATACCTTTACGGTAACAGGTTTACGCTAGTTACTGATCATAAACCTCTGACATTCATCAAAACATCTGAGAATAACGCAGAAATATTGAGATGGCGACTCGAACTTGAAAATTATGATTATAATGTAGTATACAAAGAAGGGAAAACTAATGTAGTGGCAGACGCACTGAGCAGAATGCCATCATTAAATAACGGAAGCGAACTAACACTAACGAAACCTTAGCTACCACCTCACAAAAACAAGAACCCAAAATCAATGAAATGGACGACAGTAGCGATATGGATACGATCCACTCCGCGAACACCTCAGAAAATTACTACATTCACTTCTCTGATCGCCCGCTGAATTACTATAGAAATCAATTAATCTTCAAAATTTCAAAAATTGATACCACCATCACAGAGAATATTTTTCCAAATTTTAATAGAATTATTATTACAAAAAAGTCCTTTGAGTTGGAAGATATAACCAACTTTATCAAAACACACCATAATGGAAAACAGTCAGCAATTCTTGCACCTGAAATCCTTTACGGAAAAATTCAGGAATCATTCAGAAACAACTTCTCACAAAAAGGCCATTTAGTTTTTGTCACTAAATTGGTAGAAGATGTCACCAATATTGACCGGCAAAATACCATCATTATAAGGGAACATGAAAGAGCCCATAGAGGCATCAAGGAAGTAGAAAACCAAATTCGAAGATCATATTTTTTTCCTAATCTAACAGGCAAAATTAAAAGCCACATCAATACATGCGCAATATGCAATGCCCACAAATATGATCGCAAACCCTATAATATAAAGATATCCCCAAGACCAACAACTAAAAAACCTTTGGATAGAATCCACATAGATATTTTCAACATAGACAAAATGAGCTTTCTATCAGTTGGAGACTCATTTTCAAAATTTTTACAAATGATCCCAGTCAACACTAAAAACTTGGTGGATATAACCAACGCACTTACAAAATATTTTACGCTTTTCGGTATTCCGAATACAATTGTCTCAGATCACGAGACAACTTTTCAATCAGTTCAATTTAAAACATATTTAAGTAACCTAAATGTCAAACTAGAATATGCTTCCTCATCTGAGTCAAACGGCCAAGTCGAAAAGACTCACGCTACTATGATTGAAATTTTCAACACAAATAAGCACAAAATCCCCAACCCAAATGTTCAAGCCACCATAGAACTCGCGGTGGCTCTATACAATAATACTGTGCACACGTCCACCGGCTACACGCCAAACGAGGTTATCTTTAAACAAAATAACTTAATAAACCCCCTCGAAATTCAGGCACAGGCAGACGGAATATTTAAAAATGTATCGGACAACTTAGAGTTGGCAAAAAATAAAATAATTAAACAGAATTGCAACAAAGAAGAACCGCCAAATTTAATAGACAATCAATCCGTTTTTCTAAAACCGAATGTAAGATCTAAAACCCAAGTAAGGGGAATTAAAACTCAAATCAAAAATATAAAATATAAAACATTTAGAACACCAAGAAATATTAAAAGAAATAAAAATAAGATAAAAAGAGTAAAGAATCAGTAAATAATTGTTTTTCTTTCATTTCAGAAAAAGTAATGTCTTCAAAAATGTTAATACTAATATTTATATTTCATTGTTGCAAACCTCAAAAATTAGAAATTAAGTATCTGGATCAAGATCCAATTTTAATATTAGAAGTAAATAAATGTAAGATACAGAAAGGGAACATTAAGATAATTCATCCCATAAGTTTAAGTAATTTAGAAGATATTATAAAATCGCTTGATAAATTTGTATCAGATAAAGTAAATGATAGGTTAGAAATTAGTAAAATAATCGAAGAAAAATTAAAAATATTGTATGACAATTTCTACAAAATTAAACCCATTAAAAGAGCCAGACAAAAGAGATGGGACGCTTTGGGATCAACGTGGAAATGGATTGCTGGGAACCCAGATGCGCAAGACCTTCGTATTATTAATAGCACCATGAACCAATTAATAGACCAAAACAACAAGCAGTTTCTGGTCAACGAAAGGATCAATCAAAGAATACAGCTAATAACGGATACAGTCAATAGTGCATTAACTAATACAACAGCAGCAAATAAAATTATATTAACTGAGATAGAAATGATAGCAACAATTATAAACATTGACACCATCAACGAAATTTTAGAGGATATACAAGATGCAATAATAACAACAAAAACAGAATTAACCAGCAATAAAATCTTATCCCTAAAAGAAATCATACTGATAAAAGACTTGCTAGGGAGTCAAGGCGTCAACATTTCCCTACCGGATGAAGCTTTACAATACGCTACTCCAAAAATAGCGGTAAACAACGAAAATCTACTCTACATATTACAAGTACCACAACTTGAAAAAGAAACGTCGAATATAATAATGATTCAGCCTCTAGCAATAAACAATACCATAATAAAAACATATCCTCAGTATTTAATTAAATCAAATAAAAAGCTGTTCACTACAACAAACCACAAGGGATTCGTACAAAAACACAGTGATATAAGAGAATTCCACGACAAATGTATCAAACCGTTGGTGATGGGAGCAAAAAGTCATTGTAACGTAACACGTGGCACAGAAACAACAATTCAATATATTGCTGAGAATAAGCTATTAATAAATAATGCTAAGAACGAAATGTTAGCGTCAGACTGTGGACCAAACGACCGCTCATTGAACGGTAACTTTTTGATCACCTTTTGGAACTGTTCAATA